>CM023539.1:37291320-37804164 GCA_013350335.1 Chimonanthus salicifolius
GTCCCACTAGAAAACCCTTTTCTGTGCTTGTTGACTGTAACTCAACCCTCTTACTATGAGAGAACAACACTGCTTGCCTCTTGCCAACAGTCAGATCTAGCCTTTCTACCGCACAAACAAGGATATGGCTAAAATTTGGAACTGATACAACGATGGAATTCAGCATAGTACTCGATTCCCGTTCTCTGCTCACTCGAGGAACCCATGATCTGGTATTTCTCCTCTCCCTTTCTTCTCCACCTGCAACTCAGATTGCCGCTCCTCTTCTTCCTCTTCCGTAAAAAAAAAAAAATTAAAACTTTCACTGATCTGCAGTGCGTTTGAAATGCTGTAGGAACAGATCCTTGCAACCTCTTTTCGTAACCCGACGATGCTACCTAGCGATTTTGTCGTAAAAAAACATGGAGCTCTCTGAACAGCTTGATGTAAGAAAAATGAGAAAATGCTGGGCTATCTTTCTCTACAAACCAAGAAATCTCCACCTGTCCCCTTTTCTGAAACCCAGAAAAGAAACAAGAAAAGAAAAACTTTCTATCGTTCTCCTTGAAACGACGCAGAACAGATCTGCTGCTAAAACCCAGCCCAGATTTGCCTGAACTGCTTCTTTCAATCTGCTCTCTACAAATCGAGAGACCTCTTCTTATCTATTGATGATTTGTGATGTTTTATGCCCTGAATCCAAACCTTTGCTATGATACCATTTGTTGTAAAATCAGCCCACACAAACATAATCTCAAATCACACAATCAAAGACAAACAATCATACACAAAGAAGAACACCGAGAAATACGTGGTTCGGCAAAATCGCCTACATCGACGGAGCATGCAACAGAGATTTCACTATGAAGAATAATTTTAAAGGACTCCCTTTCCTCTCCACAGACTCTCACACTCTTTCCTCTCTAATTTCTCTCTTTTCACTGATTCAGCAGTTACATTCAGTTATCTCTCTCTGCTCTCTTGTTTTCACTCACCAGTAATTGCAACAGTTCACCCACTACACAACAACTGCTATAGTTACAAAAACTGAAAAAAAACTATAAAAAAGAAAGTGGGTACACAACTGGGCTCCACTTTTTGAGCCAAAAGACAACACCTTAACCTGCCCATAGGTGCAACCAGAAACGGCTCATAAACTTATGATGCCCGCATCATTCTCACCATATGAAGGAATAGTGTTTGGGAGGTGCAGGTGTAGCAGGCTCCTGTTTAGACTGCTATGGCTACCGCGTTGCTGTCATTGTGCACTGGGTCCACCTGTTAGCTCAGACTTTCTCATGAAGCCATGTGCCCTACCAAACTACATGTGAAGTTGCAACCATTCTTGGACGTTGAAGACCTTTAAATGAGGACTTAGGGCTTACTGGTCTGCTGTATACTGATGGGTTGCTTCTCTGAACTTTATGGAGATATCCCTTACATTCTTTTATAATCAAATAGAAAAGAATAGAAATCTCCAACATTCAAGTACAAATTTCAATTCCCAACCCAATTTAAAAAAATCACCAAATACCCTCTGAAGATTCTGACATGATGAGTTCAGTGTTGAGGTATTGTCCTCTCTGGTGTCTTCTTATTTTCGGCCATATGTCGAAGTGTCAAAGTCGTTGTCCTCTGAATGAGCCATCAGATCCATCTGATGAGTGAGATAATTTGACAATGGGAGATGTGTGCCTCTCGTGCAGTAATTGTAATGTGAAGCACTACCATATGCCTCTAAGGCCACACACAACGTGATGAGAGTCCTCCTGACGCTTGTCACCATACATCCATGTCCGTGCATGCTTTGGGTGTGCTGGAGTGACATCTGGTTCTTGCCTAAACTATTCTGGGTCTTAACCTTCCAGCCATTGAAAGGGAGGGCGGAACAAGGCAAGAAAAGACACTGGAACCTGGAGATTGAAGACAGTGTGCTATACACAAGCATCAAATCACCACATAGTGAAATCCAGTGTCAACCATGCAATCTAATCCAAAGGTTATCGATATTGAAAAACCGATATGTGCTAAAAATTCATTAGAAAAACACTGCAAGAAACTACTTTCAAATTAATTTACAATCTACCCAAACACTGTCTCGTCGGTCGGCTTACTGCCTAACAAACAGGTTGATGTCGTGTCCTACTATATGCACTTTTACGAAAAAACTGTAATTAGAGCTATAGAACTCCGCTTTGATATTCTGCATATTTTCAGAAAGCTCACTGGGAGATCTACCAACAGTAAAGACTTTGGATCTTTCTAGAACTGAATGATGTTTCAAATCAGCTCTGCAATACAGTGTAAAATTTGGAACAACAGTTATAGTTTCTATCGAGTCTGGTTTTACGGATTGGGACGACAAAATTCATAACTGAAGCTACAGACCTCTGTTTCAGGTGTGCTATATATGGTCAGAAGTAGACAGGAAGAGTTAGAGACACTGGAAACTTAAAAAAAATTGGAGCAGGTTTAACTAATCAAAAATTGATTGTAACTGAAAACCAGATCCCAAACTGCAGTATGTCTCACAGTTCTGCAACTGTCTAGTAAAATGATGATATCTTGGCTAGGAAGCTCAGAATCAGGGAAATGCAATATTTATGGAAAGCTTAATGAGAGTGCTATCCACCATAAAAAAAATCAATTTTTTATGAATTCTCCAGACTATCCATAAAATTCTGCAGTCAGTCGTCTGTTTTGAAGACAAAATTAGAATATGTTCAACATGCACCAAAGTTGCAAAACTGATTCTGCCCGGCTTGAACTAACCTACAAAAATTACTGATTCTTTGGCGAGACAAAGCCGAATGGTGCCACAAGCTTGGCGATTGATCTTCACCCAATTATTTTGCTCCATATCTTTTGGTTTCTCATCCTGTAGAGCAATATTCAACTCTTGATGATATAGGACATCCATAACTTCACATTGCCACATGCCTAAGTTGTTTGTTCCATCAAACTTCTCCACCTCAAACTTTGCATTCGAAAGCATAGTTCTTGATACAGTTGAAGACTTAGAGGTTGAAGGTTCAGGGGGCGAGTCTCCTATTATTGCTTTGATATTTTGTGGCCACCAACTGTTCGAGCATTTGCCCAGGAGAAGAAGAAGGATAAATAGAAGAGAGCCCATAAACTTACTAGTTTGTTGTCCACAAATTATTTAAGCAATAATAGGAGACTCGCCCCCTGAATTTTCAACCTCTAAGTCTTCAACTGTATCAAGAACTATGCTTTTGAATGCAAAGTTTGAGGTGGAGAAGTTTGATGGAACAAACAACTTCGGCATGTGGCAATGTGAAGTTATGGATGTCCTATATCATCAAGAGTTGGATATTGCTCTACAGGATGAGAAACCAAAAGATACGGAGCAAAATGATTGGGTGAAGATCAATCGCCAAACTTGTGGCACCATTCGGCTTTGTCTCGCCAAGGATCAGAAATATTTTGTTATGAAGGAGAATTCAGCTAAGAAGTTACTCTTCCGCTTCGACTATAAAGAAGGTACTTCTATGATTGAACACTTAACAGCTTATAACAAAATTCTTGCTGATTTGCAAAATTTAGATATTGAAATTTTGGATGAAGACAAAACAATATTGTTATTAAATTCATTGCCTGACCATTATGATCACCTGACTACCACCCTATTGTATGGGAAAAATGAGATTAAATTTGAACTTGTGGTGAATGCATTGATCAATAATGAGTATCGAAAAAAGGACAAATATGCCCAAAGATACTTAACGTCATAGGCTTTGACAGTTAGAGGCAGATTACAAAACAAGAAATTTGGTAGTCGATCTAAATCTCGTTCTAAGACGAGAGGAGCATCAACATCATCTAATAGAAGAAATCTTGTTAGGGATGAGTGTACCTTTTGTCGACATAAAGGGCATTGGAAAAAGGATTGTCCAATATTGAAAAAAAATGACAAGAAGAATCCAAAAGCAAATGTTGTTCATGTTATAGATGATGATACTGAGTTAGCACTGATTGGCTCATCATTGCCATACCATTCTGAGGAGTGGATTTTAGATTCGGGTTGCACTTATCATATGTGTCCCAACAGGGACTGGTTTTCCAGCTTTGAGGAGTTGGATGGTGGATCAGTTTTTATGGGTAATGATAATACCTGTAAAAGAAAAGGGATAGGTAAAATCCGTCTGAGATTGCATGATGGAGCAATCAGAGTGTTGACAGATGTTCAATATGTACCAGATTTAAGAAAAAATCTCATTTCATTGGGTGCTTTAAAATCCAAGGGTTTGAAAATTACCTTGGAAGGGGGAGTTCTAAAGGTTGTCATGGGTGCATTGGTAGTGATGAAAGGTACCCGACAGAACAATTTGTATTTCTTGAAAGGAAGTACTATTGTAGGTGGAGCAGTGACAGTCACTGATAGTAAAGAGAATGTTGGTTCTGACACTACAAAATTATGGCATATGCGCTTAGGGCATGCGGGTGTGAAAGCTTTATAAGGTTTGGTAAAGCAAGGACTGTTGAAAGGTGCTAAGACCTGCAAACTTGGATTTTGTGAACATTGTGTTCTGGGCAAGCAAATTAGAGTCAAGTTTGGCACAGCTATTCATCGCACTGAGGGGATACTAGATTATGTTCATACAGATGTATGGGGACCTACTAGAGTTACATCTTTGAGTGGTAGGCATTGGTTTGTTACTTTTGTTGATGACTTCTCTAGACGAGTGTGGGTATATCCCATGAAACACAAAAGTGAAGTCTTGGATGTGTTCCTGAAGTGGAAGAAGATGATTAAGACTCAAACTGGTAGAAAAATCAAAAGGCTCAGGTCAGACAATGGTGGTGAGTACAAGTCAGATCCATTCATGCAGATATGTCAGACAGAGGGGATAGTGAGACATTTCACAGTCAGAGACACTCCGCAGCAGAATTGGGTAGCAGAACGAATGAACCGTACTTTATTGGAGAAGGTACGGTGTATGTTGTCCAATGCTGGATTGGACAAAGCATTTTGGGCTGAGGCAGTAACATATGCATCTCATCTCATCAATCGGTTGCCTACAGCTGCAAATGAGGGTAAAACACCCATTGAGGTATGGTCTGGAACACCTGCTACAGATTATGATTATTTGCATGTATTTGGTTGTCCAGCATATTTTCATGTCAAAAAAAGTAAATTGGATCCTAGAGCCAAGAAAGCTATATTCCTACGCTTTAGCAGTGGTGTGAAGGGGTATCGACTTTGGTGCCCCGAATCGAAGAAATTGATTCTTAGCAGGGATGTTACTTTTGATGAGTCTGTTATGTTCACTTAGAACAAGCATAAGGTTGATCAGAAGGAGAACAAGACCAAGGGTGTTCCACAACAGGTGGAGTTTGAGGCTCCAGTGACTTCAGTGATACCTGTTCAGACAGGTGATAGTCTCACAGATGATTCAGTTGGTGAGGACACAGTTACAGATGAGGCTCCAGTTCAGGAGTCTATATAGCAGCCAGACTCCATTACAGTCAGTAGACCAAGAAGAGAAATTAGAAAACCTGCACAGTTCACAGACATGGTGGCATACGCACTTCCAGTTGTTAATGATGATATTTCGTCTACATACAGATAAGCTATGAGAAACTTAGAAAGTGTAGAATGGAAAGATGCAATGAGTGAGGAGATGCAGTCTCTTCACAAGAATCAAACTTGGGAGTTGGTACAACTTCCAAAGGGAAAGAAAGCAATTGGTTGCAAGTGGGTATACACAAAAAAAAAGGGTTCCCCAGGAATAGACAGTGTGAGATTCAAGGTTAGGTTGGTAGCTAAAGGCTATGCACAACAAGAAGGGATATACTACAATGAGATTTTTTCTCCGGTTGTTAAGCACTCTTCTATTCGTATTTTACTAGCTTTAGTTGCACAGTTTGATCTTGAGTTAGCACACCTCGATGTCAAAACTGCTTTCTTGCACGGTGATTTGGATGAGGAGATATACATGTCTCAACCTGATGGTTTTAAGGTTACTAGAAAAGAAAATTTGGTTTGTAAACTGAGAAAGTCGTTGTATGGCTTGAAACAGTCTCCAAGGCAGTGGTACAAGCGATTTGATCGGTCTATGATAGGGCAGAAGTACACAAGAAGCCAATATGATCATTGTGTATATTTTCATAAGCTACGTGATGGTTCCTTCATATATTTGCTTTTATATGTGGATGACATGTTCATAGCCCGTAAGAACAGGTTAGAGATTGACAAATTGAAGACTCAGTTGAGAAATGAGTTTGAGATAAAGGATCTTGGGGAAGCCAAGAAAATACTTGGTATGGAAATTGAAAGAGACAGAGTGAAGGGAACAATGTGTTTGTCACAAAAACAATATCTAAAGAAAGTATTACAGCGTTTTGGTATGAATAAAAATACAAAACCTGTAAGTACACCGTTAGCCCATCACTTTAAGCTTAGTGCTTTGATGTCTCCCCGCACCGATAAGGAGCGTGAGTACATGGCTCAGGTTCCATATGCGTGTGCAGTTGGTAGCTTGATGTACGCTATGGTGTGTACTAGGCTCAACATTTCACAGGTGTCAGTATAGTGAGCAGGTATATGCATGATCCAGGAAAGATGCATTGGCAAGCAGTGAAATGGTTTTACTGTACATTTTGGGTACCGTAGATGTTGGTTTGATGTTTGAGCAGGATGATCAGTTTGGTTGACATGTGGTTGGTTATGTGGATTCGGACTATGCTGGTGATTTGGATAAACGTCGGTCTACTTCAGGCTATGTGTTTACACTTGCTAAAGGACCGGTGAGTTGGAGGTCGACGTTACAGTCTACAGTTGCTCTTTTTACTACTGTGGCAGAGTAAATTGCAGTGACAGAGGCCATTCGTGAGGCCATTTGCCTACATGGGTTGCTTGAGGACTTGGGTCTTATACAGAAGCACGTGGATATCTATTGTGATAGTCAGAGTACTATTCACTTAGCAAAGAGCCTGGTTCATCATGCACAAACAAAGCACATCGATGTTCATTTCCATTTTGTTCGAGAGGTTGTAAATGAAGGCGTTATTCTCCTTCAGAAGATTGGGACTGCAGATAATCCTGCAGAAATGCTGACCAAGGTGGTAACTGGGATCAAGTTCAAGCATTGTTTGGACTTGATCAACATCCTGCATATTTGAGCACCTTCGGGTGCGTGGCACCTTCGGGTGCATTTAAAGGCAGCACAGTTTGTTTGTTCACTTGTGTTTGTTGGGCGTGAGATTTTTATGCCAAGGTCGAGATAGTTGAGAGGTGAGGAGGAGATGGCCTGCAAATCTCGCCAAGGTGGAGATTGTTGATATTTGGCTCGATTTAACTCAGCCCATCACTGAGTTCGTAATTATGGCTCTATTTAACTTAGCCCATAATTGAGTTGGTATGCCATTGGGCAGTAGCATAATTGTAGGAGCCTTTCCTTTTATATATGTGATTACTGCTTGTATAAAAAGGGGAGAGGAAAGGAAGAGAGTATAGACTGCACATTGTAACCTCTCATTTTGATTTAGTGAAAACTCTTCCCTGTGTTGCCTGTGGACGTAGGCATTTAGCTGAACCACGTAAATCTGCGTATTATTGATTGTGTGATTGATTTTATTGATTGTTTTACCGATGTAAATCTCAACACTACTGTTCAACAATCTGGTTTGTGTACAAATTGCATGTGGCAAACAACAATCATGGAGATGAAAGATAATCTAAATACACCAGCTCATAGAAGTAAAGTCCGGTAAATTAAATACTTCAAATCAAAGTCCACGAAATTGAAAAAAATTGTAGCAAAGGACTTAAATTAAAATGCATGGCTGAATAATAAAATAAATTCAATCTGAAGCATTCACGGAGCAAGCACTAAATTCCCAAGAACACTCATTTTGATGAACAACTAATGCAAGCGTGGGTCGAATTTTCAACAATACGCTCAGATAGGCCTGGATAATAGAGCCAAAGACGATCCCGTCTATGGAGCTCGCACAACCAATTATGACATTTATGAAAGGATTCTACCTTACTATGAGTTGACGAATGAATCTCGTAACGACATGTTTCCCAGGAATTCAATTACATTCATTGGAAATATAGTTAAGATATCTTTTAATTAAATTAAATTGAAATACAAAATCAAATAAAAAAGGATAATAAAATTGAAATTGGAGTGTTTAATGTAAAAACCATGAAACATTAATTGAATTAAAAATCCATGGTACTTACTTCTTTTAGACCACTATCCACCCTTGGCTTGAGAAGCCTCGCAAAACACAAACTCCCACTAGAATTCGAAATTCTCCAAAAAAATTAATTGATGTGTGAAATTCAAAAATTGCATACATTTATAGGAAACATGTTGTGAAAAGATAGGAATATCCCTGCCTTGGTTGACCTAAACAAGGAAGACTATTTCCTCTAAAACATCCTATGAAAAGGGAGAAAGAAATATGCAAGGATAGGTTGCTTCATTTGGGACCAATCCATGTCTACACATACCAGCCAATAGGAATGCTCGATCTTGCCATTTGGGCATAATGGATGGCTAGGATTTTATTCTAAAAACACTGATGCAAGAATATGTGGACGTAATCAAAATTTTAATTTTGACCCGGGCAGATATGTTAGCAATTTAGCAAGTTCGGTGCCCGAGTTGAGAGATGAAATTTTATTTTCGATCGCGGCAGATGCGTGAGCAGCTTGGGTCATTCCAAGTCGAAACATGGCAGGCCCAATGGCCCTTGAAGATGTACACGCTCGAGACATGTGCTTGCAGCTGTCTCATCTTGAGTCAAGATAGTGGTTCGGTGGAGATATTCTAATTATGATAGAATTTGTTTATTTAAAACTATATGTAGTAGTTTTCTATTTACATGAGTTTCCTAGTTTAAGTAGTTTAGTTAATTTAAGAGTTGTGTTTTAATTAGAAAATTGTTATTTGATTTCAAAGGAAGGGTCGGCTTCCATGTTATGAATCGGTAGATAGTTTTCTATATAAACAGATGTAATCAGCCAATTTTAGAGGAGATTTTTTTATGAAACAAAACTCGAACAGTGGTTTGTTTTTAGTTTGTGGTAGTCGAGCACTGCAATAAGTTACAGATTTTTGTTGGAGTTCCAGTCAGATCTGACACCCCTACACCAGTCTCGTTGAAGAGGAAAAGTCTTCATTGCAGACGACTCCTATGAGCAATTCTCGTTGGTTGTGTGTTGAATACCATGGCTGATTTCACCTAGTTGGTGATTCTGATTGCTGTAGACATCCAGGAAGGTTTCAGAGAGTTCGTAGATCCAATCTCCTTAAACATGTTTCCATTGAAGGATAAGATTCTATCAATGAAAGCTTAGTTTATTTTTTCATTAAACAACATGGTTTGTTTGTGAGATATTGTTGTAGATCCTTGCTGGGAACCCCAGCCCAGGTGAGGCGTTTCATAACAGAGCAAGGGCGATCCCATTAACTGTTTCTGTTGAAGCTTGGCTCTGTCATCAGCAGCACCTTATGACAGGTGTTGAGAAGGCCTACACACCTGTTTGGAGAGCTAACAACGTTACTGGCTATACTTGGATTCAAACCAAAATAGCCCAACAATCATTGTAGGTCGCTGATTTCCAGACAATTGTGAGGAGTTGTTTGGGTTGCTACACAGTTGAGAGGCAAGCCCATTGCAAACGAAAGCCAGATCTGTGAAGTATTTACACGGCTTTTAGTCACAATTTAAGTCCCCTATCATTGGGTATTCGCTTATTCATTGAGTTCATCTCTGACCGTGTAATAATCTAAGCTTCCGCTACAAGTCGGGGTTAGGTGTTTTTATCCTACCTAGCCTACATCAAACACAAACTAAAATAAGTATGTAGAAATCTTCTCCTAACACTGTGTACATGCCAACAATGGCATGCCACATGGCATTCCATATAGGGAGAATTGAATGTGCATCATCCATGTGTCCTAGAGAAAGGATTTTGGGTCTTGGTGGCAATGGGCCTTGGTGGAGCTATCTGAGTTGGGCCAGGCCTGCTATGATTGGATTTGGGCTTAGCATGCTTATCTAGGTCACTCGTGGTCTGTTGGGTTATTGGCCTCGGGTTGTGAGAACGAACTAGATAATTAGACGAAGTTTAATGGTGGTTGTCAAGATCAAATTGGACCATGAAAGTCAATGCAATTTCCTCCACATGATCGAGGTCCACTGACGAGTCCACCGAATATGAATCATTGGGCCTGATGCCCTCATTAGAATTTAAGAGAGAAAAACCATAGTGAAAAATGACAACGAAAGAAGGGCAAACGAGAATCTAGCTGAGATATGGGCCGAGTTTGGAAATAAGGAAGAAGAAGGAGCAACCAAAAACAAAAAGCAAAGAGAAGAATATGAGTTTCAGTGAGATAGACTGAACGAAAAAAGAAGGAGAGAATCCTAGAATCGATGCGAGAGATCAAAGAGAAAGAAATAAAAGAAAGAACGATGTAAAACGGATTAACCAAAGAAAGGAAGAATGAAAATAGAGAAGTAGTGACCCATAACAGTGGTAGCAGAGAAGAAGGAAGAGTTGACCCATCCAAGTTACTCGGACTCAGTAATCTAATTGTAATTCTTATTTTATTTTATTTTTTTATCTCCTTTTTTTTTAAGTTGAAAATAAGCCTATAAATTCAAGCATAGGTCAAGAACTCAAGTAGGTTCACATCAGTTGAGTTATTTGAGGCCTTGACCTTTGTTTAGAGTCTTCCTTTAGAGGTGAGTTCTAGTTTATGGTTCTTGATTTTGATTTGGGTTTGTGTTAGAATTAAATTTTCTTTTAAGTTTTGGTTTGATTTTTGCATGGTGAATTGATTGTTCATGTTTTGCATTATTCTCCATTACTTAATCAAATTCTAATTTCAGGACCAAATTCGTTTGCTTACAAACACCTAATTTCTTCGGTGAGATTTTTACCCAGTAAAGAATTATCCTATTGAAATTAGTATCATTTTTTTTTTCTTTTCTTTTTTCTTGAGTATTTGAGAGAATTGAGAGTTGGTTTTGTTTGGAAAATCATTGGTCTAGCGCATAATCCCAGATAAAAAAATTATTTAAGTAACAGCATAAGTATGCCTTAAACGTTCAATTGTCTTGCCTCTTGTTTGTTCTTTCGATTCCCTTTCTTTATTTTCATTTGTACTCTCCTCGTGTGTGTATATCACCAGTATACATACGAGACAAGTGACAAAATCATTGACAAGTTGTCTGACATTTATGGCATTATTCAATTACCTTTATAGCAGGTTAATTAGAAAGGGACAAGTCATGTTTATGCATCATTTGTAGAATTTGATAATAATATTTAAAACAAATTAAACTTCATAATTAACACAAACTAACTACTCTTACTTATGTGATTAATCTCTTTTATTCGACACTACAAAGCTACCTTTTGGAAACAGAAAATAAACTAGTTAAACAACAATAAGATGAACCACAGTCACTGAATATCAACGGCCTCCAGAGAGAAATGACTCAGCCACTGAGGAAGAAAACTGTCCAATTGTCCTGTCCAAAGTAGAAGGATATGAGATTACAAGATCGTCGAACCCTTCTTGACCCAATGCCAAAGCACTGGCATAATATCTATCCATTGGAAGTTCAGGCAAATCCACATTCCGGTCCAAAAAGCTGTCGTTGATAGAAGCAACAAATTTGATGAAGAGAAACAAGAGCAGAAGCTTCAGAACCATGGCTGCAACGGTGTGATCTAAGGTCTGAAGCTCTTCAATATTGCATCTTCTCTGCTTCTCACTTTCTTGCAAGGTCACAACTGGTAGTAATTGGAGTGGATGCGACTTCTAAATTGCTGAGGTCATGCACTGAATTTTCTACCAAAGTGCGCACATGGACTGACTTTAAATATTGTGAAGTTTCCATTATTTTTCATAAGGACCCACTGATTCAGACCTTACATTCGATTGCCGATCACCCAAGGAATGCGTCATCATCATAGTTTGTTCCAAAAGATTTAGACCAATTTATCCTTGCCCTTCATAAATAATCTCTCTGCTGAGTAATAATTTCAGTAGATTTTGTTTCTTTGTGATTATATAATATATACTTTTTGCTATATAGGATTGCAATGGACTTGTACAATGATTCATCAATAAATTCGTTTTTGCTTTGTTGAGATAAGATTTTGACCTAATTCTAACTGACTCTAGATAAAAATAATTCAAACAATATATTTAAATTATATATCTCTGGCTTATTTAATACATTTTATTTAAAAAGGAAATATTGTGTATTTTATTGGATACAAACAATATATTTTATTTCAGTTCAGACTTATTTTAATTCTTAGTTACATTTACTCATTTATATGACTGCATAGACTTTTATAGCAAGATACGTACTAAAACTATTTTTTAAATATGTGTAACTCTCATATAATTGGATATGTTGCATAATAAACATATAAATAAACAAGTTAGTTTAGTTTACCTATTTATGATAGAGTTGAGATCAAGTTGGGTCCTTCATTAAAATAGGTCTGATAATGAATTCAGATCAAATTTTGTGACATTCTTAATACTGTAATTTAACTCTCTAACTAATAAACTAAAGTTTTGTTAAATTTCTCTCTCTTCAATGGTCCCATTATGTGTGTCTCACGTACTTAATTACAAATTTCGACCGGCCATAATTTTCAGTCTAATTTCGGATTGAAATTTAATTTTTTCAAAACTTTTAACTAATATTTTGAACCGCCAAAAACTGCCAGAAACAGCCATAACTCGGATTGGATTGAAGAAATCACTCTTCTCGCTTCTGTCAATCACTCTACCATCCCTCAACTGAAAGGTAGACTGATTGTCAATATGTATACCATCAAACTACTGATAGTCCATGGATGGGTCAACGACTGATACTTTCGGAGGCTTCTCTGTGTTTCCAATCGAATGATGAGTCGATACTTTTAGAGGGTTCCCTGACTTTTGCACACGGTCTTCAGCTGATCTATCAATCAACTAATCGTATTTGGATGGATTTTCCTGTATTTTTCTCCATCTTCTTCGATATTGCATTCTGATAACATCCAAAATTTGCAACTAAGATCACATTTACAATCATAGTTAATATTTTCGATTACCTTTGAAATTTAACAATTTAGCGCATTTCTATTGTTTTCGTATTATGTTTAAAAAAATATATGATTAATTTATAAATTTATACTTTATACATAAAAAATTAAAACTAAAATAATGAGGAATAGAAATAATAATTAGCAAATAAAAAATATTAAGATAATACATTATAATAAGATCATAGAATTAAAAAATAAAATAAATTAGAAAACTAGTAATTAGAAATAGAGAAAATAATAAATTCATAAACTATATGAGAATTATGGAATTATAATAATAAATTATTCACCTATTTCGTCCATTTTGGACAAAATGGGTTGAAATGGACCAAAATAACTGAAATGAAGTGTTTTGACCCAAGAAATACATTTAGTCGCCTCTTATTTTAAATTTAATAACTTCTTCATAGTTAATTAAGAAATAATAATTTATTTTCTAGTTCCATGGTTTTAATTTACCATTTTATTATTTTCTATATTTCTAAATACTAATTTTCTATTTTCTTTTATTCTTGTAATTCTAGCGTTTTAATAGTTTACTGTTTTCTACTTATTATTTTAGTTTTTTATTTTTCATATAATATTTAAACTTTTAAAATTTACTCCCTCTGTCCCAAATTAATTGTCCTATATGGATTTTAAAATTGTCCCAGAATAGTTGTCTCATTTGTATTTGTGTAGTACAAAATATATTGAAAATGGATGAGATCACATGAATGCTAGGCTTATATAGAGAGTTTCTTAAAAAATACAAATATTTCAAATGAGACTATTAAAATGGGATGGAGGGAGTATTATTTAGTTTTTGTTGATAGATAACTTATCAATTTTGCACCTTTTCTTAAAGCAGTTGGAATCATCGAACCGCTCACCAAACTCTCATGTCGGGTCAATCATCTTCGTTGTCATTTATATGCAATACATTTAAAAGTTATAAATTTGTAATTAAAATAAAGACAGTTAAACACTAAATGATGCCATCATCAGTTACACTTAAAAACTTCATAAAACAACATCATCAATTACACTTAAAATTCCAACTATGTCTGTGATACCCTGCACCAACTGATGTCGGAAAGTCCCACATCGGTTTGGGAGGAAAGTGATAGGGGGTATATTTGAGGCCTCAACATGGTAACTTAGCAAGACGCGTTTTGGGCCAGGCCATGTGAGCTCGGGCCCAAAGGCAAAACCGTGCAGGTTCGAGCTGTGTACGAGGCCCAAAGCGGACAATTTCTTGCTGAGTCAAGCCCTAAGCCCTGTGTTAGGGTCTGGTCACAACATCCGTTTCACACGAACACATAATAAACTGGAGGTTCGATCGGACTATCAAAACACGAAAGGGCAAAATGGTAATTTCACACTTAAAAAAACGAAAAGAGATGTCTCTTGGCCGAAAGATGTGGTGTCTATTTCGCTAGTAAAAAAAAATCATGGAAAAACACTGAAAAACATTTCCAAACATGTAACAAACAAAATTGCATCTACATTATACTAAGAATTGAATGATTAAATAGAAACAATCATTTATTTTCAAAAAGCCCTAATTTTTTTTAATCTTAGACCAAAAATCGGATTAAAATAAAAAATTAAAAAGAAATGCATGACGTCTAACATTTAAACATCATATTAGTCTTAGAATTACTCTATCCACCATTCTCATTCGTAAAAACTCAAAATTCTCTCATATAAAACCCCCACCACCGAAACTCGCGACCGATGTGTGACCTTTTGTGTAGGGGTGCTACAAATAATGAATCATGTAACATCTCAATGATTGAATAGAAGAGTTTCTTTAAAAATATCTTATTGATAAAATAAGGGGAGCCATACAGACATCCGGCTTTTCTTCCCCTATACATCCTTTTTTCAAAATTTTGGGTGAAATGACCCTTTTGCCCTTCCACTTAATCTTCCATCGAAGGCAAAGCTGAAGGAACCCTTCCTTCAGACGAATGATCGACCGAATACACAGAAGAGAGGAAAAACAATCCAGTGGATCCCACAGTTGATCGAAACCAAAGGTCTTCCTTAGCCGTAGATAAGTCGGGGTTATGTGTTTTTATCCTACCTAGCCTACATCAAACACAAACTAAAATAAGTATGTAGAAATCTTCTCCTAACACTGTGTACATGCCAACAATGGCATGCCACATGGCATTCCATATAGGGAGAATTGAATGTGCATCATCCATGTGTCCTGGAGAAAGGATTTAGGGTCTTGGGTGGCAATGGGCCTTGGTGGAGCTATTTGAGTTGGGCCAGGCCTGCTATGATTGGATTTGGGCTTAGCATGCTTATCTAGGTCACTTGTGGTCTGTTGGGTTATTGGGCTCGGGTTGTGAGAATGAACTAGATAATTAGACGAAGTCCAATGGTGGTTGTCAAGATCAAATTGGACCATGAAAGTCAATGCAATTTCCTCCACATGATCGAGGTCCACTGACGAGTCCACCGAATATGAATCATTGGGCTTGATGCCCTCATCAGAATTTAAGAGAGAAAAACCATAGTGAAAAATGACAACAAAAGATGGGCAAACGAGAATCTAGCTGAGATATGGGCCGAGTTTGGAAATAAGGAAAGAGGGAGCAACCAAAAACAAACAGCAAAGAGAAGAATATGAGTTTCAGTGAGATAGACTGAACGAAGAAAGGAGAGAATCCTAGAATCGATGCGAGAGATCAAAGAGAAAGAAATAAAAGAAAGAGCGATGTAAAACGGATTAACCAAAGAAAGGAAGAACGAAAATAGAGAAGAAGTGACCCATAACAGTGGTAGGAGAGAAGAAGAAGTAAGAGTTGACCCATCCGAGTCGCTCGGACTCGGTAATCTGATTGTAATTCTTATTTTATTTATTTTTTTATCTCCTTTTTTTTAAGTTGAAAATAAGCCTATAAATTCAAGCATAGGTCAAGAACTCTAGTAGGTTCACATCAGTTGAGTTATTTGAGGCCTTGACCTTTGTTTAGAGTCTTCCTTTAGAGGTGAGTTCTAGTTTATGGTTCTTAATTTTGATTTGGGTTTGTGTTAGAGTTAAATTTTCTTTTAAGTGTTGGTTTGATTTTTGCATGGTGAATTGACCGTTCATGTTTTGCATTATTCTCCATTACTTAATTGAATTCTAATTTCGGGACAAAATTCATTTGTTTACAATTGAACACCTAATTTCTTCGGTGAGATTTTTACTCAATAAAAAATTATCCTATTGAAATTAGTATCATTTTTTTTTCTTTTCTTTTTTCTTGAGTATTTGAGAGAATTGAGAGTTGATTTTGTTTGGAAAATCATTGGTCTAGCGCATAATCCCAGATAAAAAAATTATTTAAGTCACAGCATAAGTAGGCCTTAAACGTTCAATTCTCTTACCTCTTGTTTGTTCTTTCGATTCCCTTTCTTTATTTTCATTTGTACTCTCCTCGTGTGTATATCATCAGTACACATAGAAGACAATTGACAAGTGGTCTGACATTTATGGCATTATTTAATTACCTTTATAGCAGGTTAATTAGAAAGGGACAAGCCATGTTTATGCATCATTTGTAGAATTTGATAACACTATTTAAAACAAATTAAACTTCATAAATAACACAAACTAACTACTCCTACTTATGTCATTAATCTCTTTTAATCGACACTACAAAGCTACCTTTTGGAAACAGAAAATAAACTAGTTAAACAATAATAAGATGAGCCAGAGTCATTGAATATCAACGGCCTCCAGAGAGAAATGACTCAGCCACTGAGGAAGACGACTTTCCAATTGTCCTGTCCAAAGTAGAAGGATACGAGATTACAAAATCGTCAAACCCTTCTTGACCCAGTGCCAAAGCACTGGAATAATATCTATCCATTGGAAGTTCAGGCAAATCTGCGCTCCGCTCCAACATCTGCATCATTTGTCGCATACTCGGCCTAGATGATGATATGGGGTGTGTGCAGATCAAACCAAGCTTCAGTACCAACTCCATCTCCTCAACATCATACTCTCCTACCAAATTTGGATCACAAATTTCAAGTATCGAACCCCTCCTCCAACATTGCAACACACAATTAACCAAAAGACAACGATCTTCGGATTCACGTATCTCTATTGGCCTCTTCCCACAAGCAACTTCAAGCATGAAAGCCCCAAATGCAAAGACATCAGTGCTTGTCGTTGCCTTGCCCGTACTAGAAAGCTCAGGTGCAATATAACCGAGAGTGCCCACCACATGGGTGGTCTGAGGATCTCTTCCATGATCGTACAATCTTGCAAGCCCGAAATCACCCAATCTTCCATTCAAGTTAGCATCTAATAAAACATTGCTGGCTTTAACATCTCTATGAATAACAACTTGCTCCCATTGTTCATGCAAATAGAGAAGCCCAGAAGCCACTCCTTTGATGATTCGAAACCGTTGGCTCCAATTAAGAGTTGATTTGGGTTGGTGGAAGAGGAGCTTGTCTAGACTTCCATTTGGCATGAAATCAACAACCAGAAGCAGTTCACCATTTCGTCGACAATACCCTAGTAGCTGGACCAAGTTCCGGTGCCTGAGTCGACCAATGCTTACGATCTCCGCCACGAACTCCCTCATACCTTGTCTTGATTCATGAGAAACTTTCTTCACAGCAACTTCAATTTTGGTCTTTCGTAGTACCCCTTTGTACACCCTACCAAAACCGTCGATGCCTAGTAGCTCTGTGTCTCTGAAACCCTTAGTGGCTATGAATAGATCCTTGTATGAGAAACGATGAGGACCATATTCATGCTCCCAATCCTCGAGCAATTCAGCAAATTTCATCTTCCTCCTCACAAACCAACCCACCCCAGAGATGATCATTAGCACTGTAACTAGCACAATTGCAGGCAACCCAATAGTCAGAAACTCAGATTTCTCTTTGGGACCTATTCTTGGAAGCCGAGGAAGCTTCGACACATCGATCGATTTGGCTGCTCCATTCATTGCAAAGCTCCACCCCAACACAAAATGAGATGTAAAGAAGAAGATGCCAGTAGATGAAGAGAAACCGGCATACATCACCTCCCTAAAGATGGAAGAAAGATCAATGGTTGCAGACAAGAGAGGCCTACTTGGTTTAGGTATGTTGATAGGAGATAATGTAACATTAAGTTGTGTCTCAACACCATCATATTCTATCCAAACTTGCATTGGTTGTCGGCTCATAAGGGTCAGATTCACAGCCCCATTTTCATTTGCAAAATATGCCGCAGGTGCAGAGACGTTGGACCTGAGGCTATTGTTATCAATGCCTACGTGGTTGTCATCGATATCACCGAATTCAGTATTCTGAACCGTATCGAGCTCAACAGCGAACAAATGATTTGTTTCATTTCCGTTGTTTCCAGGATTAAAGAGGCCTAAAAACCGGGTACCTGAAGCTCCTGAGAGGTCTTTAGTGGGGGAGATGACGAAGGCCATGCCATTGGCACTGAAGTCTGAATCACCGGAAATGATGGCGAAGACGAAGGAAGTAGAAAAAGAGAGAGCCTTACTATTTGAAGGATTGATGAAGTGAAGGGGAGTAGAGTGGAAGGCATGACCCTTGGCTCGCTTCGTATCATTGGTTAGCCTCAAGAGGCCATTGGGTGTGACCCCAGCTATGCCGTTCAAGCTAATGTCGGCACCCCGGAATCCTTGGTACAAGAAGCTGTCGTTGATAGAAGCAACAAATTTGATGAAGAGAAACAAGAGCAGAAGTTTCAGAACCATGGCTGCAACGGTGTGATCTAAGGTCTGAAGCTCTTCAATACTTCATCTTCTCTGCTTCTCACTTTCTTGCTAAGGTCACAACTGATAGTAATTGGAGTGGATGCGACTTCTAAATTGCTGAGGTCATGCACTGAATTTTCTACCAAAGTGTGCACATGGACTGACTTTAAATATTGTGAAGTTTCCATTATTTTTCACAAGGACTCACTGATTCAGACCTTACATTCGATTGCCGATCACCCAAGGAATGCGTCATCATCATAGTTCGTTCCAAAAGATTTAGACGAATTTATCATTGCCCTTCATAAATAATCTCTTTGCTGAGTAATAATTTCAGTAGATTTTGTTTCTCTTTAATTATATAGTATATATTTTTTTCTCTTTAGTATTGCTATGAACTTGTACAATGATTCATCAATAAAAAAATTATTGATTTGTTGAGATAACATTTTAACCTAATTCTAACTGACTCTAGATAAAAATAATACAAACAATATATTTAAATTATATATCTCTAGCTTATTTAATACATTTTATTTAAAAAGGAAACAGTTTGTATTTTATTTGATACGAACAATATATTTTATTTCAGTTCAGATTTATTTTAATTCTGAGTTACATTTACTCATTTATATGACTAAATAGACTTTTATAAGAAGATACATATTAAAACTATTTCTTAAATACGTGTAAATCTCATATAATTGGATATGTTGCATAATAGACATATAAATAATCGAGGTAGTTTAGTTTACCTATTTATAATAGAGTTCAGATCAAGTTGAGTGATGAGCATAGAAATATGATAATTTTACCCTTTAATATTGAATTAGTTAGTTCTTAAATTTTATTTATTTTATATTATTATTATAATATATTATATATTCTAAAATTATATTTGTTAATATATTATATTAATTAATTCATCTAATTAATGTGTTTTGTGTGTTTTTAGGTTGAAGTATTTTCTGAATCCGAGATAATTAAGCAAACCAATAAAAGGAAGGTTTCTCGCATGGTGGTCAAAAGTGAGCAACTCATGTTATTGTAAAAGGAACACACGACATAAACAACTTCTAGATGGGCAAATCCACCACATCTGAAAAGCAGAACAGCAAATCATGAAGAAGAGGCTGTAACAGATTAGTCACCATCCCAAGTTTTGGTGCATATCGTAGAGCAAATTGAGAGAAAAACAAAAGAGATGGCTGCCACTCATTCGAATACAGCAGATTGAAAGAGGATAGAAGAGAGGATCGGCCATACATAAGAGAGAAAATAGAAAGAAGAGAAGAATGGAAGGAGCTGTTGGCCCAATGAACTGAGAATAGAAAACACAAATAAAAAAAGAAGTTGCCGTGCTTTCTTACATAAGAATCGGCTGAATTCAAGTGGGCCCTTCCTACTTATTTTATTTCTTCTCTTCTCTCGTAAATATCAGCCCAATCTCAATAAGAAGTATTCGAACGAGACTGTGAGAAGAAGACTCGGCTGACAGAGGGCTCGAGGCAATCGGCTTGGGATCTCCGACATGATTCGGGTTTTATTTTTCTATCTCTTTTGTTTTAATTCTTTTCTAATGTTTAGCTAAATTTTTGTACTGAGGTTGAGGATGAAACCCCATTAATGAAATAATGTTCTTTTGTTTATTTATTTAATTCCAATTATGTGTGTTCAATTATTTATGATTTGTGCTTCATTAGATTAATTAGATGTTAATTATTTTCACCACTAATATCATGTATTTGTGGTAGTTAATATTAATATTTGATTCATCAACAGCTTGGCATTTTAATTTAAAAGAAAGATTTCTTTGATTTAATGTTTTTCAATTTAATTAGATACATTGGATGCTTAGATTATTTACTTTGATCCATTGTCTTTTTAATTTAGACTGGATACATTAAATGCTTAGGAGTTATATCTTTAAAAGCAAAAGGATAATCTAAATTTTGAACACCATATTAATAAACTTAAATGTTTAAATCTCTTAAAATTGGGAATTAATAAATAAACAATTGGAATATTATGGATTTAATGGTGGTGGAATCCGATACCTTAGTAATTTCTCTCACTTGATTTAATCGTCATTTTTAGTTGTTTTAATTAATTTTGCAATTTCAATTCAATCATTCTCTTGAAAAATTGTTAACTAGGTTAAGGTTAAAATATTAAGCTTTTTAGTTTGTTTTCCCGTTCATTCTAAATCAAGTCCTTGTGGGTTCGACCTCGCACTTGCATATTTCTATACTCCAATTCGATTCGTACGCTTGCGAGTAATTATAAATTTAAAATTTGCACAACATTGAGTCCTTCATTAAAATAGGCCAATTTGAGTCAAACTGAGTAATGAATTCAGATCAAATTTTATAACATTCTTAATATTGTAATTTAATTCTCAAACTAATAAACTAAAATTTGTTAAATTTCTCTCTCTTCAATGCTCCCATTACGTGTCTCTCACGTACTCAATTACAAATTTCGACCGGCCAAAATTTTCAGTCTAATCTCGGATTGAAATTTAATTTTTTCAAAACTTTTAACTAATATTTTTAACCATAAAAAACTGCCAGAAACAGCCATAACTCGGATTGGATTGAAGAAATCACTCTTGTCGCTTTTGTCAATCAGTTTACTATACGTCAACTGAAAGGTAGACTGATTGTCAGTGTTACTCATGGGTCAATTGATATTTTTAGAGGCTTATCTGACTTTTGCATACAGTCTTCAAACGATCTATCAATCAACTAATCGTATTTGGATAGATTTTCTTATATTTTTCTCCATCTTCGTCAATACTGCATTCTAGAAGATCCACTTAGTTGACATCCAAAATTTACAACTAAGATCACGTTTTACAATCATAAGTAATATTTTCGATTTACCTTTGAAATTTAACAATTCAGCGCATTTCTATTGTTTTCGTATTATGTTTCAGAAAATATATGATTAATTTATAAATTTATACTTTATACATAAAAATTTAAAGCTAAAATAATGAGGAATACAAAATAATAATTAGCAAATAAACAATATTAAGATAATACATTATAATAAGATCGTAGAATTAAAAAATAAAATAAATTAGAAAAATAGTAATTAGAAATAGAGAAAATAATAAATTCATAAATTATATGAGAATTATGGAATTATAATAATAAATTATTCTTTTCTTAATCAACTATGAAGAATAAGTGGTTAAACTAAAAATAATAAATATATTTGTCAAGCTGAAATACATCATATAGTTTTTGGCTAAAACTCACTTATTTCGTCCATTTTGGACAAAATGCGTGGAAATGGACCAAAATAACTGAAATGAAGTGTTTTGACCCGAGAAATACATTTAGTCGCCTCTTATTTTAAATTTAATAACTTCTTCATAGTTAATTAAGAAATAATAATCTATTTTCTAGCTCCATGGTTTTAATTTACCATTTTATTATTTTCTATATTTCTAATTACTAATTTTTTATTTTCTTTTATTCTTGTAATTCTAGCATTTTAATAGTTTACTGTTTTCCTACTTATTATTTTAGTTTTTTATTTTTTATATAATGTTTAAACTTTTAAAATTTATTATTTAGTTTTTGTTGATAGATAAGTTATTATGTATTTTTTGAAATGAAACACCAAAACAATCAAACTGCAGTGAATCATCGAACCGCTCACCAAACTCTCATGCTGGGTCAATCATCTTCGTTGTCATTTATATGCAATACATTTAAAAGTTATAAATTTATAATTAAAATAAAGACAGACTTCATCATCAGTTACACTTAAAAACTTCATAAAACAACATCATCAATTACACTTAAGATTCCAAGTATGTAACATATAAAATAACACCTCTATTAAACTTAAAAATGAACGAGATATTAAAACAATAATTAATTTAACAGAACCTCCAATCTTTCATTTAATTTGGAAAAAAAATGAATACAACATTTGTTCATTCGTTTGGACGTTCTCTCCACAACATCCATTTCGCACAAACACATAATGAACTGGAGGTTCAATCAGACTATCAAAA
This sequence comes from Chimonanthus salicifolius, assembly GCA_013350335.1. Taxonomy (NCBI): domain Eukaryota; kingdom Viridiplantae; phylum Streptophyta; class Magnoliopsida; order Laurales; family Calycanthaceae; genus Chimonanthus; species Chimonanthus salicifolius. Next base: position 37,314,155 of record CM023539.1, read on the forward strand.
CACGGAATGACAAAATGGTAATTTCACACCTAAAAAAGAAAAAGAGGTGTCTCCTAGCTCAAAAATGTGATGTATATATGGCCAGCCAAAAAGAAAAATATGAAAAAACACTGAAAAACATTTCCAAACATGTAACAGACAAAATTGCGTCTACATTATACTAAGAATTGAATGATTAAATAGAAACAATCATTTATTTCCAAAAAACCATAATTTTTTTAATCTTAGACCAAAAATTGGATTAAAATGAAAAATTAAAAACAAATACATTACGTCAAACATTTAAACATCATATTAGTCTTATAATTACTCTATCTACCATTTTCATTCGCAAAAACTCAAAATTTTCACATATCCTCTATGAGTTTCATTCTCCAACAATTACCCAAAATTTATGAAATATTCAATTTTTAATTTACTTTCTTATTTCATAAAATAAAATTGAGAAAGAAAAAAATGAGGTATTTAGAAGTTAATACCTTGATAAATAATGGTCTTCTTAAAAAATTCCGTAAAAACTTGCAAAAATGAAAAATCCAACGACTAAATCAACTTCCGATCGAGCTCGAATTAGGTAGAAATGATGCTCAAGGGTTTCTTCCTCTCTCAGAAAAGCATGGAACGACTGTCGTTGGGTGGAAATGGAGGAGGAAGGAAATAGAAGGGCATGTGGGTCCCACAACGTTAAAAAATTCTTTCCGTATGATTAAGAAAGTGTGATTACATTTACTTCATATGAACTACTAAATAGACAGTTTCACATGAACTGTTATTTAGACAATGATCCAATTTAATACTGTTTCATATGAAGTTTTACTTAGATAATGATCCAATCTAATTCATAATTTTAAACTTTAAAATTATAATTATTCTAAATAATTAAATTTAATAATGTGACGATCCGACTCTACCTCATCGTGATAATTTACGCTTTGGACCCCACTCGACTTACATGGTTTTGCTTTAGACTTGGCCATGTCTCACAATAAGGTGGGTTGCCCCCTCTCATATAAAGTCCCCACCACCCAAGCTCCAAACCGATGTGGAACTTTTGGGTGAAGTGCTACAATCCACCTCTCTTAGACCAAAGTCGTCCCTAGTTTTTGTCCTGTCACACTAGCAAGTTCCACACACATAGGCAAGTAAGTCACAGCCCTCACAGTTCAAATTAGGAACCATGCTTTGATACCAGTTGTGACGATCCGAGTCTACCCTATTTTAATATTATCCGCTTTGAAATTTACCAAATCCATATGATTTTACATTAAACCTTAACCCACGTGGCAAGACTCAAAGAGTTTAACAATTGAGAGGATTATCCTCTCTTGTATAAACCCTCCCAACTAATATAGGACTTTTTGGGTAAGGGTGCTATAAATAACCAATAATGTGACATCCCAATGATTGAACAGAAGAGTTTTTAAAAAAGGGAAATGATTTGTGCACCCCCCATTTTACCTATGGTGCACTCATTCACTTGTCTTTTTCAATTTTGCCCTCCACCTAAAAAATGATGGAAATGAAGAAAAGGTGGGTGGAGGGCAAAATTGAAAAAAAAAATTATAAGAGTGCACCATAGATAAAATGGGAGTGCACAAATCACTTCCCTTAAAAAATTCTTATTGATAAAACAATTTATCCATTTTTATCATTTCACGTGGAGCCAACCTCACTCTAAATGTACGACTGGATATAAGACACTACCTACAGTTTGGAAGGGCATTCTATGTCTTTTACAACATTACAGTTAGCATTCATTAAAAGCTTGTGGCATATATAGTCTTGTGGGCAGTGACACCCCCCATCCCATCCACACCCTTATTTTTCGTAACTCACTGAGGCCTCCGACGTGTAAACTGACAAGTGACCCAAGAAATGACTCGACACGTCGGAGTCGGGGTCTTGTTGATTTGTTTTTTTAGTCGAGTTCTTCTTAATTATTTTAGATTACTCTATTCACATTATTCAGTTTACAAAATTTTAAAATGCGTAAATTTTTCAATTCATATATATTGGTAGTGATTTTTTTATATTGAGAGGGATTTGATTCTCAAAAAATTTCATAAACAAGAGTAAATTTTGACTACCAAACCAATTCGTTAGAATTTTAATCTTCTTATTTAGTCATCATAGTAGTATAAAATATATTATTAAAAGATAAAATTTATAATAACTGAATTTTTAAAATTTAAAATCACAAAACTAAAATAGTTGTATAAGGCTCAAATTTTACATATCAATGTCTATTATTAATTTATACATATTTAATTAAAAATATATAATTTATTATACTTAAAGAACAATCTTCCTATAAAAAGAGATTTAAAAAGTTTCCCCACAAATTTTATTATTTTGCTTATGAGGTAGAAGTAGTTGTATTTGACTGGTAAAGTTTCCCCACAAATTTTATTATTTTGTTTATATGCAAGCATCTCTACTCATACATATTGAATAACTCTATAGACTCTTTGAAGTGGACCGACACCCATTTATCTCAAGACATTTTATTTAGTTATTAATTTTTCCTAGACGTGAATATTACAACGAAAAAGTGATTAATGATATAGGTCACAAAATAATAAAATCAACGTTTGCATTAGGAAATTTTTTGTTAAAATTTCAATCCTAGGTCCTCCCAAAATAGAAATATTGATATTGATATTGGAAAATTATGCGATCTAAGATCTTGAGCTTATATTATAAACCATCATTTTTTTTCTTCAAAACTCATGTCACAAACTTATAATAATTGGTAATGGGATTGTTTAGTATCTTCTCTTGCAAATAGTCTTCCATATATTACAGATAATAATTTGAGATCCAACCTCGATCCCTTTGAAATTTAGAAGAAAAAGAAAAAGGGATATGAGTAACTCAAATTACCTAATTCTTTCACCTAATATGTTTCATCATAAATAGATTGGATCAATAAAATATAGATAGCAATAATGCACTGTAGCGTCTTTTCACTTCTATTTTTTTATGGCAACTTTAATCTGAGCCATCCAAAAAGATGATTTATGGGCCTTATCAAGATTTGGAAGCTCAAAATTCTTCTATTTTAAAGAGAAATATATGATAAATAAATTATTAAACTCATTCAAACAAGTATCACCTGATTTGAGAAAAATTCCTGCCGTCAAATGCATGCTGCTAGAGAACGTTAGTCCGACTATAAGGGGCAAAGGACCCAATAAATCTCAAAATGGAGGCGTTGGCTACATCTTATTTTAATATTTTATATTAACCTATGGCCTATTTTGTTGACGTGTGGCTCGAATTTAACTCTGAATTGGGCACAATTTCAATGGGAACTGCTATAAGCAGTTTTTTGGGCAAGTTGCTATATAAGGACTCTTAACATGTAATTAGCAATTACTCTTATACGGCAATTAGAGAATGTTTTTAAAGTGGGCCAGCATTGAATTAGCAAGCAACGTGGCTGGTTTTCTTTTTAGAGAAGAGTAGCAATAGAAATTGCTAATCTTGGATTGGGACCAACCGACAGAATATCAATATATATTCGGCTGTATGCAAGGGAAGAAACATACACAAAGTTGAGACGTGTAGGGAGGATACGAGACAAGTTTGTTCTCGGCTGAATCATCAAGGGGCTGTCTGATCAAAGAGAAGCAGAGGACACCATACTGCAGCAGATCGGTTCAGCAAAGGGAGGCTGAACACCTGCTGCCAGCGTTGGTGAGATCTGTCATTCGGCAAGAAACATCTGTGTGTTTCTATTGAGGGAAGAACAGTAGCACCAGTTACTGTTCATGTGTTCATGTCAAACAAGAGAGGAGGAAAGACAACTAAGGGCTGGCTGCATACTTGTAACGGTGAACACAACAGGGGCAATCATCGTGAGCACCAATAGTAGTTGTTGAACAGAGAAGAAGGAGGTTGATTGGGATCCCGACTGTGTGTGGGTTTTTAGTATACATTCTAAGGAATTTATATTGTACTCTCTTTTCTTTCTTCTTTCTCTGAATAATAAAATTATTACACGCTCCGTGGATGTAGGCTAGGTGGGCCGAACCACGTAAATCTTTAGTGCTGTTTGTACTTGTGATTTTATTCCGATATTTTGGTGTGTTTATTATTTCCGCTAATAAACAATTACATATTTAGGTCACATAAAATTCAAAATAAATTATCTGGGTTGAGTAAATTTTCCACAACTAATATTTTTAAGAGTATAAATTTATCTCTATCCGTTCTATAAGGGATGAATAAATCGTTCCATGCGAGATATCGCCCGATATGCCCATATCGGTTCTATACAGAGGTGAAGAAACCGTTCCCGCCGAGATATCGGCCGATATGCCCACGTCGGTTCTATACAGGGGTGAAGAAATCGTTCCAGTCAAGATATCGGCCGATACGATTCTCTCTCCTTTTTTTTTTTTTCAAAATATCGGTCATTTTCTAATTTTTATTTAAAAAAAAAAACTGGAAGAAGGTTCATTTAAAAAAAAAATCGGAAATATCGGCTGAGATATCTGTCGAGTCCATGAAGAAATTTTTTTTTTTTTAAAAAAACTACAATATTTAATGATATCGACCATATTGGGTAAGATCATCTACGCACCACTGATACCAATTGTATCAGTCGAGATATCTTGGTTTCAAAATATCTAATAATACATATTGTATCCACTCTTTTTACTGTTGATATGTATCGACCCATATGTATTATTACGGTATATAAGAGCTGTATGGGTTGAATCGGCTGCATTATTGTAGGTAATGAAATTTCAATGGATGGATTGATGAAATAGTTGTTCCATTTCAAATGAAAAGACGTGGGGACGAATTTTTCAAACCCGTACATTTTCTCAGACTCTTCTAGCCTTGTGTATCAATGCTAATGGAATTGCTTCAAGTTGATTAAGAATTGGGGCGTTGTGACACATTTGTCTACGAGTCGCGATCTTTCACAATAGAGAAGTTGAAGTTGGACACTTGGCACTTGGCAGGAAGGTAAGGGTAAAGGCTCCAAGGAAGGTCTTGTTTCTATCCATTTTGAGTGTAAACTAAAACCCTGCTCTCTCTCTTCTTCTTCTACTAAAACATGATATACACGACAGTAAGAAAATATAAAAAAATTTGTGAAATTCAAACTGATCTACTGTGTTTAAAGATGAATAAGAAAAAAGAGATGACTTTCATTATAAATCTGCATCTCTCTTTTACAAAATAAAAAAATATATAACTCTAATTAGAATTTAGATAACGTGAAATCACGAAAGCAAAAAGATAAAATGAAAAATATTCGATCTTCGATAAAAAGAGCAATGCACAAATCCATTCCCTTTCTATTATCCATCAGAAATTGCCACATGAGAAAACATTGACAAACTAAGTCTGACAATGCACAAATCGATTTTAGGTAAATTCCTGATAAAATTGCATTAAAAACACAATTAATGATAATATCGTGATAATATCCTGGTAAATTCCCGATAAATTCTCGATAAATTCTTTATTACCTTTTTTATATTATTAATATTTTTATTTATTCTATTTTTATTATTTTTAATATTATAATTTTTGTAAATTTTTCCCTTAAATTTTTGGTAAAAATCTAAAAATTTAAAAATATTTTGATACTACCAATTACTGTTAATATGTCGATAACGGTATTTTTCACAATAATGACAAAACATTGACGAACTGAGTCTGACGATGGCATTATTCAATTATATTTGTAGCAGGTTAATTAGAAAGCGACAAATGACATTTATGGAATCATTTGTTGAATGACTTACTTAAAAATCTTGACTTGTATCCAATCTAACAAATAATTAGAATGGAAAAGTCAATCATCTGACCGCCCTTTTATTGTTCACATGAAAAATTATAGGTTGCGTTTGAACGAGGGGTAAATTTTAATGAGGTTACTTCTCAATAGGGATCATCTTTGAGTAGATGTCCAATAGGGGTCACTCTTGAACAGAGGTTATCTCTATTTTGTTTAATAATTATAGTGGCAAAGTAAGAACAGAACTTAAGGGTAAAAAATCTTATTTAATAACAATAAGTATGGGTAACCTGATATAATAATAATTTTATTAGAATTAATATTTTTTTATAAAATTCAATATAATAAAAAAATTATAAAACATAAATATTAAATAATATTTATCAATTAAAAAATATTTTTATTCCATAGGTACAAAGAGGGGGTAAAGAGGTGTAATATATTAACAATTTTAATATATTCATATCATATAAAAATAATAAAACATGATTATTAAATAATATTCATCAATTAAAAAATATTTTAAAATATTTTTACAACATAGGTGCAAAGAGGGGGTAAAGACGGATAATATATTAACAAGTTTATTAGAATAATAATTTTATTAAATCCATATAATATAAAAATAATACAACATAATTATTAAATAATATTCATTAATTAAAAAATATTTTAAAAATATTTTTGCTCCATAGGTGCAAAGAGGGGTAAATAAGGGTAAAGAGTGTTTAGAGGGATAAATAAGAGTAATACGTGTAAAGATGGGTAAATGGGGGATAAAGAGGGGTAAAGAAGGGTAAAGAGGGTTTAGAGGGGTAAAGAAGGGTAATAGGTGCAAAGAGAGGTAAAGAAGGGTAATAGATGCAAAGAGGGGTAAAGAGGGTTTAGAGGGGTAAAGAAAGGTAACAGGTGCAAAGAGTGGTAAAGAAGGGTAAAGAGGCGTAAATAAGGGTAATAAGTTCAAAGAGGGGTAAATGGAGTAAAGAGGGGTAACAAGGGGTAAAGAGGGGTAACAAGTGCAAAGAGGGTAAAGGGGGGTAAAAAAGTGTAACAGGTGCAAAGAGGAGTAAAGGGGGGTAAAAAAGGGTAAAGAGGGTTAGAGGGGCAAATAGGGTTTATTAGAATTAATAATTTTTACTAAATGTATATAATAAAAAATAAAAAATTATAAAACATAATTATTAAATAATACTTATCAATTAAAAATATTTTCAAATATTTTTGCTCCATAGGTGCAAAGAGGGGATAAGGAGGGTAACAGGTTCAAAGAGGGGTAAAGGGGGGTAAAGAGGAGTAACGAAGGTAAAGAGAATTTTTTAGAATTAATAATTTTTACTAAATTTATATAATAAAAAATAAAAAATTATAAAGCATAATTATTAAATAATATTCATCAATTAAAAATATTTTAAAATATTTTTCCAACATAAGTGCAAAAAGGGGGTAAGGAGGATAATATATTGACAATTTTTATTAAATTCATATAATATAAAAAATAAAAATAAAATTTTATGAAACATAATTAATAAATAATATTCATCAATTAGAAAATATTTTAAAATATTTTTGCTCCATAGATGCAAAGAGGGATAAAGGGGGGTAAAGAGGGGTAAAAAAGGGTAAAGAGGGGCAAGGGTTTCATGAAAACCCCTATGCTCCAAGGGGTTTTCAAAAAAGGAGGGGGAGGGGTAAAACTTTGAATTTTTATCCTCACCCCTCCATTACCAAATAAGAGTAAAGGGGGTAGCCCCCCCTTACTTCCATCCAAACGCAGACATAATTAATTGAATTTTTAAAATTTCTAAAAAATTATCAGAACTATTATGTAAATAGGAAAGTGAAATAATTATTTATTTTCATCTTCGTGATAATTTATTTTTTTTGTAATTAAGAAAAATATCTTCTGTGGAATTGACATGGGAACTCATTCACACTTGTTTCTCTTATATCTTCCAATTAATAGAATTTTGCTCCAATTTGATGCTTCTTTTTCCTTTGATATTAACATCACCCCATATCATAATATGTTTAATTTTAAAACCTCTAAACTTGCAAAGGCCCTGATTTTGTAATGGGAAATATGGATAACTCGAAATAACTCAAAATCCCAACTCATTCCAGTTCAAACCTCACATATTTTACCCTGGCCCTACAAATATTTACTCAACACCATTGTTTGTGGTTAAACCAGTCTCACATTCTTCTTTGCCTGTCTGGGGACCCACTAATGATGGATGGATTACCCTTCATTTTGATGGGTGTACAGATATAGCAGGTTAATTGGAAAGGGACAAACCATGTTTATGCATCATTTGCAGAATTTGATAATAATATTTAAAACAAATTAAACTTCATAATTAACACAAACTAACTACTCTTACTTATGTCATTAATCTCTTTTATTCGACACTACAAAGCTACCTTTTGGAAATAGAAAATAAACTAGTTAAACAACAATAAGATGAGCCACAGTCACTGAATATCAACGGCCTCCAGAGAGAAATGACTCAGCCACTGAGGAAGAAGACTGTCCAATTGTCCTGTCCAAAGTAGAAGGATATGAGATTACAAGATCATCAAACCCTTCTTGACCGAATGCCAAAGCACTGGCATAATATCTATCCATTGGAAGTTCAGGCAAATCTGCGCTTCGCTCCAACATCTGCATCACTTGTCGCATACTAGGTCTAGATGATGATAAGGGGTGCGTGCAAACCAAACCTAGCTTCAGTACCAGCTCCATCTCCTCAACATCATACTCTCCTACCAAATTTGGATCACAAATTTCAAGTATCGAACCCCTTCTCCAACATTGCAACACACAATTAACCAAAAGACAACGATCTTCGGATGCCTGTATCTCTATTGGCCTCTTGCCACAAGCAACTTCAAGCATGAAAGCCCCAAATGCAAAGACATCAGTGCTTGTCGTTGCCTTGCCCGTACTAGAAAGCTCAGGTGCAATATAACCGAGAGTGCCCACCACATGGGTGGTCTGAGGATCTCTTCCATGATCGTATAATCTTGCAAGGCCGAAATCACCCAATCTTCCATTCAAGTTAGCATCTAATAAAACATTGCTGGCTTTAACATCTCTATGAATAACAACTTGCTCCCATTGTTCATGCAAATAGAGAACCCCGAAGCCACACCTTTGATAATTTGAAACCGTTGGCTCCAAGTAAGAGTTGATTTGGGTTGGTTGAAGAGGAGCTTGTCTAGACTTCCATTTGGCATGAAATCATAAACCAGAAGCAGTTCACCATTTCGTCGACAATACCCTAGTAACTGGACCAAGTTCCGGTGCCTGAGTCGACCGATGCTTACTATCTCCGCCACGAACTCCCTCATACCTTGTCTTGATTCATGAGAAACTTTCTTCACAGCAACTTCAATTTTGGTCTTTCGTAGTACCCCTCTGTACACCCTACCAAAACCGTCGATGCCTAGTAGCTCTGTGTCTCTGAAACCCTTAGTGGCTATGAATAGATCCTTGTATGAGAAGCGATGAGGACCATATTCATGCTCCCAATCCTCAAGCAATTCTGCAAATTTCATCTTCCTCCTCACATACCAACCCACCCCAGATATGATCATTAACACCGTAACTAGCACAATTGCAGGCAATCCAATAGTCAAAAACTTTGATTTCTTTTTGGGACCTCTTCTTGGAAGCCGAGGAAGCTTTGACACATCAATCATTTTGGCTGCTCCATTCATTGCAAAGCTCCATCCCAACACATAATGAGATGTCCAGAAGGAGCCAGTAGATGAAGAGAAACCCGCATACATCGCCTCTTGAAAGATGGAAGAAAGATCAATGGTTGCAGACATTAGAGGCCTACTTGGTTTAGGTATGTGGATCGGAGATAATGTTACATTAAGTTGTGTGTCTTCACCATTATATTCTATCCAAATTTGCATTGGTTGTCCGCTCATGAGGGTCAGATTTACAGCCCCACCATTTTCATTTGTAAAATATGCGGCAGGTGCGGAGATATTGGATATGAGGCTATTGATATCGATGCCTGCGTGGTTGTTATCGATATCACTGAATTCAGTATTCTGATTCGTATCGAGCTCAACAGCAAACACATGATTTGTTTTGTTTCCGTTGTTTTCAGAATTAAAAAGGCCTAAAAACTGGCTACCGAAAGCTCCTGGGAGGTCTTTAGAGGGGGAGATGACGAAGGCAATGCCATGGCCTATCAAGTCAGGATATTTGGAAGTCATAGCGAAGACGAAGGAAGTAGAAAAAGAGAGAGCCTTACCATTTGAAGAATTGATGAAGTGAAGGGGAGTAGAGTGGAAGGCACGACCCTTGGTTTGCTTTGTATCATTGGTTAACCTCAATAGGCCATTGGGTGTGACCCCAGCTATGCCGTTCAAGCTAATGTCGGCACCCCGGAATCCTTGGTACAAGAAGCTGTCGTTGATAGAAGCAACAAATTTGATGAAGAGAAACAAGAGCAGAAGCTTCAGAACTATGGCTGCAACGGTGTGATCTAAGGTCTGAAGCTCCAATACTTCATCTTCTCTGCTTCTCACTTTCTTGCTAAGGTCACAACTGGTAGTAATTGGAGTGGATGCGACTTCTAAATTGCTGAGGTCATGCACTGAATTTTCTACCAAAGTGTGCACATGGACTGACTTTAAATATTGTGAAGTTTCCATTATTTTTCACAAGGACTCACTGATTCAGACCTTACATTCGATTGCCGATCACCCAGGGAATGCGTCATCATCATAGTTCGTTCCAAAAGATTTAGACCAATTTATCATTGCCCTTCCTAAATAATCTCTCTGCTGAGTAATAATTTCAGTAGATTTTGTTTCTCTTTAATTATATAGTATATATTTTTTGCTCTTTAGTATTGCAAAGCACTTGTACAATGATTCATCAATAAAAAAAAATTTGATTTGTTGAGTTAAGATTTTAACCTAATTCTAACTGACTCTTGATAAAAATAATACAAACAATATATTTAAATTATATATCTCTAGCTTATTTAATACATTTGATTTAAAAAGGAAATAGTTTGTATTTTATTTGATACAAACAATATATTTTATTTCAGTTCAGATTTATTTTAATTCTGAGTTACATTTACTCATTTATATGACTAAATAGACTTTTATAAGAAGATACATATTAAAACTATTTCTTAAATATGTGTAAATCTCATATAATTGGATATGTTGCATAATAGACATAAATAATCGAGGTAGTTTAGTTTACCTATTTATAATAGAGTTCAGATCAAGTTGGGTCCTTCATTAAAATAGGCCAATTTGAGTCAAATTGAGTAATGAATTCAGATCAAATTTTGTGACATTCTTAATATTGTAATTTAATTCTCGAACTAATAAACTAGAGGAAGTTGGTGTGACAGGATAATGGTTTTGTTTAAGGAACCCTATTGGAACGGTGGTGTCGGCTATGGGACTTGGTCCTATAGGGTTGTCGTTGAGGAGTATAGCTTCTATCATGCTTTGCACTGTATGGCGCTCTCACGACTATTTGTGGTTTTCGTTGAGGAGTATAGCTCCTATCATGCTTCGTGCTGTAGGTCATTCTCACGACTGTTTGTGGTTGTCATTGAGGAGTATATCTCCTATCATGCTTCGCGCTGTAGGTCGCTCTCACTACATTTTGTACACTTGGTGTACTGATTGCGCAGGGTTAAATACTTGTGAGACCTGCTTGGACAATACTAATTTGGTAAGTCGTATATTGATCACCTTAGAGCTGACTTAATCATGAGAGTGGTGAAGGGATGCATGGTGAGGTAGATTATTTATGTTGTATGGAGATCTCTCACTTATAAGTCATGGCATATGTCCCTTAAGGGATCATAATGTATGACAGCGCGTTCCATAGAGGTATCATTAGGTGGATATTGTCTTTACGTTGATGAGATTGGTATCCTTGGGTGACGTTGTGTCCATGTTAATAAGATTGGTGTCCTTGGGTGGACATTGTGTTCATGTTTATGAGATTGATATCCTTGAGTGGACATTGTATCCACGTTGATGAGATTGGCGTCCTTGGGTGGACATTGTGTTTATATTGATGAGATTGATAGCATAGCCTTATTTATACTCCATTTCATACATTATAATTATGTAGGTGCGTGAGTATGTAGCATGCATATTTCCTCACTGAGTATTGTTTATACTCATGTTCTTGCAATTTCTGGTAATATTTCACCGGCTGGGTCCGAGGGACCCAAGGAAGAGCTTAGTTTATCCTGTTGCCTTATAAGCTATACATATTGAGTTAATTGCTTTATTTATTTGATTTGAGTTGGTGATGTTGTTTATACCATTTTATATTCATTGTGGATTTGGTTGTAATAAATTCTAGAATGGTTGATAACATTTATGTTAGAGAATTGATATCCCAATTGAGATATTAATGATATTTGAGTTCATTTATGATCTCGATGATTGAGTTGTGAGTTCACGTGTGTTTTCCACATGTAATATTCGAAAAAGTAAAATTATTCCACGTCACGTGCCTATGTTTTTGGGTCAGGGCGTGACAACTTGGTATCAGAGCTTAGGTTCGTTTTCCCCTAGGACTCTGCGTGTGGAGTGGACCGTTAACCGTTTAGGTTTGAAATTCTAATGGAAGTATGAGTTTGTTTTGGGTCGCAATAGGGTGAGCAGGATTATGAGTTAAGGCTGTGACCTCTTATTGCCTCCATACTTAGGCGACTACTGTTTCTACAGACCTCAGATGGGGTGACCAGTGTGATATTATAGTATGAGTTGGACCTATGAGGGTTAGACTCACGACGACCCCGAGTTGAGAAGTACTGGAGATGGTTAAGCTTGAGAAATTCGCAAAGTAATGATTGAGAGTATGGAACAATATGAAGAACACCTGTGAGGTGTGGATGACCCTGTTTTCCTGGGAAATGAGAGTGATACCAATAGGCTGAGAGTCTTTTGATGGGGTTAGATAGACCAAACAGTGGTTTGCTGGTAGGTAACCACCCGATAGACAAGTGAGGTCGTCACTGATTCCATGTAGGATGAAGACTATAGGTAATGTGTATTTGTGGCATCGGTTATGAATGTACAGAACTTCACTCAAGAACTATTTGGACTGTGACTTTCAGCCTAGACCAAGAGATTAAGGCCTGTAGTTGGCTAAGAGTAGTGGTTATGGTAGACCACAAGTTTTGTTTAGTGGCGGTCTTGGATGACCTATGGCATTCTTGATTGGTGAGTCAGGTTTCATTCATGACTCTATGAAGTCTTAGCTAAAGATTTTGGACCTGAAAGAAGTTGGTGGAACCTTTGAGACTGTGCCCCGACGTGATAACTAGTGCGTCCTAGTGGTCAGACATATTTGGATATATTCTGAGGAGAGTTGCTTTGAGTTGAGAATGATTGTTTCCCTAAGCCTCTGAACATAGAATAACTTAAGGGTAGTAATTTGAGGCTGAACGTGATGCACTTTTTATATTAGCACTAGTAGAGTAATAGCCATTCAGTGATTTACAGGATAGCCCCGATCTTTGCCCAGTAGTAGGCCCCGTAAACTTGACTCTCAGTTTTAGACAAATATCTAGGCGAGGCAGAGGTGGAGACCGTCAGGGATGAGATACTCTGAGCAGGATACTTGTAGTGATACCTTATACTGGAGAGACGTTGATTCTCGAGTTATGCCAAGTATCCATTTTTCCTACAGTTTTTGGGAACATATGTTATCTAATAATGGTGTATCTCATTCATTTATTGCATCATTGTATGTTAATTTGTTGGGACTTGATCTTGAGTTAGTTCGCACACCCTTACGTGTCATATCCCAGCTGGGACGGGAGACTGTAGTTGACAAAGTGTGTAGAATATGTGTTATGATTGTCGGTACTCTCGAGATAGAGTTTGATTTGCTAGTTATGGATTTTTCTGGATTTGATTTGCTTTTGGATATGATTGATTGTCAGCCCACATCATTGTTATTATTTGTTCTGAGAGAAAAGTATCTGGTTGATCTTTGAAGGGTGATGAGTTTGTCAGTAGACTGAGTCTGACACTCTGTCCGGTTTTTAGTGTGTTTCGTGGTGATGCAGTTGTCAGGGCATGACTACCAGTTTAGGTTGGAAGGATGTGCGGGATACTCAGATTGATATACCTCGAGTAGTGCGGAAGTTTTCGGATGTGTTTCCCGACAAAATTACAGAGTTGTATCCATTTCGAAAGGTTGAGTTTGTGATTGAGTTGATGCCCGTCATCTCACCCATTTTTTTTACACCATATCGTATGGCACCGGCAGATTTGATAGAGTTAGACACAGATCATCGAGCTTTCTTCTGTTGGCTTTATCCGCCTGAGTACTTCTCTAAGATAGATCTCCGGTCAGATTAGCACTAGTTGAGGGTGAGGGAGAGTGATATCTATAAAATCACCTTTTGTACCCGACTTGGGCAGTTAAGTTTATTGTGATGCCATGTGGGTGGACAAATGAGTTGGTTACTTTCATAGATTCGATGAATCGTGTCTCTCGAATATATTTGGATCATTTGATTGAGATATTTATTGATATTTTGATTTATTCTACGACAGAGGCAGATCATGAACAACATCTATGCGTAGTGTTACAAACTTTGTCAGAGCACAAATTGTATGTGAAACTCAGCAAGTGTGAGTTTTGGCTGAGAGAGGTTCAATTTCTAAGGCATTTGATTTCAGTTACTGGCAACATTGAGTTAGTGTTTAATTGAAAAATATTACAGAATGTGTTCGAGATCTGCAATTTCTTGAATTTAGCAGGTTTTTACCGCTAGTTTATTAAGAGTTCCTCTCGACTCACCTTTGACTAGATTGAACCATAAGAGAGTGGATTTTTGTTTGGGATGATGCATGTCAGTAGGTCTTCATGAGACTAAAGGATATACTGATTTCTGCCCATGTGCTAGTGGTGTCGAACGAGGTCGTGGATATGTTGTACATTGAGATGTTTCTTTGAGAGGTCTAGACTGCGTATTGGTCCTGGATGACCGAGTATAACATAGGGATTTCTGGCAGTTGAAACTCCATGAGTTTAGTTATTCCTACTCATGATTTAGAGTTGGCCAAAGTAGTTATGCACCGAAATTTTGGCGGCACTATCTATTTGGTTAAAGATGTGAGGTGCTATTCGACAATAAGAGTCTCAAGTACATCTTCTGTTAGAAGAACTTGAATTTAAGATAGTGGTGGTGGATGAAGTTTCTTTGAGATTATGATTTCTAAATCTCATACTACCCTGGTGAAGCTAATGTAGTGGCTGATGCATTGAGCCAAAAATCCTAGAGCATAGTGGCTAGTATCGGGATTGGTCAATGGAAGATGCTTGAGACAACAGTAGATTATGATCTTCAGTTGGTCAAACTTGATGGTTCAGTTGGATACAGAATTTAGTTGTGCAACTGATAAATGCCAAAAAATGCATTTATATCTTAATATTATTGGGCATTCTCACATTTCTTTTATATTTAATATGTGCATTTACACGTGAATTTGTGAGTTTTATTTAATATAACTTATTACGTGTATTTTCTTTATTTCAGGAAATTAACCCAACCAATTTAATAAAGTTAGTCCCAGCCAAATCTCAAGTCAACATTGAGCTCCGAAGTCAAATCCCTAGTCGAATTTTGAGTCAATCCCGAGCTGACTCAACAAATTGAGTGGAAGTTGAGCCAAAGAATAGTGTTGTTGAAGGACTGGCTGCCAACCAAAGGAAAAATGAAAAAGGAAATGAAGCTGGAGAAGGGCACTAATGGAGAAGATCTCAAGCAGTCAAACACAAAAAAAATGGAAAGCATGAGAGAGCCGTTTGGAAATCAAGTGGATCACTCTACTGCCATGGTGTACAGCAGTTGGAACAGAGAATCGGACACACCGGCGACGAAGGATCGCTCCTTTTGGGGAGTGGGACAAGCACAACATTCCCATCTCTTCTTATTCTCTTTTGTGATCAGCCAGAGCAGGGGAGCCAAGTAACGCCGGCCAGAGCAGTGACGTCAGCGAGTGACACGCCGGCAAGACGGAGAGAAAGTGGCAACAACAGCAGGCCTCTCTGCCTTTTCCTTCAACAACCGTTATTCCTTTTCTTTCTTCTCTGTGTCGTTTCTAGGGAGTTCTTTTCAGTTTATTTTTATTTATTATTTGATATCAATGTTTAGACACCATTGACTTCCAAGTTTATTTAATTACTACATAATGTTTGATATTTATGTTTAGTTTGAGTTTGTGGTGGATTGAGCTGTTTCAAATTTTCATTTAAAGTTTAATTAAGTAATTTCATGTCTTTTATTAAAATGTCGGGCTAAATTCTAAACTAAGGTTAGGGGTGAAGTTTAATTATTTATTGGGGTATTTTATTTCAACAATTATGATATTAATGTGAGTTTTGATTAATTGAATGGTTTAATCTAATCTTAAATAATTAATATAAATCTAAATATTTTCCTTGATTTATTGTAGTTTCCGAACACAATAAATACTTGGATAAATGTATGAGATTTGTGATAAACTTTCAAGGACCTATCCATGTCTATATATTTTTCTTGATTTATTGTTATTTCTGAATACAATAAATGCTTGTCGAATCCCTGTGACATGTGATATTTAATTAATATTACTTAACCATCAATTATTCAAACAAATTATATGCAAATTATTATTGAGATAACTGTCCAATCTTCCAGTTCAATAGAATCGTCATTCGAATTGAATTGAGACAAGTTGATGAAAATACCCTATGAATTATTAAATGGATCCTTGAACCTTAGTGCTTTCTTTTTGTTGATTTAAATTTATCACTATCTTTGTTCCATACTTTGTGTGGAAATAATCAAAATCCATTTTTTGTTCTTTTAATTTTAAATAGTGTTCTTAATACCTTCAGTCCTTATGGATTCGACCTCGGACTCACCGAGTAATTATTACTTCACTACCTGCGCTTGGGTTTACACATTTAAAGTAGTAGCAAGTTTTTGGTGCCGTTGCCGGGGATTGTAACGGTTTTACGAACACACACAAAAAAAATTATATATATAGAAATTAAAAAAAAAAAAAAGAAAAAAGTTAGTTCTTCAATTTTTTTTTTTAATTGCAACTGATTTTTTTTGTCTTCTTGTTTAGGTGTTTATATTTTGGATTCTTGCGCATCTGGTAAATTTGTTCTTTATCTCAATTTTTTCTTTTCTTTTCTTTCTTTTTTGTTATTTTAGTTAAATCTTTTTCTTTGTTGGATGTCCTCGTGGCAACGAGACGAAACGAATCGCTTTAAAAAAATTGATTTTATTACTGAAAATTTGTCTGAGAACTTGTTTGAAGAATTTGAATACTCATTTTCATCATTCACAATGTCTGAACATGAGAGTGATCATGGGTAAAATGATGGTATCCCACAAATGAAAAAATTGCGTGAATATTTGCAACCAACCAGATCAAGTTCTCCATCTTGTATTATTTTTCCTAATAATCAAGGTGCTTTTGATTTAAAACCAGGGGTGATTCAATTACTTCCTAAGTATCATGGTTTGGATTCAGAGAGCCCTTACATACATCTAAAGAATTTGAAGAGGTTTGTGCTACTTTGCATAACCAAAACGTTAATAGTGATGTAGTAAGGTTGAAATTATTCTCTTTCTCTTTAAAAGAGAAAGCAAAAAGTTGGCTAAATTCTCTAAGACCAAGATCCATATGCACTTGGCGAGAAACGCAACGAGAATTCTTGAAAAAATTCTTCCTTACCCACAAGACTAATACACTTAGAAGAAAAATCATGAATTCCAAACAAAAAGGAGGTGAAACATTCTTTCAATGTTGGGAGCGTTACAAAGAATTATTGCAATCTTACCCACATCATGGCTATGAAATTTGGCGCACTATCAATTTTTTCTATGATGGTCTAAATTCCAATATGCGCCAATACGTAGAAATGATGTGTAATGGTGAATTTCTAAGTAAAGATCCTGAGGAGACTTGGGATTATTTTGACCATCTAGCTGAAACTGCCCAATCTTGGGATGATACTGATGGATCTGATAAGGCAAAAAAGACCAAGCCTAGTGCCATGACAAAGGGGGGTATCTACCTCCTTAAAGAAGAAGATGATGTTAATGCCAAATTAGCCAATTTGACCAGAAAGGTAGAGGCCATTGAACTTGGGAAAGTACACTCCATTAAGGCCACTGAAAAAATAGAGGATGTATGTGGGATATGTGAGACTATTGGACACCAAACTCAGGATTGTCAAACAATCCCAGCTTTTAAAGAGGTGCTATACAGTCAAGCAAATCCCATGAACGCCTATAAAAGGCCTTTTTCTTCACCCTATTCTGACACATATAACCTTGGTTGGAAGAATCATCCCAACTTTAGTTGTAGAAATGATCCAAATGCAAATAACCATGCCCCTCAAGGACCTTCTACTTCTAATTCTTATGTGCCTCCACATAAGAAGACCCTTGAGGAAACTTATAATGCATTCATGCAAAGTCAATCAATCTTTAATAATCAGATAATGCAAGACATGAGTGAATTGAAGAATTTCATGAACAAATCAACCTCCATGCCCAACAATCAAGAAATGGGCAAGTTCCCTGCTCAACCTCAACCAAATCCTAGAGGTCAATTTAAGGGAAACAATTCAAATTCTTCTAATTCACACCAAGAACACGCTAAGTCCATCACCACTCTATGAAATGGAAAAATAATTGATAAAAGTATTCCGACGAAGGTTAGCAAACCCGATGAACTTTCAAACCCAAAGAGTGATGATGGGCCTAATGAGTCTGAGCCTAATGTGGTTTCGCAACATCCAATGCCTGCCCCTTTTCCCCAAAGGTTACAGCCTCCAAAAAAATCAGTGACCAATGTCAACATTTTTGAAATCTTTAAACAGGTCAAAATCAATATTCCTTTGTTGGATGCTATTAAACAAATACCGTCATATGCTAAATTTTTAAAAGATTTATGTACAATAAAGCGTAATCTAAATGTACAAAAGAAAGCATTCTTGATGAAACAAGTGAGTGCTATCATCCAACAGAATACCCCACCAAAATACAAAGATCCGGGGTGTCCAACCATATCATGTGTTAATGGTGAGTTCCAAATTGGGCAAGCTTTGCTTGACCTAGGGGCTAGTGTTAACCTCCTACCCTATTCGGTATATGAGCAGTTGGGACTTGGTGAGCTTAAACCGACCACTGTAATGCTCCAACTTGCCGACCGATCACTTAAGATACTGAGAGGAATAATTGAAGACGTGTTAGTCCAAGTAGACAAATTCTACTTCCCTATCGATTTCATAGTCTCGGACACCCAACCTGTGTTGAATGCGAGCGCCCAAATTCCTGTCATTCTAGGCCGGCCATTCCTTGCAACTTCCAATGCCTTAATCAATTGCAGGAATGGAGTCATGAAATTGTCTTTTGGCAACATGACTTTGGAATTGAACATATTTAATATTTACAAACAACCAGGTGATGATAGCGATGTGCATGAAGTAAATTTCATTGAAACGCTCATCGAAGACCAGTCTCCTCTATCAGTGCTCACTGATCCTCTTGAGGCTTGTTTAGCACACTTTAACTTTGATGAGGACTCCATGATTAATTCTGTATATTCAATTTTGGAGTCTGCACCATTATTAGATACATATAAGTGGAGGGTACGTTTTGAAGAGTTACCATCTAATGACACCATGCCCCTCCCATCATGTGTTCAAGTGCCAAAACTTTAGTTGAAACCTCTACCAACTGAACTCAAGTATGCATTCTTAGGACCAGCAGAGACATTCCCAGTGGTCATTTCCTCAAAATTAAATCAAATCGAGAAAGAAAAATTAATCGATGTTCTTAGAGAACACAAAGGTGCAATTGAATGGACCATAGCTGATATCAAGGGAATCAATCCCTCAATTTGTACCCATAGGATTTATTTAGAGGACAATTCTAAACCCTCTCGAGAATTACAACGTAGGTTGAATCCTAATATGAAAGATGTTATTAGAGCAGAGGTCATAAAGCTTTTGGATGTAGGAATTATATACCCAATCTTTGACAGTACTTGGGTTAGTCCTGTTCAAGTGGTACCTAAGAAATCTGGGGTAACCGTAGTCAAGAACGCCAATGATGAATTAATCCCAACTAGAGTCACAACGGGTCGCGCATTTGCATTGATTATAGGAAACTTAACTCAATGACTAGGAAGACCATTTCCCTCTACCATTCATAGACCAAATCCTAGAAAGGGCAGCTGGCCACAAATTCTATTGTTTCCTAGATGGTTACTCTGGGTATAATCAAATAGAAATTGCACTTGAAGACCAAGAAAAGACCACCTTTAGATGTCCATTTGAACTTTTGCTTATCGGAGGATGCCATTTGGGCTATATAATGCCCCTGCTACGTTTCAGAGATGCATGTTGAGCATATTTAGTGATATGGTAGAGCGTTTCCTTGAGGTCTTTATGGATGATTTTTCTGTTTTTGGCAATTCTTTTGATGAATGTTTGTTTGAATAATTTGAAAATGGTGTTGAATAGATGTGAGAAGAATAACCTCATTTTGAATTGGGAGAAGTGTCATTTCATGGTCTCAAAAGGAATCGTGCTGGGTCACATTGTCTCCTCCCAAGGAATTGAAGTGGACAAAGCAAAAATCGATTTGATAGCTAATCTACCTGCCCCTAAGACTGTTAAAGACATTAGATATTTTTTGGGTCATGCAGGATTCTATAGAAGGTTCATTAAAGAATTTAGTGCAATATCCTGACCATTGTGTAACCTTCTATCAAAGGACATTCCTTTTGAGTGGACTGAGGCGTGCCAAGATGCTTTTACAAAGCTGAAGGGCTTGTTAACTTCTGTTCCTATTATGCAACCACCTGATTGGAGTTTGCCCTTTGAGATTATGTGCGATGCTAGTGATTATGCAGTTGGGGCCGTGCTAGGGCAACGCAAGGACAAAAAGCCTCATGTCAGTTATTATGCAAGCAGAACATTGAACAGTGCTCAAATGAACTATTCCACTACAGAAAAAGAACTCCTTGCAGTAGTAGTCTTTGCTTTGGATAAATTTAGGTCTTATTTGATTGAATCCCAGATTATTATTTTCACTGATTATGCAGCTGTAAAATACCTTCTAACTAAGAAGGATGCAAAACCCAGATTACTTAGGTGGATCCTCCTGCTCCAAGAGTTTAACTTGGTAATTAACGATAAAAAAGGAGTAGAGAATGTGGTCACTGACCACTTATCTAGGCTTATAATTTCTGATTCCTTGGAGACAATGCCAATCAAGGACACGTTCCCCGATGAGCAACTCTTTAGTGTCTCTCAATTACGTTGGTATGCTGACATTGCTAATTTTTTTGTTATAGTTGAACTTCCAACCCAGTGGACCCAACAAGATAAAAAGAAATTTTTGGTCGAAGTGAGAAAGTTCTTTTGGGACAATCCATACCTTTTTAAATATTGTCCTGACCAAATAATCAGGAGATGCGTGCCTAATAGTGAAATTCAAAGTGTCATCTCCTTTTGTCATTCAGATGCATGTGGTGGTCATTTTTCTGCCAAGAAAACCATTGCAAAAATCTTGCAGTGTGGTTTTTATTGGCCCATTCTTTTCAAAGATGCTCATGAATTTTGTAAAGCATGTGACCGTTGTCAAAAGTTGGGAGGGATCACTCATCGAAATATGATGCCATTGAACCCAATCTTAATTATTGAAGTATTTGACTGTTGGGGCATCGATTTCATGGGACCTTTCCTCCCCTCTTTTGGATATCTTTATATCCTTTTACCTGTTGATTATGTGTCCAAATGGATTGAGGAAGTTCCATGCAGAAATAATGATCATAAGACCGTTTTGAAATTTTTAAAAGAAAATGTCTTATCTAGATTTGGAACACCTCGAGCCATTATTAGTGATGGGGGTACACATTTTTGTAACAAGCCTTTTGAGGCCTTGATGCACAAATATGGAATTACTCATAAAGTCAGTACCCCTTATCACCCACAAACAAGTGGACAAATTGAGGTATCCAATCGGGAAATTAAAAATATTTTGGAAAAGACGGTTAACCTAGATCGCAAAGATTGGTCTTTACGACTAACTGATGCTCTTTGGGCTTATCGCACAGTCTTTAAAACCCCGATTGGTATGTCACCTCATAGACTTGTCTTTGGAAAGGCTTGTCACTTGCCTGTGGAATTGGAACATAATGCGTATTGGGTAATAAAGAAATTTAATTTTAACTTGGATGATTCAAGCTCTCTTCGAAAGCTTCAACTTAACGAATTGGAGGAAATTCGAAATGAAGCTTATGACAATACTCGAATATATAAGGAGAAAATGAAAATATTTCATGACAAAAATATCATTCGAAAATCATTTGAGCCTTCACAGAAAGTTCTTTTACATAATTCAAGGCTACACTTGTTTCCTGGTAAGCTTTGATCTCGATGGTCTGGCCCATTTATTGTAAAGACCATTTATCCTTATGGGGCCGTCGAGATAGAAAATCCAAATAATGGTAATATTTTTAAGGTAAATGGTCAACGATTAAAACCATTTTTGGAACATTTTGTACCTGAAGTTGAGTCCACCGCTCTGGAAGATCCTGTTTATCAAAATTAGCTTTACTTTAAGAGTGTATTTAGGCTTGTTCTTCTTTTACCTTCATTTTTGTGTTTTGTTAGCCATATCTTCATATCTGCACTTATTAATTTCAAGTGTCTCCTACTCTCCCACATTATCTTTTATTGATTACTATGTCCTTAAATGTTGATCTCGTAATACACTATTTGCATTCATGTATTTTTGACATTGAGGACAATGTCACATTCAGGTTGGGGGGTAGGAGCTTAGTTGTTAAAAAAAAAAAAATTGTTGTGACAGTTTTCTAAAATTTGAAATTGCTTTTCAGTTAAATAATAATTCTCCAACCTTGCTTGTGGATAAAGTGATAAAAGCACAGCAAGTAAACCGTTGGCTTCTGATTTGAGGCAGAAAGTACCTCAAGGGCAAGGCCTGAAGGATGGTCAGTAAGATCAGACGGTGGATTGGTTCTTCAAGAACGATTGTTTGTACATACTATGGACCAGTGTAGAGATGAGGTACTTAACCAGTTTCATCATTCCCATTTTTACAGTACATCTAGGCCGTACTAAGATGTCTCATGATATTCGATAGTAGTTTGATGGAAAGGATTGAAACGAGATGTAGTTGTGTGTATGTCATTGTCTTATAAGTCAGCAAATTAAGGCCGAGCACCAAAGACCTGGCAGAGAATTATAGAACCTTCTAGTGTCTCAGTGGGAATGAAAAGATATTAATATGGATTTTGTGGCGAGTTTATCAAGGTCACCTAGGGGCGAAAGTTCTATTTTGGGCGGTTGTGGATTGCGTGACCAATCAGCCCATTTCATACCCATGAAGGTGACAAACTCGATGGAAACCTTGATTAGATTGCGCATCAATGAAATAATGGTTCATAATAGGGTATCTATTTTGAACTGCACGATGTTGTCCATGTTGGATATGTGTTGAGCTGTTTTGCATAAATTACATTGGTAAGTGAAATTTGAGCTAAGGAGATTGAGTACATTTGATGATAGTGATTGTCTACAAAGAGCCGATGATAGGTTGATCTAATAGCTAGCCGAGATAAGCTTAGAATCATTTTTACGCACAGTTTTGTTGTGTTTAGTGGTAGAGAGTTTCTTGCGTGCATTGATGTGGCTAGGGTTGTGTCAGAACCCATTAAGCTATGGCACACTTTTGGAATTCTGTAACAATCGATGTTATCAGGTTTGAATATGTGTATGGCTACGACATAGTTTATTGGAGATGTTTTTAGTCTCCAGGTTATTAGTCGTAAAGCGCCGAGAGTTAGTGATCTTTCATACTTGTGATGGGGATTTTGGTATGTCAGTCTCTTCGATGTTTGTTGTTTGGAAGTCTTCGAGACCCCTAGTTCGATAGAATACCTTGATGAGATGTACCCAGATTTTGTATTCCTTGTGTTGGATTATATGGTGTTTTATCCACTTATAGACTTTATATTTGCTTTGAGATATAAGTTTTATTTGTGATGAGATAGTGTGCAACGTGTTGAGTTGCAATATGAGAGCCATGGTGTAGGCCCTATTGCATTGTCCACGTGTGATTTGATCAAGTTGATGACATCGTTTGGGTGAGTCCAGAGAGACCGTCAACCAGTGTGTGTATATATATATATATATATATATACATATATACATATATATATATATACATATATATACACATATATACATATATACATATATATACACATATATACATATATACATATATATACACATATATACATATATACATATATATACACATATATACATATATACATATATATACACATATAGACATATATACATATATATACACATATATACATATATACATATATATACACATATATACATATATACATATATATATATATATATATATATATATATATGTTTTATGGCCCTCTAGATAAAACCATGTAGGATTTGTAAGATTTGGAAAAGAAGCTAGAGCCCTATAATAATTGAATTTCGGGGGCGAAATTTCTTTTAAGGGGGGTGGATTGTAATGGCCCAACACAAAAAAAATTAAAATATTAAGTTAGTACATAAATCTGTGTTTGGATGAAATTAGGCTTATTTCACCTCATTCCTCTTCCATAATAGCAAACTCTTGCTTCCTCTACCTTCCCTCTATTGATTTTCACCCACTAAAGCCTTTTGATTCAGATTTCTTACGCTTGGAGCGCCCCTTTGCACGGTTCCTTCTCCTCAAAAGGTAAGATCTATGATCATTCTCTTTCCCTTTCTTCTTATTTGATGAGATCTTGATAGGATCTGTTGAGAATGGAGTATGTGATGGCTTTCAGGCCTTATTTGGAGAGGAATCCATGAAAGTAATTGGAGATTTTGTTATGGAACCTTGGTTGGGTGTAGATCTAAATTGAAATTGAGTTTTGAACCCATGGGAAGGGATGTAAATTAGGGAAAATGGTATAGGCTATTTTTTGAGATAATTCATGGCAGGAGATTTAGGGATTTCTCTTATATTGTAGGGATTAAATCAGATTAGTGGTAATTCTTAGGTCTAAATTTGAGGATTTTGCTTCTAAGATTTGTTTTGGCCTAATCGATGAACTAATATGGATGTATTATGTTTTTTTATATTGATTAAAGCCTTTGAACCCTGAGCCTGTTGAGGTACGATCCAAAGATCAACCTGAGACATTGTGATTTTGAGGTGAGGATTGCTATACACATATTGTATGAATGCATGTATTTTATTTCATTGATTTAGGGAATGTACTATGTTATTGATGTGTTTAATGCATGATAAATATGATGGATGTACTTTATGATATGCATGAGATGTTATTAATTCCCTATTATGTAATTTATAGCATGTCTATTATCTTGTTATGATGATAGAAAATTTGTAATAATTATTGGAGACCCTTGTGAAGAATTGAGATGATTTATTGATGAATTTTATTGGGTTTGTGCTTAAAAAAAAGAGTTATTGGACTTAAGATGTTAAACCACCATGAGACGGGTTGAATAAATTGCAAGAACAAATAATATGTGTAAATAAACTCGATGTGTCTATCTCAAGATTGATGTGTATTCCATGTCCCTAAAATAACTCAATATGATAATTATATTGAATGTATGCACTAATGGAATGTGTTATGCTGCTATCACTGTGAAATTATGGTCATTATGTGATTATGACATATATGTTGCCTATGTAATTGTGAATATGATCACTTTCTCACTAATGTGTGCCTAAGAGGTTATGTAGGATGTAAGTATGGGATATTGTGTCAATATGCATGATGATATTGAGAATTACTAGTGTTGAGATGAGACCCAAAGAGTTTATAAGACTTGATGATGCACCTTTCTCTTGTTTGGGCCCCAATAGTATGAGTCCCCACTCCCTAGAGGAGGTTGGTGTGATAGGATAATGGTTTTGTTTAAGGAACCCTATTGGAACGGCTGCATCGGCTATAGGACTTGGTCCTGTAGGGTCTTCGTTGAGGAATATAGCTCCTATCATGTTTCGCATTGTATATCGCTCTTACGATTGTTTGTGGTTTTCGTTGAGGAGTATAGTTCCTATCATGCTTCGCGCTGTAGGTCGCTCTCACGACTATTTTGTACACTTTGCATACTGATTGCTCAGGGTTAGATATTGTGAGACCTGCTTGGGTGCTACTAACTTGGTTAATCGTATATTTACAACCTTATAGCTGACTTAATCATCAGAGTTATGAAGGGACGCATGGTGAGGAAAATTATCTATGTTGTATGGAGATCTCTCACTTGTAAGTCGTGGCCTATGTCCCTTAAGGGATCATGATGTTTGACAGCCAGTTCCATAGAAGTATCTTTGGGTGGACATTGTGTTCACGATGATGGCATTGGTATCCTTGGGTAGACATTGTGATCACGTTGATGAGATTGGTATCGTTGGGTGAACATTGTGTCCACATTGTTGAGATTGGTGTCCTTGGGTGGACATTGTGTTCACGTGTATGAGATTGGTATCTTTGGGTGGATATTGTGTCCACGTTGATGAGATTGGTGTCCTTGGGTAGACATTGTGTTTATATTGATGAGATTGATAGCATAGCTTTATTTATATTCCATTTCATACATTATTATGTGGGTGCGTGAGTGTGTAGTATGCATATTTCCTCACTGAGTATTGTTTATACTTACATCCTCATAATTTCAGGTAATGTTGCAACGGCTAGGCCCGAGGGACTCTGAGGAAGAGCTTAATTTATCATGCTGCGTTATACGCCCTACATATTGAGTTAATTGATTTATTTATTTGATTTGAGTTGGTGATATTGTTTATACAATTTTATTCATTGTGGATTTGGTTGTAATAAATTCTAGAATGTTTAATAACATTTATGGTAGAGAATTGATATCCCCTTAGAGATATTAATGATATTTGAGTACATTTATGATCTCGATGATTGAGTTGTGAGTATACATGTGTTTCCCAAGTGTGGTATTCCAAAAAGTAAAATTATTCCGTGTCACGTGCCTATGTTTTTGGGTCAAGGCGTGACAGCTGAGTTGTTTGGACTTCTTTGGTCTCGTGGATAATTTGACAGACTTGATACAAATATTACATTTGGCAGAGTCCATTGTTATGATGATGCGGCATTGAATTGGGCCAGAAAGGCTCCTGAGTAACCAGTCCCGAAACCCTGCGCAGAGGGAGGAGAACACACTCCACTGATAATCTCGGTTGTTAAATTTGTGGATAGGGAATAACACCCTTGTGGTTGCTACCTAGAATGCTGGGACATAATTGGTCAATGATAGTAACTATTGAGAATAGAAGACTTATAATCGATATATGGGGCATGGAAGGACATTCATTCTTTATGGCACCCATGGCATGTCATTGCATGATAAGTATGATTTCAAATATGAGATTTCTATTATGAGATGAATGAGAACTGAATATGAATTTCTGTTATGATACGAAACTGCTTTGAGAAATATACTATGTTATAACATGTGCATTTTCTAACATTGATTTCGAATTATATGTTATTTTACTATAACATTTCTTGGTGCATTTCCTTTAATCGGAACACCTACCGGGCGTGTTAACTAAGCCCATAAATTTTGCCCCTTCAGATGCCAATGCAGATCAAGGAAAGGAAAGCGATGCTGGACCAAGTGGCTATCAGGCGTGAGCGAGATAGATGCTAGGAGAAAGCATAGATAGTTTAGTTCAATCTATTTTGATTTAGTTGGAGACAATATAGTTTATAAGGAAGTTTATTTGAGGATATAATAACTTTAGTTACTATGTGTTTGGATACTTATGTTTGGCTTATGAAGAATACTTTATTTTTGCTTGAGATGCAAGTTTATTATGATCATGAATGTACATCACTATTTTTCGCTGTTATTCTAGCATGTTGTAAATTTTATCATGGACAACGATCCATGCACGTGCTAGGTTGGGCTAGTCGAGGGTCGAGTATTCGGATTCGGACTTGACTTGTGTCGTGACACTCGCCTCCTTCCGCGAAACTCTTTATCTATTTCAGTCTAATCCTACTCTCGAGAGGGAGGGGTGTTACACGCTGGTTGTGTGTTGAATATCCGTGGCTGATTTCACCTAGTTGGTGATTTTGATTGCTGTAGACAGCCAAGAAGGTTTCAGAGAGTTCTCAGATCCAATCTCCTTATACCTGTTTGCATTGAAGGAGCAGATTTTATCAATGAAAGCTTAGTTTCCTTTTTCATTAAACAACATGGTTTGTTTATGAGTTGTTGTAGATCCTTGCTGGGAACCCAGCCTAGGTGAGGCGATTCATAACAGAGAAGGGACGATCCCATTAGTTGCTTCTATTGAAGCTTGGCTCTGTCATCAGCAACACCTTGTGACAGGTGTTGAGAAGGCATGCACACCTGTTTGGAGAGCTAACAGTGTTGTTGGCTATACTTGGATTCAAACCAACATTGCCCAGCAACCATTGTTGGTCGCTGATTTCCAGACAATTGTGAGGAGTTGTTTGGGTTACTACCAGGGCCGGCCCTGAGATTTCAGGGGCCTTAAGTGAGTTTTTAAGATGGGGCCTTCATATACTCACAAAAAATAAAATTATACAATTTTTTTTATAATGTGTGAAACTAAATAAAATATCATAATCAAATTTATAACAAAGTATTATTTAAAATTTATTCTTATTTTGAGATACAAAATTACTAATTAAATTACTATATTCAAGTTTTTTTAACATTTATTTTTCAATAGATAAGATAGCTAATCCATTCAATCTTTCTTGTGACATTGTAGACCGAAGATAAGATTTTATCAGTTTTAACTTTGAGAAACTTATTTCTGCATAGATAACTGTAACTGGTATAATCAACATTATTTTATAAGCAATTCATGCATTTGGAAAACAACAATTTATTCTTTTTTATATAATTTGGAAATTCATTCTTTTGGTATTGCATCTTTTATTATATTCGAGTGTGACCCTAATGCAAATTCGAATTTGAAAAGAAGATATTATTATTATTTTAATTTTTCAATTTTTCTATATTTTTTAAAAAATTAAAAATTAAAAATTATCTTAATTATAATGATTTATACTTGTATATTACTTCTAATAAAATCTACATTTATCATATGAATAAAGTTATGTTTTTTCATCTCTTCAAATTTTAAAAGCTTTAAATTATTTTTAATTCAAAATTATCAACTCAATATAGATTTCTCTTTCCCTTTATTTAGATGATAGATATATTTTAAAAGATTCTTTATTAATTAAAATTATTATTATTATTGTTATTATTAAACTCAATAAAATGACGATTATAATAATAATTATTATAATAATCATTATTATTAAACTCAATAAAATGAGGATTATAGTAATAATTATTATGATTATTACTATCATTATTTTAATTTTTTAAGAAACCTACGCTTTAAATTTAGTAGAAAAATTATCAATATATAAATTTTCAATTTTGAGTGTTCTAAATTCGAAATAGTTAAAAATAGTCAAATGACTTCAAGTAGTATTAATTCAAGTTATTGTTATTTTTCATTATTATTATTAAATAACTTAATAAAAAAAATTTATTATTAACGCAGCCCAAATTTGATCTCAGGTCTCGTTTTTGTAAAGAGGCAATTCTAACCAACCCGACAAGAATGAATTTTTACTTTAATTATACATTATTAACTATTTAACATATAGTAAAGGAGCTTATGGACTTAGGGGCCCTCTTTATTTGGGGGCATTGGCGACCGCCTGCTTCGCCTATATCCAGGGCCGGCCCTGGTTTGCTACTCACAGTTGAGATGCGAGCCCATTGCAAACGAAAGCCAGATCTGTGAACTATTTACATGGCTTTCAGTCACAATTCAAGTCCCCTATCATCAAGTATTCTCTTATTCATTGAGTTCATCTCTGACCGTGTAATTTTCTAAACTTCCGCTACAAGTTGGGGTTTGGTGTTCTTATCCTACCTAACCTACATCAAACACAAACTAAAATAAGTATGTAGAAATCTTCTACTAACACTGTGCACATGCCAACAATGGCATGCCACATGGCATTCCATATAGGGAGAATTGAATGTGGATCATCCATGTGTCCTGGAGAGCAAGGATTTAGGGTCTTTGGTGGCAATGGGTTTTGGTGGACCTATCTGAGTTGGGCCAGGCCTGCTATGATTGGATTTGGGCTTAACATGCTTATCTAGGTCACTCATGGTTTGTTGGGTTATTGGGTTCGAGTTGTGAGAATGAACTAGATAATTAGACGAAGTCCAATGGTGGTTGTCAAGATCAAATTGGGCCATGAAAGTCAAAGCAATTTCCTCCACATGATCGAGGTCCACTGACGTGTACACCGAATATGAATCATTGGGCCTAATGTCCTCATCAGAATTTAAGAGAGAAAAACCATAGTGAAATATGACAACAAAAGAAGGGTGAACAAGAATCTAGTTGAGATCTAGGCCGAGTTTGGAAAAAATGAAAGAAGAAGGAGCAACCAAAAACAAAAAGTAAAGAGAAGAATATGAGTTTCAGTGAGATAGACTGAACGAAAAAAGGAGGAGAGAATCCTAGAATCGATGCGAGAGATCAAAGAGAAAGAAATAAATGAAAGAGCGATGTAAAAAGGATTAACCAAAGAAAGGAAGAACGAAAATATAGACAAAGTGACCCATAACCATGGCAGCCGAGAAGAAGAAGGAAGAGTTGACCCATCGAGTCGCTCGGATTCGGGAATCTGATTGTAATTCTTATTTTATTTTTATTTTTATCTCCTTTCTTAAGTTGAAAATAAGCCTATAAATTCAGGTATAGGTCAAGAACTCTAGTAGGTTCACATCAGTTGAGTTATTTGAGGCCTTGACCTTTGTTTAGAGTCTTCCTTTAGAGGTGAGTTCTAGTTTATGGTTCTTAATTTTGATTTGGGTTTGTGTTAAGAGTTAAATTTTCTTTCAAGTGTTTGTTTGATTTTTGCTTAGTGAATTGACTGTTCATGTTTTGCATTATTCTCCATTACTTAATCGAATTCTAATTTCGGGCCCAAATTTGTTTGCTTACGATTGAACACCTAATTTATTCAGTGAGATTTTTACTCAATAACAAATTATCCTGTTGAAATTAGTATCATCTTTTTATCTTTCTTTTTTTCTTGAGTGTTTGAGAGAATTGAGAGTTGATTTTCTTTAGGAAAACATTGGTCTAGATCATAATCCCAGATAAAAAAATTATTTAAGTGGCAGCATAAGTAGACCTTAAAACCGATTTTACCCGTCATCATTAGAGTGTAGGAGAAACGGTCAAAATAATGGTTAATACATATTATATCGGTTGATAGGTATCACTTTTTTAACTGGTGATATGTATCGGTCGATACGTATCGTTACAGTTATAGGGCCCGGCTGAATTGGCTGCATTTTTCTAAGTAACGAAATTTCAGTGGATGGAGTGAAGAAACCGGTGTTCCCTTTGAAAGGGAAAGACGAGGGGATGAATTTTTCAAACCCGTACATTTTATCAGAGTCTTCATAGTTGATGAAGAATTAGGGCGTTATGTCATGTTTGTCTACGAGTCTCAATCTTTCACAATAGAAACGTTGAAGTTGAACACTTGATAGGAAGGAAGGGGCGAAGACTCCAAGGAAGGTCTTGTTTCAGTCTTTTGGTTTTTCTCACTCTCTCATCCCCCAACACCAGTTAAGAAAATAATTAGGAAATACACACCAATTTTATATAAAATAATTCACAAATCAATTACCTACTTAAACGTTCAATTCTCTTACCTCTTGTTTGTGTTGACATGAGTTGTCAATTAGGATGTAATTCAGTAATTGTAGGGTTTACAGTTACCGAGTGTATAGCCTAAATTAGTGTATAACTTATAGCAATTCCCTATAATAGCTGACCTGTATTTGCTATATAAGGGACATCTTGTACAAGGTTATTGATACTGAAATATAGACTTGATATTTTAACATGATATCATAGCCACCGATCTTAGGGTTTATGTTATACTAGAAACACAAATCTCACCGTTGATCAGCCTTTTTATTCCTCAGCAAGTGGAACCCATCAGAAGGGGTTTCCATCGCCGAGGACGATTGGTCCTGCTGCTCGGCTGATCTTGTGCTGATCTGAGACCAAAGCCGAGTGCACGCCGGGATTCCGTTCAGATCTGGGAACCGATCTGCGATCGGACTCGGACCTGGCGACACTGCCGACTGCTGCCTTCCGCCTCTACCCGCGGCTTCTTGATCTGCGCTGGTTTCCTCTGAACACCAGATATTGCCTTTCTCCGAGCGCATGCCGTGCTGATCTGAGACCAACCCCGAGCGCACGCTGGGATTCCGTTCAGATCTGGGAGTCGATCTGCGATCGGACTCAGACCTCGCAACACTGCCGACTGCTGCCTTCCACTGCGGCTTCTTGATCTGCTCTGTTTTCCTTTCTCTGCTCGCCTAAACTCCAGATCGGCTTCTTGATCTGCGTTCCCTGGCGCCTGCTACCGCTGCTCCTCCTCCGGCTGCTGTTATGCTGTTGAATGCAGAGGAATAGCCGGCGGAAATCAGAACCGCAGCGGCACACTGGCAAGAGCAGGAAACCTATTTCCGTCTTCGATTTGCTGCCCTCTGCATCACCCAAATCTGCTCTTCTTGTTCGGCAGCCCCATCCCGCCCTGCCGCCACCGAACGGTCTCCGGCAGGCAGCCTTCATTCCATTTCCGCCCAGCAGGGACCGTGCAGCCTATTTTCTCTGCAGTAAAACCACCGCGCTGCTCCCTCCTTTCCTCTATACCTGACCGACGTTCAGGCCCAATTCGGAAGTTTCAAACCGTACGAACTGATCGCTGCTCGGCCCACTATCTGCTGGTTGCAGATCTGCTGATTTCAGACTCATGGCAGAAGATTCTGGTTCGTCCTCGACCCCGCAGATCCTTGAAGTTCTGTCATCCAGACTTGCTCAAATTCTTCGCCAGAATCAGCTCTCGACCCCGATCCCGACCTCCGACTCTTCCGTTGCACAGATTGGCATCAAGTTGACTGGTGCTAACTATGGCCTCTGGTCCCAAGTCGTTGAGATGTACATCTCCGGCAAAGACAAATTGGGATATATTAATGGCAAATTTCCACAACCCTTGGACGCTGATCCGACGTTTCGAAAATGGCGAACAGAAAATTCGATTGTGAAAAGGTGGTTGATCAACTCTATAGAGCCGAGTTTGATTAGCAACTTCATTTGCTTTCCGACGACAAAAGCGGTATGGGACGCCATTGCCATGACTTACTTTGATGGAACCGATACATCTCAGGTCTATGATCTAAAAAGACGAGTAACTCGACTAAGACAAGATGATGGTCCATTGAGACATACTACAACAAACGTCAAGGTCTGTGGAGGGAGATTGACTTTCGTCGCCCGAACCCGATAGAATGTGAAACTGATATTCACCATTTTAATTCGATTATCCAGGAAGATAGAGTTTATACCTTCCTTGATAGATTGGATGATTGTCTCGAAAAAGTTAAGAGCGATGTGCTCCAAATGAAGCCCTTTCCTACTGTGGAACAGGCGTATGGGTATGTTCGACGAGAGGATACCAGACAGGCTGTGATGATGACAGAAACAGAAATACCGACTAGTGCTGGTATGACATCTCGGGGTGAATCCCGGTCTAGCTAGCAGTTCTCCCACAAACCACCATCCATACCTCCGATTGGATCGAGTGCGGACTCCAGCCGACCAGAACAGTGGGCATTTGTCCAACATGCTGCCAAGACTGGGCCACCCATTCTGGCTCCTAAACCCAAATTTCAGTCAGACAGTGGGGGTTGCACACACTGTGGGAATCCCAAACACACCCGTGATGCTTGTTTTAAACTACATGGATACCTAGAATGGTGGAATGACCTCAAGGCTCGAAAGCAACGTGGCGCTGCTACCAATAAGGGTTCGGGTCGGGTTGCCTTGGTCACTGCAGATCCTCAGTTATCTTTTATTTCACAGGTAGAATCCTCCAGTGCTTCGTCCCTTGGTGATGAGTATACTCCTCTCAGCGATTCAGGTAACTGTGGGTATGCTTTCTTTAGCTCTACTCAGAGGGATTACAATGGGTGGATACTTGATTCAGGCGCGACTGATCACATGACGTTTGATTCTGCTGACTTTATTAGTACGACTCATCCGAGACGAACTAATATTGCCAACGCTAATGAGGTTACATATCCAGTTACAGGAGCTGCCACTGTCACCCTCTCTTTCCTTATCAAACACTTTACTTGCTCCCTCTCTCTCCAATAAATTGATGTCTGTAGGCCAAGCCACTGAGGAATTGAATTGTTGTGCCCTAATCTACCCTGAGTTTTGTTTTCTTCAAGATATTCTCACCAAGGAGATCATTGGTCGTGGTACTAAAAGAGGGGGGCTGTATTATGTGGATGACCTCAACACCGGCAGAGCAAATAGTATGCAACATTCGTTGGACATCAAGCAGAGGCATATTTGGTTATGGCACCGTCGTTTAGGGCATCCATCCTTCAGTTATTTAAAACATTTGTTACCTACTTTATTTTCAGATGTATCCGACTTGGAGTTT
This sequence comes from Chimonanthus salicifolius, assembly GCA_013350335.1. Taxonomy (NCBI): domain Eukaryota; kingdom Viridiplantae; phylum Streptophyta; class Magnoliopsida; order Laurales; family Calycanthaceae; genus Chimonanthus; species Chimonanthus salicifolius. The sequence goes on from CM023539.1 coordinate 37,348,629, forward strand.
AAATGTAACTCGTGCATTTTAGCCAAAAGTCACCGTGTGTCTTATCCGTTAAGTTTAAATAAATGTATCACTCCTTTTGCATTAATCCATTCTGATGTTTGGGGACCCTCTCCCATCTCTATCTCTTTTGGCATTCGTTGGTTTGTCACTTTTGTAGATGATTGTACCCGTATGACCTGGCTTTACCTGATGAAACATAAACATGTGGTGTTTCAAATCTTTCAGAATTTTCATACAATGATTCAGACTCAATTCTCAGCTACACCGAAAATCATCCGCTCGGACAACGGTGGAGAATATGTTAATCAAGACTTTCAGTGCTATTTTCAGACTCACGGCATTCTTCATGAGACCACTTGTCCCCAGACACCTCAAAAGAATGGTATTGCCGAACGGAAAAACAGACATATTTTGGAAACGGCTAGAGCTATCCTTATTGGCGCTCATGTCCCCCGCAGTTATTGGGACGATGCTGTTGTTACAGCTGTATATTTGCTTAACCGTATGCCTTCTAAAGTCTTGAAGTTTCAGACTCCACTTCAAGTCCTCTCACAGCATGGACCGCTTCCCTCAGTTTTGATGCTTACTCCTCGTATCTTCGGATGTGTCGCATTTGTTAATCTCCATAAAAATCAACGTACTAAGCTTGATCCATGTGCTATTCATTGTATTTTTCTGGGGTATGCCACTCATCAGAAAGGGTACCGTTGCTACCATCCTTCGACATGACGTACTTATGTTACTATGGATGTCACTTTCCTGGAGTCTGAAACATTCTTTCCTGCCCCGATAACCAATTCCCCTCTTCAGGGGGAGATACAGGGTGAAGAGCAGAATTGGACAGGTGGTGATAACATGGACATTAGATCGGTACGTGAGGAAGCCCGACCGACTGAACACCAACCAGGATTACATGAGGAAGACCAACCGACTGCTCTTCTTGGAAGTGACCCTGAAGAACCCCCCTCTCTTTCTCCAGTACCAGACGATCAATCCCTTGAGAATATCCCTGAGGTAAGATCTCCTACTACTTCACCTGTTAATATATATGATACCCCTGTTGGTTATCAATTACCTCACAGGCATAATCGTGGAAATCCACCAGATCGGTATTCTCCAGAATATAAGGTGAAGAAATCAAAATATCCGATCGCAAATCATGTGTCATCTCAGAGATTATCAGAGTCTCTCAAGGCATTTGTGCACCAGTTGTCCTCTATTCATGTTCCCAGCGGAGTACAGGAAGCTGTAATAGATCCAAAGTGGACCCGGGCAATAAAAGAAGAAATGGAGGCGCTGTAGAAAAATCAGACATGGGATCTTGTTCCGCTACCGAAAGGAAAGAAGACAGTACGATGCAAATGGGTCTTCTCTATTAAACACAAAGCAGACGGATCTATTGAAAGATACAAGGCAAGACTGGTGGCGAAGGGGTATACACAGACTTATGGTATTGACTATCAGGAAACTTTCTCTCCAGTAGCAAAACTGAGTACTGTCAGGGTACTACTATCCCTTGCAGCCAATCTAGATTGGTCGTTACATCAGTTTGATGTAAAGGACGCCTTTCTCCATGGGGAACTAAAGGAGGAAGTATACATGGACATTCCACCAGGATATACTATACCTTCACAGTCTGGAGTTGTGTGTAAATTGCAGAAAGCATTGTATGGCTTGAAGCAATCACCCCATGCCTGGTTTGGACGGCTTAGTTTGGCTATGAGAAATTATGGGTTTAAGCAGAGCAATTCTGATCACACTTTATTCCTGAAGCACCAAAGTGGAAAGGTAACAGCACTGATAATTTATGTTGATGATATGATAATTACAGGAGATGATGTTGAAGAGATTTCTCGACTCCAAAAGTATTTGGCGACTAAATTCGAAATGAAAGATCTTGGAGGACTCAAGTATTTTTTAGGTATTGAGGTAGCTCGATCAAAGAAAGGCATATTTCTATCCCAAAGAAAATATGTGTTGGACTTACTTTCTGAAACAGGAATGCTTGATTGTAAGCCTGCTGACACTCCAATTGTTCAAAATCATCATCTGGGTGAGTATCCCGATCAGGTACCCGCTAATAAAGAGAGATATCAAAGGTGAGTTGGAAAACTAATTTATTTGTCACATACACGACCGGATATTTCTTATGCTGTTAGCATAGTAAGCCAATTTATGCATTGCCCTAGTGAGGATCACATGAATGCAGTTGTTCGAATTCTTCGATATTTGAAGTCAGCACCGGGGAAGGGACTTCTATTCTCAAAGAATAATTATCTAGATATCAGTGGCTACACAGATGCAGATTGGGCAGGAAATATTACGGACAGGAGGTCAACCTCAGGTTATTTTACCTTTGTGGGAGGTAACCTAGTCACTTGGAGAAGTAAGAAACAGAAGGTAGTAGCACTTTCAAGTGCAGAAGCTGAATTTCGAGGAATGACCAAAGGCCTCTGTGAACTCCTTTGGCTAAAGAAGTTGCTTACAGAAATGGGTTATACACCCAACTCTGCAATGAGTTTACTCTGTGACAACAAGGCCGCCATAAATATTGCTCATAATCCAGTCCAACATGACCGCACAAAGCATGTGGAAGTGGATCGACATTTCATCAAGCAGAACCTCGAGGCCAATATTGTTCAGTTTCCATTTGTTAAATCTGAAGACCAACTGACGGATATGCTAACCAAAGCAGTTTCTAGTAAAGTATTCTACAACTTACTCGACAAGTTGGGCATCGGCGACATTTATGCACCAACTTGAGGGGGAGTGTTGACATGAGTTGTCAATTAGGATGTAATTCCGTAATTGTAGGGTTTACAATTACCGAGTGTATAGCCTAAATTAGTGTATAACTTATAGCAATTCCCTATAATAGCTGACCTGTATTTGCTATATAAGGGACATCTTGTACAAGGTTATTGATACTGAAATATAGACTTGATATTTTAACAGTTTGTTCTTTCGATCTTCTTTCTTTATTTTCATTGTACTCTCCTCAGTATACATACAAGACAATTGACAAAATCATTGACAAATTGTCTGACATTTATGGCATTATTCAATTACCTTTGTAGCAGGTTAATTAGACAGGGACAAGCCATATTTATGCATCATTTGTAGAATTTGATAACAATCTTTAAAACAAATTAAACTTCATAATTAACACAAACTAACTACTCCTAGTTATGTCATTAATCTCTTTTATTCGACACTACAAAGCTACCTTTTGGAGACAGAAAATAAACTAGTTAAATAACAATAAGATGAGCCACAGTCATTAAATATCAACGGCCTCCAGAGAGGAATGACTCAGCCACTGAGGAAGACGACTTTCCAATTGTCCTGTCCAAAGTAGAAGGATATGAGATTACAAGATTGTCGAACCCTTCTTGACCGAATGCCAAAGCACTGGCATAATATCTATCCATTGGAAGTTCAGGCAAAACCACATCCTGGTCCAACATCTGCATCACTTGTCGCATACTCGGTCTAGATGATGATATGGAGTATGTGCAAATCAAACCAAGCTTCAATACTAGCTCCATCTCCCCAACATCATACTCTCCTCTCAAATTTGGATCACAAATATCAAGTATTGAACCCCTCCTCCAACATTGTAACACACAATTAACCAAAAGACAACGATCTTCGGATGCATGTATCTCTATTGGCCTCTTCCCACAAGCAACCTCAAGCATGAAAGTCCCAAATGCAAAGACATCAGTGCTTGTCGTTGCCTTGCCTGTACTAGAAAGCTCAGGTGCAATATAACCAAGAGTGCCCACCACATGGGTGGTCTGAGGATCTCTTCCATGATCATACAATCTCGCAAGCTCAAAATCACCTAATCTTCCATTCAAGTTAGCATCTAATAAAACATTGCTGGCTTTAACATCTCTATGAATAACAACTTGCTCCCATTGTTCATGCAAATAGAGAAGCCCTGAAGCCACACCTTTGATGATTTGAAACCGTTGGCTCCAATTAAGAGTTGATTTGGGTTGGTCGAAGAGGAGCTTGTCTAGACTTCCATTTGGCATGAAATCATAAACCAGAAGCAGTTCACCATTTCGTCGACAATACCCTAATAGCTTGACCAAGTTCCGGTGCCTGAGTCGACCAATGCTTACTATCTCCGCCACGAACTCGCTCATACCTTGTCTTGATTCATGAGAAACTTTCTTCACAGCAACTTCAATTTTGGTCTTTCGAAGTACCCCTCTGTACACCCTACCAAAACCGCCGATGCCTAGTAGCTCTATGTCTCTGAAACCCTTTGTGGCTATGAATAGATCCTTGTATGAGAAACGATGAGGACCATATTCATGCTCCCAATCCTCTAGCAATTCTACAAATTTCATCTTCCTTCTCACAAACCAACCCACCCCAGAGATGATCATCAACACTGTAACTAGCACAATTGCAGGCAACCCAATAGTCAGAAACTCAGATTTCTCTCTGGGACCTATTCTTGGAAGCCGAGGAAGCTTCGACACATTGATCGATTTGGCTGCTCCATTCATTGCAAAGCTCCACCCCAACACATAATGAGATGTAAAGATGGGGCCAGTAGATGAAGAGAAACCGGCATACATCACCTCTTTAAAGATGGAAGAAAGATCAATGGTTGCAGACAAGAGAGGCCTACTTGGTTTAGGTATGTGGATCGGAGATAATGTGACATTAAGTTGTGTCTCAACACCATCATATTCTATCCAAACTTGCATTGGTTGTCGGCTCATGAGGGTCAGATTCACAGCCCCACCATTTTCATTTGCAAAATATGCCGCAGGTGCAGAGACGTTGGACTTGAGGTTATTGATATCAATGCCTACGTGGTTGTTATCGATATCACCGAATTCAATATTCTGAATCGTATCGAGCTCAACAGCAAACACATGATTTGTTGCGTTTCCGTTGTTTTCAGATTTAAAAAGGCCTAAATACTGGCTACCGAAAGCTCCTGAGAGGTCTTTAGTGGGGGAGATGACGAAGGCCATGCCATGGGCACTGAAGTCTGAATTACTGGAAATGATGGCGAAGACGAAGGAAGTAGAAAAAGAGAGAGCCTTACTATTTGAAGGATTGATGAAGTGAAGGGGAGTAGAGTGGAAGGCATGACCCTTGGCTCGCTTTGTATCATTGGTTAGCCTCAAGAGGCCATTGGGTGTGACCCCAGCTATGCCGTTCAAGCTAATGTCGGCACCCCGGAATCCTTGGTGCAAGAAGCTGTCATTGATAGAAGCAGCAAATTTGATGAAGAGAAACAAAAGCAGAAGCTTCAGAACCATGGCTGCAACGGTGTGATCTAAGATCTGAAGCTCTTCAATACTTCGTCTTCTCTGCTTCTCACTTTCTTGCTAAGGTCACAACTGGTAGTAATTGGAGTGGTAGCGACTTCTAAATTGCTGAGGTCATGCACTGAATTTTCTTCCAAAGTGTGCACATGGACTGACTTTAAATATTGTGAAGTTTCCATTATTTTTCACAAGGACTCACTGATTCAGACCTTACATTCGATTGCCGATCACCCAAGGAATGCGTCATCATCATAGTTCGTTCCAAAAGATTTAGACCAATTTATCATTGCCCTTCCTAAAAAATCTCTCTGCTGAGTAATAATTTCAGTAGATTTTGTTTCTCTTTAATTATATAGTATATATTTTTTGCTCTTTAGTATTGCAATGCACTTGTACAATGATTCATCAATAAAAAAATTAATTGATTTGTTGAGATAAGATTTTAATCTAATTCTAACTGACTCTAGATAAAAATAAAACAAACAATATATTTAAATTATATATCTCTAGCTTATTTAATACATTTTATTTAAAAAGGAAATATTTTGTATTTTATTTGATACAAACAATATATTTTATTTCAGTTCAGATTTATTTTAATTCTGAGTTACATTTACTCATTTATATAACTAAATAGATTTTTATAGCAAGATACGTACTAAAACTAATTCGTGTAAATCTCATATAATTGGATATGTTGCATAATAGACATATAAATAAAGGAGTTAGTTTAGTTTACCTATTTATGATGGAGTTCAGGTAAAGTTGGGTCCTTCATTAAAATAAGTCAATTTGAGTCAAGTTGAGTTATGAATTCAGATCAAAAAGACATTTTATTTAGTTATTAATTTTTCCTAGATGTGAATATTACAACGAAAAAGTGATTAATGATATGGGTCACAAAATAATAAAATCAACGTTTGCATTAGGAAATTTTTTGTTAAAATTTCAATCCTAGGTCCTCCCAAAATAGAAATATTGATATTGATATTGGAAAATTATGCCATCTAAGATCTTGAACTTATATAATAAACCATCATTTTTTTCTCTTCAAAACTCATGTCACAAACTTATAATAATTGGTAATGGGATTGTTTAGTATCTTCTCTTGCAAATAGTCTTCCATATATTGCAGATAATAATTTGAGGTCCAACCTCGATCCATTTGAAATTTAGAAGAAAAAGAAAAAGGGATATGAATAACTCAAATTACCTAATTCTTTCATCTAATATGTTTCATCATAAATAGATGGATCAATAAAATGTAGATACTAGATAGCAACAATGCGCAGTAGTATTTTTTAACTTCTATTTTGTATAGCAACTTTAATCTGAGCCATCCAAAAACTTGATTTATGGTCCTTATCAAGATTTGGAAGCTCAAAATTCTTCTATTTTAAAGAGAAATATATGATAAATAAATAAATAAATTATTAAACTCACTCAAACATGTATCACCTGATTTGAGAGAAATGCCTGCAGTCAAATGCATGCTGCTAGAGGACGTTAGTCCGACTATGAGGGGCAAAGGACCCAATAAACATCAAAATGGAGGCGATGGCTACATCTTATTTTAATAATTCCTATTTAACTCACATAAAATTCAAAATAAATTATCTGGGTCTGGAGTAAATTTTCAACAACTAATATTTTTAAGAGTATAAATTTATCTCTATTAATACATATTGTATCGTTCTTTTTACTGTTGATATGTATCAGCCCATATGTATTATTATGGTATATAAATACATATTGTATCGTTCTTTTTACTGTTGATATGTATCAGCCCATATGTATTATTACGGTATATATGAGCTGCATGGGTTGAATCGGCTGCATTATTGTAGGTAATGAAATTTCAATGGATGGATTGATGAAATAGTTGTTCTATTTCCAATGAAAAGACGTGGGGACGAATTTTTCAAACCCGTACATTTTCTGAGACTCTTCTAGCCTTGTGAATCAATGCTGATGGAATTGCTTCAAGTTGATTAAGAATTGGGGCGTTGTGACACATTTGTCTACGAGTCGCGATCTTTCACAATAGAGAAGTTGAAGTTGGACACTTGGCACTTGGCAGGAAGGTAAGGGTAGAGGCTCTAAGGAAGGTCTTGTTTCTATCCATTTTGAGTGTAAACTAAAACCCTGCTCGCTCTCTTCTTCTTCTACTAAAACATGATATACACGACAGTAAGAAAATATAAAAAAATTTGTGAAATTCAAACTGATCTACTGTGTTTAAAGATGAATAAGAAAAAAGAGATGACTTTCATTATAAATCTGCATCTCTCTTTTACAAAATAAAAATATATATAACTCTAATTAGAGTTTAGATAACGTGAAATTACGAAAGCAAAAAGATAAAATGAAAAATATTCGATCTTCGATAAAAAGAGCAATGCACAAATCCATTCCCTTTCTATTATCCATCAAAAATTGCCACATGAGAAAACATTGAGAAACTAAATCTGACAATGCACAAATCGATTTTAGGTAAATTCTTGATAAAATCGCGTTAAAAACACAATTAATGATAATATCGCGATAATATCCCGGTAAATTCCTGATAAATTTTCGGTAAATTCCTTATTATCTTTTTTATATTATTAATGTTTTTATTTATTCTATTTTTATTATTTTTAAATATTATAATTTTCACAAATTTTTTCTCTTAAATTTTTGGTAAAAATCTAAAAATTTAAAAATATTTTGATACAACCCATTACTGTTAATATGTCGATAACGGTATTTTTCACAATAATGACAAAACATTGACAAACTGAGTCTGACAATGGCATTATTCAATTATATTTGGAGCAGGTTAATTAGAAAGCGACAAATGACATTTATGGAATCATTTGTAGAATGACTTACTTAAAAAAATCTTGACTTTTCTCCAATCCAACAAATAATTAGAATGGTGAAGTCAATCGCCTGACCACCCTTTTATTGTTCACATGAAAAATTATAATTAATTGAATTTTTAAAATTTCTAAAAAATTATCAGAACTATTATGTAAATAGGTAAGTGAAATAATTATTTATTTTCATCTTCGTGATGATTTGTTTTTTTTCTAATTAAGATGTTCAAGTGTCTCATTCGACTAATATTTTGAACATGTGTAAATCTCTCAATTTACGCAAGGTGACCTTTTATAATTGAGGATGAATGAAACACAAGACCTAACTTTCTTAGATAAATTCTTGGCTGTAAGACTAACTCCTGCAAGCATGGGTGCAAATATCGTCGAGATTGAGATTTCGGTCGAGATCTCAATCAAGATTTCGGCTGAGATTTTTCTCTCTTCTCAATTTTTTTTTTTTTTTTTGAATCTTGGCTTTTTTTTGAAAAATTTCTTTTAAAAAAAAAAATCAAAAACCAAAAAACCTGTTTATTTTTTTTAAATGAAAAATATAAATATCGGCCCAAGCTCGCAACCGAATTTTTTTTTTTTTTTTTAAAAAAAAAGAATAAAACCGGGCAATATTTGACCAAGATCTCGGCCGAGATTTAAACTCTTGACTACAAGTTTTATCATGAGGATAAGCTAATTTACCATTTATGCAAGGCGGTCCAGACCTTAAGGCGACCGTTAGGCCCCACGTAAAAAACCGATTAACATAAGGCCTCTGAAAAAGAAATCATTCGAATTAGAGGCCCACTGGCAGGGCCCCATGTAAAAAGGCCCCAAATTTTTTATACCTATACAGCTGGTTGGAAGGATTGCATTAGGAAAAAGGGAGCGTAGGCGAGATTGAGGGGAGACAGTAGGGAAAAATTGAAAAGGGGTTTTGAGAGACTTGGGGAAGGAAAACGGATAAGAAATTTAGGGTTTTAGTTCCCACAGTGAGCAGAAGTAGGGAGAAGAGATTGGGGAAGCGGATGAAGGAAGGAGAAGAAAAAGGAGAAAGATAAAGAGAACACAGTAGTTCTCTCTCTTTCTTCTGTACGTACATGAGGGAAGAGTGGGCCCACTCTGGAATATATAAAAATTTATGACTCACGAACATAGAATCTTTGAAATGATTGAAACCCACGTCAAAATTTAATTATGCGATCCAAAATATAACATGCGGTGTTAAGATTCAAAAATCACATAATTAAATTTGAAATGATGGTTGAATCATTAAACTTCTCTGTTCTTTTGAAATATTGGTTTTTTATTTTCTCTGAATTAAAAAATAAAATAATAGTATTTTTATTAAAAAAAATCCTAACACTCAGATATCGGCTGATATTATAGCTAATATGCACTTAGATATGAACTGAGGTATTGCTGGAGCCCACATTGATATTCAATTATTATTTTTATAGCCACTGATGTTTATTCATATCGGCGATATCAATTAATGTATATTAAGTTTTATTATCAATTAATAATCCAAGCTATACCTTTCAATTGTGATAACTATAGACTATTGATTTTTAAAATTTTAAAATCAATGAATAATATAATTAGATGAAAGTAAAACATCATACATAACTACTCAGATATCATATGTAACTATGCAAATAATCTATTTGATAGCATACCTCTTCATGGAAAATCTCAACAAAGTTAACAAATTCACACTGTGCATTTTAACAGTAATGATGATTTCAATTTCAAGACACATTTTTTATGAATTCCTTTATAGTATTTATGATGAGTTTTTTCATTTAAAATATATTATCTCATCTTTGCTAAATCGGAGTGTGTGTGCCAGACCTATCAAAAATTTGAATTTTTACTCATTAAATAGGCTTAAACAACCTTTTGACCAATAAAATCCATTTATTAATAATAAAAAAAATTCATTTGAAGTTTTAAAAAGCATGACAATACCTGTAACAGTTGCTCTTGCCGAAAGAAGTTTTTCAAAATTAAAATTGATAAAATCTTACATATGATCAGTAATGTCATAAGAAAGATTAAGTGAATTAGCCATATTATCAATTGAAAATTATATATTAACAAAACTTAAATACAAAATGTTAATTAGTAATTTTACACCTCAATAAATTAAAAAGAAAAATAAAAATAAAATTTAGATAATTTTTTATTATATAATTAAAATTTTAATTCAATATTATTTATAATAATATCTTAAATATCAAGAACGTCCATTTAAGATTTTTGTCTGAGGCCCCATCTTATCTTGAGACGGTCCTGCATTTATGTAACTTTTCCATGCTTTTTCATCAATGATGATTTGCTCGTTTTAATTACATGGGCGGAAAATTAATTAATCAACATGGGCGGAAAATTAATTAATCAACATGATAACTACTACGAAAATGATAAAAGATACGAGCATTATTATAAATATTGGTGTATTTTATAATCTTTATCGGCTTTGCAAAATACGTCAGCTGGGGAGGCATGGATGCACAATTTCATGTCTTCATCCATTTGTCCAACGGTAGCCGGCCTTTAATGTCTTTTACCTAAAATAATGAAGAAATCAGGCCACAAATGATCTAAGAGAGTATAAATTTATAAACACTTCTAGGCATCTTCCTTAATCTGTCTACTCAAGTCAATGAAAGTATCTGCAACATCTGTTTGCTTTATCTTCTTCTCCTCTCTTCTCATCTTTTCCGTCGCCATGGCTGAGAAAGATGAAGCAGAGGAACTTCACCGGGTTCAATTTCAACCGGCCAATGAGCACCTAAGTCAGTGCTCCCTTTTACTTTCTTTCTTGTTTTCTTTCACCTCAGATCCCTTGTCAAAAGTTTCTTGATCTGAATGTGCCACACTTAAGTCATAGTCACAAATAAATAAAGGCCAACAATCCTCCATGGGTATTTTATATTTAGTAACACAGATTTTAGTATATTTTCAATTTTACCCTTTGCATGAACAGTAAAATTTCGATCGGCTAATTTTTTCTGTTCATGTGAATTTCGGCGAGCCGATTTGCACTGTTCATGAATTTTGGCAAGCCAACTAACAATTTTGACGAACCGATTGCACTGTTAATAAATTTTGGCATTATTTTTACTTCGATATGCTGGTGGAGGACTAATTGGGCATTATGGTAAAATCCGTGTTTCTATATACAAAATGTCCGTGTGAGAATCGCTGGCCATAAATAAACCTACGAAAAAAAAGAATTTGTGATGTTATTGTTAGCATATATAACATTGTCATTGTTTTGGGATTCTGATGTTTATAAATGCATGGGCATCCTCTTTTTACTAGTCGGTTTTTAAGGATAAGTTTACTTTTGTGTTTAATGGTTGTATTCTTATTTGATCATTTTAGCGTTATGATTTCGATTTTAAAAAAATTGCAATATTACTAGATATTGATATTGTAAACCTAAAAGGTAGAAATATTAATATATTTTTAGATCCTAAAATATAAAATTATAATAAATTATCTTGACCTAATTATTAAAAACTATAGTTTTAAAACTCTTCAATTCAATGCCTTTAATTTATTCGTTTAATTTTTTATATTCTCCAACCTAAGCACTTGCTTTTCTGATTTTCTTGAAATTAATGTAATCACTAAAGACTATAACAAAGTCTAATAAAATTAAATATGAGATTATTCCATTTTCTTAGATGTGTAACTAGTTTATTATGCATGAATGCTCTCCTAATATTTTAAAAGATCAACCTTTAAAATAAGTAAATGCAATATCTCATTACTCTCTCTTCTTTTCAACTTTTCTCATATTTTCTATTGCCATGTCTGGGAAAAATGAAGCAGTGGAACATGAAGAGGCACAATTTTCACCAGCCATAGAAGGGCAAAGTAAGTGCTGTCTCTTAGTCTCCTTAATGGTTTCTACTGTAAAATCACTATCAAAAGTTTCATCATGTGGTGGCCCCCTTCATATATTTATATATTTTAAATTTTTTAGAAAAATATTAAAATAATAAAAATAAGAAAAATAGAAAACTTATTGTAAGCCTATTTTGATTAAAAAAATAGTCATTTTCATAAATTGTTAGACCTTTGAGAGAGAAACGTTCAATATAAATAAGTATGTCTTAAATAACTAAAAATATTTAAAAACTTTAGAAAATGGAAAACCAGTATTAATAAGTATCTAATATGAAATTCATGTTCTATAGTATTCTATAATTATATGTATCATCTATTACAAATTCATGGATTTTTATTAAAAAACTTTAATTTATGAAAACTATATTACTCACGCTAAGAGCATCTTCATTTGATTGGGTCGAAACTATTATTTCATAAAATTGTTTCTGCAAGAAACCCCAAAATGAAGATTATCTTAAAGTAAATCATATAAAAGTTAAAAATCAAGATTTCATTAAATTTTGAAAAAAGAAACTAGGAAAATCACACAAACACCCTCTAAACTATATCAATCACATTAAGCTATCTTCATTCAAATCTATAAATAATCAATACCGTTTTATAAAATAGTTTTCACATAAAACCACGAGATTTGATTATCTAAGAGCAAAAATTGAAAAAAAAAATGGTAAAATTAACTAAAAAATGGACAAATCTAAAGAAAAATGAGGTTATAAAGGAAAATACCTCCAAAGATGCAAACTTTTTAAAATCAAATCCAATGCAAGATTCAATGTGAAAAATGGTCGTTGTGGCAACTTTTTTTGATAAAAAAATAAAAATATTGCATGGCTGAGATATAGGCTTGTCCAATATAGCCCGATATAATACGACCATTAAATGTCATGTATTGACTAAGTCATGCTATGTATGGATAATACAGGAAGTACTGGCCAATATGTATCATTATGACAAATCTCGTTTTCGGAATATTAACAACAATTGTTAATAGTGGGATATTTTCAAATTCTCGAGTTTTTATCGGTAATTTAACGGGAACATCTCGTAAAAAATATAATATTTAAAAAATAAAAATAAATAATGGGGGCAGAGTTTGAAAATATAGATGATAGTTCAGAAATAAAAATTATATATTTGGCTCAAATGTTTTTTCACAGAATTTAACAGAAAATCTCGCATTTTTAACAGGAATTTACCGTTTCTTGCAATAAAAACATGTTTTTAACGGGAATTTACCGTTAAAAACGGGAAACGTGATAAATTCGCGGTTTTAACGTGCAAAAGTTATTTTGCCGATATTTTTGTGATAAAAACGAAAATATCGGCGATATTTGTTACATTGGTGCAAACTTTGGATTGTGGGATCCATCGTGGACCAAATGGATCCATTTTCCCCTTCACACCCACCTACCCCCTTTGATAGCACCCGTATCTAATATGACACGAAATTGACTTTTAAAAGCCATTGATCTAATCCAACGAATTTTCATCATTAAATAAATATAAAATTTTAGTCTTAAAAAACATGATTTTTTTTATTCAATAAAGATGAAATTCTATATGGACCATATATAAACCATAGCTGTTCAAACTCACTCATCCATATCAGCTCAAGTGAGACCATCGAGTTGTTTGCACCCAGCCTTGGTGCAACTGTATATACATTCGTACACATGTACACCACATTTTTCTTTTACCAATAAGTGGGCGACGAACCATTCCATATGGGCCCAATTGAAAGGAAATGTGTAAATGTAAGAGCTAGAAGAAGATTGATTACTCATTTTAGGAAGAAACAATTTTAATAAATATTTAATTTGTAATAAGTGTGTCACCCTAATATCCTTTTGGTTTAGAAATTATCCTATATTTGTAGAATTATTTTACATCCAATATGATAGACTATTTGGAAATGCTTCAACATGAATATGGAATTGGAAAAAAAAATCATTGTATTAATAAAAGCCATATTTTCTAAACTCTTTAAATTATTTTTTCAATCTTTAAACTTCTATACTATATTTCAGTCTCGTTTTGGTCAAATATCATAAGTTTGCTAGAACTGTCTATACATAAATATGACATTGAAAAAATCATCTTGATTGGACTAATAAACCTAAATTTTTAATAACTTCGAATTTTAATATCTTTAAATTATATTTTTGATCTTAAAACGTTTATATCACATGTGAGGCTCATTTTGGCCCAATCTGATGGGTTCATCGAAAAGTATTGTGTAAAAATATAAAACTGAAATAAATTATCTTAATCAGATTGATAAAAAACATAGTTTTTAATGCCTTTAATCTTTTATTTTTTTTCTCACATCCTAATTACTTAATTTCTCTGATTTTCTTAGAATTCATGTAATTACTGAAGTTTAAAACAACGATAATCAAGTTACATATGAGATTATTCCATTTTCTTGTCTCTGTCTCATAGTGGAGAAGGTTGCCCCTCTCATATAAAGTTTCCACCACCCAAACTCCCAATCGATGTGGGCTTTTGGGTGAGGGTGCTATAATTCACCCCCTTAGACAAAAGTCGTCTCAGACTCTGTCCTGTCACACTAACAGGGGTCAACACACATAGACAAACAAGTCATAACCTTTATAGTCCGAATGAGGAACTGTGCTCTGATACCAGTTGTGACGATCCGACCCTACCTTATTGTGATATTCGCTTTGGGCTCTACCAAACCCATTCGATTTCATTTTGGATCTTGACCCACGTGGTCAGGTCCAAAAAACCTTATAATGGGAGGATTGTCTTCTTTAATATAAACCCCCACCATCCAACTCTCAATCAATATGTGACCTTTTTGTGAAGGAGTACTACAAATAACGAATCATGTAACATCCCAGTGATTGAAGAGAAGAGTTTCTTTAAAAAATATCTTATTGATAAAATAATTTATCTATTTTTATCATTTCACGTGGAGTCCACCTCAATGTAAATGTACGGCGGACATAAATGAATACCTACAGTTTGGAAGGGCATTCTATGTCTTTTACAACATTACCGGTAGCATTCATTAAAAGCAGGTAGAATATATAATCTTGGGGGCAGTGACACTCCCAATCCCATCCAAACCTTTATTTTTCGTAACAACTCACTGGGACCTCCGGCGTGCAGATTGACTATGACCCTAGAAATGACTCGACACGTCGGAGTCGGAGTCGGAGTCGGAGTCGGAGTCGGAATCTTGTTGATTTTTTTTTTAGTCGAGTTCTTCTTAATTATTTTAGATAACTCTATCTATATGGGAAATAATTTGTGCACCCCCATCTTTTATCCATTGTACACTCTTCCTATGTAAAATTACAATTTTCACAAAAAAAAAAAGCAAAGAAGGAGAGAGAAAAGAGGAATTTTGAGTTTGAGCAAAATTATAATTTCACATAAGGGAGTGCACAATAGGTAAAAGAGGGGATGCACAATTCATTTCCCATCCATATTATTCATTTTACAAATTTTTAAAATATGTGTAAAATTTTCAATTCATATATATTGAAAGTGAGTTTTTTATATTGAGAGGGACTTAATTCTTAAATAATTTCATTAAATAAGATCAAATTTTGACTACCAAACTAATTTGTTAGAATTTTAATCCTCTTATTTAGTCATCACAGTAGTATAAAATGTTTTAATTTTTAACATTTAAAACACAAAACTAAAATAGTTGTATAAGACTCAAATTTTACATATCAATCTCTATTATTAATTTATAGATATTTAATTAAAAATATATAATTTCATATACTTTAAGAACAATCTTCCTATAAAAAGATATTTAAAAAGTTTCCCCACAAATTTTATTATTTTGCTTATGAGGTAGAAGTAGGTGTATTTTATTATTTTGCTAATGTACAAGCCTCTCTATTCATACATATTGAATAACTCTAGAGGGACCGACTCTTTGAAGTGGACCGACACCCATTTACCTGAAGACATTTTATTTAGTTATTAATTTTTCCTAGATGTGAATATTACAACGAAAAAGTGATTAATGATATAGGTCACAAAATAATGCACAGTAGTGTTTTTTCACTTCTATTTTTTTATAGCAACTTTAATCTGAGCCATCCAAAAAGTTGATTTATGGTCCTTATCAAGATTTGGAAGCTCAAAATTCTTCTATTTTAAAGAGAAAAATGCCTGCCGTCAAATGCATGCTGCTAGAGAACGTTAGTCCGACTATAAGGGGGCAAAGGACCCGACAAACCTCAAAATGGAAGCGTCCGTTACATCTTATTTTAATATTTTATATTGACCTATGACCTATTTAACTCACATAAAATTCAAAATAAATTATCTGGGTCTGGAGTAAATTTTCCACAACTAGTATTTTTAAGAGTATAAATTTATCTCTATCCGTTCTATAAGAGGTGAAGAAATCATTCCAGGCGAGATATCGGTCCACATCGGTTCTATACAGGGGTGAAGAAATCGTTCCAGCCAAGATATTAGCCGATATGGCTATATCGACGAATTTCTCAGCAATACGATTCTCTCTCCTTTTTTTTTTTTTTAAATATCGGCCATTTTTATTTTTTCTGAGTTAAAAAAAACTGAAAGAAGACTCATTTTACAAAAAAATAAAATAAAAAATATCGGTCATTCAATCGGGTCCACAAAAGAATCATTTAAAAAAGAAGAAGAAATGAACGATATTTAATGATATCGGCCGATATATATCGCCTATATATCGACCATATTGGACAATATCATCTACGCACAGCCGATACCATCAAAATATCGACTAATACATAATATATTGGTTGATGTGTATCACTCTTTTAACTATAGATATGTATCGGCCTGTATGTATTATTACGGTATATAAGAGCGGCATGGGTTGAATCGGCTGCATTATTGTAGGTAATGAAATTTCAATGGATGGATTAATGAAATAGTTGTTCTATTTCAAATGAAAAGACGTGGGGACGAATTTTTCAAACCCGTACATTTTCTCAGACTCTTCTAGCCTTGTGAATCAATGCTAATGGAAGTGCTTCGAGTTGATTAAGAATTGGGGCGTTGTGACACTACAGGTCGCGATCTTTCACAATAGAGAAGTTGAAGTTGACACTTGGTAGGAAGGCAAGTGCCAGAGTAGGCTCTGAGATCTCTTAAAATCTGAGAGACTTTAGATAGAGTGAGATTTCAATGGTCCTTTCTAACTGATATATTAAATAGTTTTAATGTGTGGAGACCTTTTCTGTCTAGAGCGTTAATCGACGGTCTACGCCGCCTATATAAAGGGCCGACCTTGATAAGGGCAAAGGCTCTAAGGAAGGTCCTGTTTCAATCTTTGGGTCTTTGGTCACTCTCTCATCCCCTAACACCGGTAGAGAAGATAATCTTGTTAGTATAAATTCAAATTCTATCCATTTTGAGTGGAAACTAAAACCCTGCTCTCTCTCTTCTTCTTCTACTAAAACATTATATACACGACAGTAAGAAAATATCAAGAAATCTGAAGATCTTCAGAATTAGTACATATCCACATTTAATAGTGTTCTATGGATTAAATTACATTCATCCAACGCCCATATTCCAATTTATTGTGGTTATACGATTCATTAATCTGATCTCTAAAATAAACGTTGCGTTGGGAGGAAACGTCTTTCTTATCTTACGGAAAACAACAATATCGAAGATAAAAAAAGAAAAATTATTATAGAGAAACAAACCACAATATAAAGATTTTATCTGTCTTTTTCGGTATGTTTATAGAGTTCAAACTGATCAATCATACTCAAAGACAAAGAAGAAAAAAGAGACGACTCTCATTACAAATATGTATTTTTTTCTTATAAAATAAAAATATATACTACTCTAATTAAAATTTACAATAATAAAGAGATTAAATGAAAAATATTCAATATTCAATCTTCAATAAAAAGAGCTATGCGCAAATCGATTCCTTTTACTAGCTATCAAAAATTGCCACATGACAAAACATTGACAAATTGAGTCTGACAATGGCATCATTCAGTAATATTTGTAGCAGGTTAATTAGAAAGCGACAAATGACATTTATGGAATCATTTGTAGAATGAATGACTTAAAAAATTCTTGACTTTTCTCCAATCCGGCAAATAATTAGAATGGAGAGGTCAATCGCCTGGCCATCCTTTTATTGTTCACATGAAAAATTATAATTAATTGAATTTTTAAAATTTCTAAAAAATTATCAGAACTATTATATAAATAGGTAAGTGAAATAATTATTTATTTTCATCTTCGTGATAATTTGTTTTTTTTTGTAATTAAGTTGTTCAAATGTCTTATTTGACTAATATTTTGACCATGTATAAATCTATCAATTTACACAAAGTGGCCTTTTATAATTGAGGATGAATGAAAGACAAGACCTAACTTTTTTAAATAAATTCTTAATTGTGAGACTAACTCCTGCCAGTATGGGTACAAATGTCGTTGAGATCGAGATTTCAGTCAGGATTTAAACCCATGCCGGCATGTTTTATCATGAGGACAAGCGAATTTAGCATTTATGTAACTTTTCTATACTTTTTCATCAATGATGATTTGCTCATTTTAATTAGATGGACGGAAGATTAATTAATCCTCATGATAACTACTACCAAAATGATAAAAGATACGAGCATTATTCGATGTTAGATAAATATTGGTGTATTTTATAATCTTTATCGGCTTTGCAAAATACATCAGCTGGGAAGGCATGGATGCACAATTTCATGTCTTCATCCATTTGTCCAACGGTAGCCGGCCTTTAATGTCTTTTACCTAAAATAAAGAAGAAATCAGGCCACAAATGATCTAAGAGAGTATAAATTTATAAACACTTCTAAGCATCTTCCTTAATCTGTATACTCAAGTCAATGAAGGTATCTGCAATATCTGTTTGCTTTATCTTCTTCTCCTCTCTTCTCATCTTTTCCATCGCCATGGCTGAGAAAGATGAAGCAGAGGAACTTCACCGGGTTCAATTTCCGCCGGCCAATGAGAAGCTAAGTAAGTCCTCCCTCTTACTTTCTTTCACTTCACATCTCTGTCAAAAGTTTCTTGATCTGATTGTGTCACACTTAATTCCACATTTAAGTCATAGTCACAAATAAAGAAACCTGCCAAGAAAAAGAAATTGTGACGTTATTTGACCCTTTTTCTTTTTATCTTATTTTTCTTCATCTCTTAGAAATAAATTTGATGAGCTAAAATAAGACTAAATTTCAACCCTAAAATCAACTTTTAGCGAGTTAGATCTTAAAATTTAAAATTATAATAAATTATCTTGACCTAATTATTAAAAACTATAGTTATTAAACTCTTCAATTCAATGCCTTTAAATTATTCGTTTAATTTTTTATATTCTCCAATCTAAGCACTTGCTTTTCTGATTTTCTTGAAATTAATGTCATTACTAAAGACTATAACAAAGTTTAATAAAATTAAATACGAGATTATTCCATTTTCTTAGACATGTCACTAGTTTATTATACATGAATGTTCTCCTAATATTTTAAAGGATCGTATATGCTCATTGCTTTCTCTTCTTTTCAACTTTTCTCATCTTTTCTATTGCCATGGGAAAAATGAAGTAGTGGAACTTGAAGAGGCACAATTTTCACCAGCCATAGAAGAGCAAAGTAAGTGCTGTCTCTTAGTCTTCTTTCACTTCAAAATCACTATCAAAAGTTTCATCATGTGGTGGTCTATATATATATATATATATATATATATATATATATTTTTTTTTTTAATTTTTTAGAAAAATATTAAAATAATAGAAAATAAGAAAAAAAGAAAACTTATTGTAAACCTATTTTGATTAAAAAATAGTCTTTTTTCATAAATTGTTAGACCGTTGAGAGAGAAACGTTCAATATAAATAAGTATCTCTTAAACAACTAAAAATATTTAAAAACTTCAGAAAATGGAAAACCAATATTAGTAAGTATCTAATATGAAATTCATGTTCTATAGTATTTTATAATTATACGTATCATCTATTACAAATTCATGGATTTTTTTTCTAAAAACTTTAATTTCATGGAAATGTTGAAAAATTAGAAAAATTACACAAACACCCTAAAAACAATATTAATCATGCTAAGAGCATCTTCATTTGATTGTGTAAAAACTATTATTTCATAAAATTGTTTCTGCAAGAAGCCCCAAAATGGAGATTATCTTAAAGTAAATCATATAAAAGTTAAAAATCAAGATTTCATTAAATTTTGAAAAAAGAAACTAGGAAAATCACACAAACACCCTATAAATTATAGTAATCACATTAAGCAATCTTCATTCAATTCTATAAATAATCAAATACCGTTTCATTAAATAGTTTTCACATAAAACAACAAAATATAATTATCTAAGAGCAAAAATTCAAAAAAAAATGGTAAAATTAACTAAAAAATGGACAAATCTAAAGAAAAATGAGGTTATAAAGGAAAATACCTTCCAAACATGCAAACTTTTTAAAATCAAATCCAATGCAAAATTCAATGTGAAAAATGGTCGTTGTGGCAACTTTTTGTGGGGAAAAAGTAAAAGAGATATAGGCTTGACCAATATAGCCCGATATAATACGACCATTAAATGTCATGTATTGACTAAGTCATGCTATGTATGGATAATACGGTAAGTGTATCATTATCACAAATCTCGTTTTCGGAATATTCATAACAATTGTTAATAGTGGGATATTTTCAAATTCTCGAGTTTTTATTGGTAATCTAACGGGAACATCTCGCAGAAAATATAATATTTAAAAAAATAAAAATAAATAATGGGGCTAGAGTTTGAAACTATAGATGATGGTTCAGAAATAAAAATTATATATTTGGCTCAAATGTTTTTTCACAGAATTTAGCAGAAAATCTCTCATTTTTAACAGGAATTTACCGTTTCTTGCGATAAAAACATGTTTTTAATGGGAATTTACCGTTAAAAACGGAAAACGTGATAAATTCGCGGTTTTAACGTGCAAAAGTTATTTTGACGATATTTTTGTGATAAAAACGAAAATGTCGGTGATATTTGTTACATTGGTGCAAACTTTGGATTGTGGGATCCATCGTGGACCAAATGGATCCATTTTCCCCTTCACACCCACCTACCCCCTTTGATAGCACCCGTATCCAATATGACACGAAATTGACTTTTAAAAGCCATTGATCTAATCCAATGAATTTTAATCATTAAATAAATGTAAAATTTTGAAAGTCTTAACAAACATGACTTCTTTTATTCAATCAAGATAAAATTCTATAGGCACCATATATAAGCTATAGCTTTTCAAACTCACTCATTCATATGAGCTCAAGTGAGACCATCGGGTTCTTTGCACCCTGCCTTGGTGCAACTGTATATACATTCGTACACATGTACACCACATTTTTCTTTTACCAATAAGTAGGCTATGAACCATTCCACATGGGCCCAATTGAAAGGAAATGTGTAAATGTAAGAGCTAGAAGAAGATTGATTGCTCATTTTAGGAAGAAACAATTTTAATAAATATTTAATTTGTAATAAATGTGTCACCCTAATATCCTTTTGGTTTAGAAATTATCAATCGGAATCAGCTCATTGTAAACTTGATGAGCACGTTTATAAGGCTAATATCTACATTTTTATTCCCCTCACACCTAATTTCATCTTAAAAAAAATGTAGAATTACTTTATATCCAATATGATAGATTATTTGGAAATGCTTCAACATGAATATGGAATTGGAAAAAAAAATCATTGTATTAATAAAAGCCAATTTTCTAAACTCTTTAAATTATTTTTTCAATCTTTAAACTTTTATACGATATTTCAGTCTCATTTTGGTCAAATATCGTAAGTTTGTTAGAAAGGTCTATACATAAATATGACATTGAAAAAATCATCTTGATTGAACTAATAAACCTAAATTTTCAAGATCTTCAAATTATATTTTTAATCTTAAAACTTTTATATCACATGTGAGACTCATTTTGGCCGAATCTGATGGGTTCATCGAAAAGTATTGTGTGTAAATATAAAACTGAAATAAATTATCTTAATCAGATTGATAAAAAACATAGTTTTTAATGCCTTTAATTCTTTTATTTTTTTTCTCACATCCTAATTACTTAATTTCTCTGATTTTCTTAGAATTCATGTAATTACTGAAGTTTACAACAACGATAATCAAGTTACATATGAGATTATTCCATTTTCTTAGACATGTCACTAGTTTATCATACATGAATGTTCTCCCAATATTTTAAAGATTAATGCTTTTGTAAGTATTTGCAACATCTCACTGTTTTCTCTTCTTCTCATCTTTTCATTGCGGCTGAGAAAAAATTAAGCAGTGGAGAAAACTGAGCAAATAGATTTTCCGTTGTACAAAGAGCAGAAAAGTAAGTCGTACCTCTGAGACTCTTTCATGATTTCTTTACACATAAAAATCTCTATTCAAGGTGTCTTCTTCTATTGGTTTCGTTCATATATCTTCTGCTATTTGTATAGAAAAATTTCCATGCTTTGAATTGTAACATCATCTCGGGAAGAGATTTGATAATTTCTCTCATATATTCCATTGTTAATACCCTTCTTATATACACAATATAGTCCAATTTAGGGAAGGAGTCCCATGGTTTTCAGATTACACGTAGAGTACAAGAACACAGGTCTAGTAAGACTAGGAAACACACTGGGATTAGAAAACACATCAGCTGGAAGATTGATTTCACTTAATACTCACCCGCAAACTTGACGGTGGGGAACAGACGAGTTTTGGAACTTAGTTGTGAGAAATGTTGATGTGGTAGTCCTTTGGTGAAGATGTCTGCAAGCTAGTCAAGAGGGGAAACAAACTGAATCTGATGAGTGCGGGCAGCAACACGTTCACGAACAAAGTGGTAATCAAGTTCAATGTGTTTATTGCGAGCATGGAACACGGGATTGGCTGCCGTATAAGTAGCACTGATATTATCACAGTAGATGACTGTCGGAGAAGAAGGTAGAAAACTGAGTTCGCAGAGAAGATTATTGATCCATACTGTGTCGGCACAAGTATACGCAACAGCCTGTCGGTTTCTTCTTGGCACAACAGGAGATTGAGGTAGAGGCAAGGAATATACAGTAACCAGTGGTGGATCGACGACTATTAGGGTATCATGCCCAATCAGTATCAGAGTAGGCAACCAAAGCAAAGCACGAGTGGTACACTAGATAGGTATGCCACGACCAAGAAACCCTTTAAGGTAACGAAGAGTCCTTATAACAGCATCGAAGTGGGGCGTGCGTGACTGACGTATATACTGAGAGACAACATGCACTGCATATGCAATATCTGGTCAAGTGAGAGTAAGATCTTGAAGGGCACCGACAAGGTGACGATATGTAGTAGGATCAGAGGGAAAGTCACCAGAGGTATGAGATAATTGAGCTTTGGAAGCAGTCGGTATGGAACAATATTTACAGTCGAGGAGCTTGTTGCGTTGAAGGATGTCTAAGGTATACTTGTTTTTAGTGAGATGAAGCTCCCTTGAGGATGGAGCGACTTCAATACCCAGGAAATAATGAACCATACCGAGATCTTTGATCTCAAATTTTGTACCCAACCGGTGTATAAAGGAGCAAAGTAGAGATGAGGCATTCCCTGTCAAGACAATATCATCAACATATAGAAGAAGCACCATAATAGCAGAGTCTCGACGAAACATAAACATGAAGCTCTCAGCTTTGCTCTGAAGAAAGTCATAAGATAGAAGAAAGGAGCTGAACCGTTGAAGCCACGCTCTAGGTACTTGCTTGAGTCCATAGATGGCTTTGTGAAGTTTGCAAAGATGATGGGGTCGGCAGGGAACAACAAATCCTGGAGGTTGGGCCATACAAACTTCTTTAGTGAGAGAATCATGAAGAAAGGCGTTTTTGACATCCAACTGACAAAGAGACCAAGCATTAGACACGGCAAGACTGAGCACAGTGCGGATGGTGGTCGGCTTCACAGCCGGACTGAATGTTTCATCATAGTCAATACCAACTTCCTGATGGAAGCCTTTCGCAATGAGACGCGTCTTGTATCGTTCAATGTTACCGTCAGAGCTCCTTTTTTATTTTGAAGACCCATTTACACCCAACTGTGTTGGAATAAGGTTGAGGAGGGACAAATGACCAAGTGTGTTGCTAAAGAAGAGCATTGAACTCTTCATTCATGACTTGTCTCCATTTTGGGGACCAGATCGCTTGAGTATAACAAGTAGGCTCAACATCAGAAGAAGTGACCATAGAGGCAAAGGGTTGCGGCAAAGGATGTCTAGTGATAAAATCAGCATGCTTCCGAGGTTTAAATATACCACATTTGGCGCTGGTTTGTATACGATGAATATTGACTGTTGAAGATGGAGCAGGCGGCTCAGGAGCAAGCACATGAGATGAAGGAGTGGAAGTAGCAGTAGTGGAGGATGGGGCCGCAAGCGAAGATGACTTGGCAATGGCCGCTGAGGAAGATGGCGACACTAAAGGAGATGCATGTGGGGATGGTGGTGAAGCAGTGGCTGAAGGCATCATAATAACTGGGATGAAGACCATATCTGACGAAGATGAAGAGTCAGAGTTGAATGCTCGGGAAGCACATGAGAATGTAGTTTCATTAAACAAGACATGCCGTGAGATATAGACCCTACAAGTGGAAAGATGAAGACATATGTATCCTTTGTGATGGTTGTTGTAGCCAATTAAAACACACTCAACAGATCTCGGTTGCAATTTGTCAGTACAATAATCACCAATATATGGATAATAAGCACAACCAAAGGTGCGAAGGGACATATACTCCGGTGTAGTGCCATACAATAGTTGAAAGGGGAGGACCAGTTGAGGACAGGGGTTGGTAGTCTAATAATAAGATACACAGTTGTACTTATGGCCTCAACCAAAAACGATTAGGGAAATGAGAGGCGAGAAGTAATGTGCTTCACATTTCAGAAATATGACAGTGTTTCCGTTCAGTAAGTTTATTTTGTTGAGGGTTATGGGGGCATGATAGGTGGTGATGTATCCCTTTATGCTCACACATATGATGAAAGTAAAAATTATCATATTATTTACTACAATCACTTTGAAAAATTTTGACTGAAGAAGATAACTGATTTTCAACCATGGCAAGAAAATGTGTAAAATGATTAAAAACTTTAGACTTATTACGCGTAGAATATATCCAGGAGTATCTTGAAAAGTCATCTATAAATAGTACATAATATCGAAAACTAGTGATCGAAGGAATAGGGGACATCCATACATCTGAATGAACTATTGTAAAAGGGGATATAGAATGATTTTTATTAATAGAAAAAGGCAGTCGCGTAGACTTACCCAAAGCGCAATGAGTACAAAATCTAGAAAGAGTAAATTTAAATGAAGAACCTAAACATTTATTCGAAGAAAGAACTTGAAAAACTTTAGAAGTCGGATTTCCAAGACGCTGATGCTAAATAGAGGATGAGGAGCCAATGGTTGTCAATGCATGGGGAGGTGCAATAGAAGATTTGAGAGGGTAAAGACCAGATTCACATCGTCCCTGAAACAAAATAGCACCTGTTTGTAAGTCATGAATAATTAATCCTCACGGAAAGAAAGTGAAGCTAACAGAGTTGTCATTGGTGAACTAAGCAACGGAAATGAGAGTTTTAGACATGTGAGGGACATGCAACACCTTAGAGCGATAGAAACAAGATGAGCCTGAAGGAAGAGATAAACTACCAGTATGCGCAATAGGGAGAGAGTCATTGTTGCTTAACACAACCCGATCCATACGTTCATAATGAGAAATGTTACTCATGGAGTGGGCATCGCCAGTCAAATGATTGGTCGCACCAGTGTCGGAATACAAATTGGGATCAGCAGGTTGAGCAAGCTGGATGCTGACGAAGGTAGATGTAAGATCCTCTTCAAACTGACGCTCTTGGCAGTAGCGCTGGTTGCGAGTAGCAGTAGAATAACCAAAGTTGAAGCAAATCTCACACTAGACAGTAGGAGGAGGGTGGTGTCCCAAAAGTCCTGAGGATGAAGGGGAACGTCCGCGATTGTTGTAGCCATGACCAGAGCCACCACGACCTGAGTTACCATGACCAAGCTGAGATGTGGGCGATGAGTCAGATCGACCACGCCCACCACGACAAGCGCGACCATCACGAGAGGATTACCCACGCCCTCGAGAAGAGAAGAGATCCGTGGGATGAGCATGAATATTGCTTGCAGAAGATTCACTCAGAATCGGGTGAGAGATATGGGACTCGAAGGATAAGAGTCGAGCTCGAAGATCCAAAAACATTGGTAGCAGTGGAAAGTTGATGATAGCAGTGACCAACATGGAGCAATTTGAGCCAAGATCCCGGAGAACAAATGTGATAAGATCATCGTTGGTCACAAAGGCATTGATAGCAGCAAGTGAATCGACAAGTGACTTGGCATGCTGAAGATACTCAGAGATCGATTTGTCATCTTTGGAAATAGAAAGCAGCTGAATACGCAAAAGGGTCGCATTCGCCAATGATTGTTGAGAGAAGTTGCGCTGTAAGCAATCCCAAATCTGACGGGAAGTGGAGAGTCGACAACTTGTGTTAGGACTAGCTCAGAGAGCGTAGCATTGAGGATACCTACAAGAGTTTGGTCTATCTGTACCAAGGTGGTGTACTTAGGGTTTGGGGTAGATTTGGTAGGGTCATCAGTGGAGAGGTACTGAGGTGTGCATGGGTAAGTGCCATCAATGAAGCGCTAATGATTTTGGCCAACAAGGAATGATTTGATTTGAGCTTGCTGCAGAAGGTAATTTGACTCCCTTAATTTGATGGAGACAAGGCTTGAAAAATTAGGGATTGTGAGAGTAGGAACAAAGGATGAATTGGCAGTCATTGGTTGGTAATCTAAGCTCCGGAGGTTGTCGAGAGAGGATGAATATAGCCCACTACCCACTACCTTTAGGGCACACCAAGTGAGGCAATAGGGGCTCGAACCTAGCAAGTGGTTCTGTTGTCGTCATTACATGAACATAATGGTAGACACCATGGCCTAACCTTGGTGTGCTCTAGGGGTGTGCCCTAGAGGTAGTGGGCTCACTCATAGGATTTTACGTTGGATATCCTGTGGCTTTCCACATGTAAATTAAAAAATATTATAGAGAAATTAAAATACTGTAACATTTGAATTACATTTCATCCAACTGTAATTGTGGTTTATAACGAAATAAAATAAATAACAATAAAAGACAATAATTTACGTGAGAGAGTTTTTATTCGTTATCTCTCACTAATGGAGATCACAACAGAAATATAAATAGTTACAAGAGCATAAGATGCAAGTAATGGAGCAACCTCTTTTAGTAATTATTGATTAGAAAAGTCCCAATGTAAAAACTACTAAAATCGTAGTTAATCATATCATCCCACGAATAGAAACAAATCTTCAATAATTCTCTCTTCTCCATCAACAGTAATGTGTAACCTGACCAATATTGATAAAGACCGAAAACATGTAAGAGTAAATATTCTTAGGGCTTTCTTTAGTTATTTATTATTTTTATTGCTATAATTATTATTTAAATTTTTTAATAGTGGGCTAGTTTTTAACGATAACTAGTGATTTTAGGTGAAAAAGAAAAAGCTACAGGCCAAATGTTGAGTTTCTCCATCTTCTTTGAAATATACCATTCACTTTTTCTAATATAATGGAAATTTTACAATAATTAAATGTTTTACTTAATTTTATTAAGACTGAGATTATCAAAGTATGAATGGATTAAAATATTAAGATACTAATGCATTTCATAATCTATACTAGAGAAATAAATCTCGGCCGATACAATAGGTGATATCTTCGTTTATCATTTAAAATAAATAAATCCAGATATCAGTCATGTGCTCTGGCCGAAATTTGTGTCTTCCAATTTTAGAAAAAAAAAAAAAACTGGGTTGTTTTTCGTTTTTTTTCAAAAAAAAATAAAAATAAATAAATAACGAATATTTGTAAAAAATAAAACTCTCCTCGGCTTTGCAAATGAATTAAGAAAAACAAATGCAATGAACCTGTTCTTTTGCTTATGTTTTGCAGCATTGGTATCAGATGGAGTGAATGTGGAGAGAGAGAATCATTCCTTGGCAATGAATAAAAGGACATGGCCGGAAGTAGTGGGTCTGACTGTAGAAGAAGCAGAAGCAAAGATAAAACAAGACATGCCAATGGCCATCTTTCAAGTCATTCTGCCCGATTACTTTGTTACCATGGATTATAATCCACGCCGAGTTCGACTTTACGTTGATTCCTCCCGGAAAGTTGCAAGGCCTCCGACCACCGGCTAACACATCATATCAAATGGCTTTGTTGAAGAACGCGAATGCAGAAAACTTTGGTCAACAAGATTGATGCACAAAATCCATCATAGAATGCAAAATAAATAAGATTATTACCACCTATCTTATGTAAGACAACTCCTCTCTTTTAAACACTCCTGCAAGTATGTGTGCTGTTTGTTTGGATTTTTTATGTTTGGTATCTCTCTTCTTCTTTTATGATTAAAGTGTTCGGTCTCTTAGAACACCCGATTAATCCTCAGGGCATGCAAGCCTCCTTACCCACCGACACTAAATAATTCTATAAGGAGTGACCCTTTGTACTAGAGTGGAAAACAAACTCAAAACTCTCACTTCCTAAACGGGCTTTGTTGGGATCGTGTGGCTCGATTGTCTGAATCTTTTACAGCAGTAAAAGCAAGTATGTCTGATGTGTTTTCACCGAATTATCATGGGCTGGAAATTCTCCTAAAGAAAAGGGTTCCACTTGGCATAATCCATTGGCAATATGCCTAATTAGATGAGCTTAATACCAGGCAACTACTATAGAGGAGACAACACGTGAACTGTCATTAAATTTATATATATATATATATAGAGGGTCCTATATACAGATGCATGTATGTGGGAACACACCCATTGAGGGACATGGAGAGCATCGAGAGAGGGACGTCCAGAGGACAGCTTTTTGGCCGAGTATCTTCGTAGGCCATGATGGAAGCCAATACATGGAGGGTGCATTGGATGGTCGCGGAGATTTGCTCTCAACGGTGGGGGTGTCTGCATACAACAGTGGAGAATGTGCACAAACGTCGACACCATCGAAGGAGACGTAGCATTCGTGAACACGTCGGGATATGCTCGTAGAGCGCAGGAAGCCTAGAGGAGAGCGGGATGGAAGATGAGTTCTTCTAAACATTAGGGTGGTAAGATAAGAGGGGTGTACAAAGGGACTCGGGGCTTCGGGTTTGGACTTTATACTCATGAGAGTCTTTATTATGTAGATGTATTCTTTCATTTTCATAGTGAAGATTTCTATTGCTCCGCAGATGTAGGCTAGGTGGGCCGAACCACTTAAAAATAGTGTTGTGCTGTATGTTTTATTTTCCTATTCGATTTTTATTGTTTCTGCGCGTAACACTAACAAGTTCATAGCCATCACTCCAACAACATTCATTAATGGATTTATGTTCGAATACTTTATCACACTCAACCCACCAAATTTTGAAATATGTTAGAAAAGAAAGTTAGAAGATGAAGTGCTGAGAGGTTGGAATTAGAGAGCGCAGTTAGACGGGTGATTTTCAACATTCAAGTTTTTTATCAAATCACTAAATGATTACTATTTTTAGTATATTTGATTTTCCATTTGACACTCATATTTATAGTAATTTGGATTTCTCTATCAATGCCGGTGAAATGACTCTCTAATTCAATAAGGTGAACCTTTTTCAGAAAATTCAATGTAAGAGCCATTGGCTCTTGACCACTGAAGCCTAATGGTCATTTAAAATTAAATTAATTATTCCAACGTTTTTACCCACAATGAAAGAAATATATGCCATGTTTTTGTCCGTTGGCCTAAGAAATGTTCAGGCTTCGAACTTTTAAAGCCTTCAGAAAGTAAATTTATGGTGTTGGGATTCAATACTGATAAATAAATTTTGGATTGATGGGTAGTTCATCATGTAACTTCTCAAACTATCAAATATGAGACCAGTAAATCATTCTACCTTTTCTTTTTTAAGATTAAAATTAAATCATTAAATAAAGATATTTACTAATAATATCTCCTATACCTGACCAATGGCCTTATTATTGTAACGTCCCATCTTGCTACGGCATGTTATCTCCAAAATATCTCAAAACATCACAAAAGAACAATATCGGACATATTTTTTTTTATATCAGGGCAACTACCTCCCGTTCAACAATTGACAGTAAGGTTCAACATAGCAATAAAGAATGAAACAATTATAGACTATTCGAACACAGTTATACATCATCCGAAAACAAACAACGTACAAAAAAGGGGCATATAAAACAAGGTCTCTCAACTAAGAATAATATGATTATAAAATGTCTAACCACTGCTCCTCTACGGGCGCTTGCTCAAGGGGCCCCACCTGGTCCCTCCACAATCGGGGTGCCTGAGAGGTAAGGGGTGAGCTAACCAGCCTAATGAAGAGATAATACATATCACATGTCAGCAATATAATTAGATATCATATGCATGAATGCAAGAATATCGTAATAAAATGGGTGCTCATATGCATGAGATCCAATTGCACTACCAACCAATGATCCACCGATTAGTCCGCGACATCATCTCGGTGGCTCACATCGGGTCCTCCAACAAACTCCTGAAAGGTAAGAGATAAGCTAACTAGTCCAGTAAAGGGAATAACCATATCATATGTTAGTGATATAAATACACATATCACATATATAAGAAATTAATGAACATCATAATAGAATTAATGTCTAAGTACAAGGGTACTCAACTACACAATTAAACAATGGTCCCACCGACCAATCTAAGACATCATCTTCATAGCTTACAACTGTCCTCCAACAATCCCGATCTCCCTACCATTATAAACAGGAGACCGCATGATACACAACTGCCTCAACCGTCAGAATGCAACGAGGAAACTGCATCCCCTATAGGTCTCAACGACCGGAGCATAACGGGGAAGCCAATTTCAAGGGCAGGCACCTCAACCGTCGAAACGCAACGGGAAAACCCACATCTCCTATGGGGGTCTCAACCGCCTGAGCGTAACGGAGAAGTCCTCCCAACAACCAACTCATGACATCAAAATAAACATATACTTATGTAAACAACCTCACCAACGCATGTACGTGATATCATGATCATAAACAACATTAAGACTATGTTCTAATGCAACTAACTTAAAATTAGCAACATATTTCATCTCATGCGAGTCAACAGTTTATAATAAGATTTAGTCACACATGTCTATATTCCACATGATTCCAATAGCATCTAGCAAATAAACTCTCAAAGTATCACCATTAATTTTTCCAAGTATCACGTTCAATTCCAATTGTCCCATTTAAAGTTCTCTACAAAGCATATAGTTGACAGGAGCACTCCCGAGCAAACCCTCTGCCACATATTTATTGCAATAGTTTTTCCTTACCGAGTGGCTATTGATGAGTGCAAAATAAATACATATTTTAATCCTAATTTATTATTGTTAGTATCTCATTTTATTTAATTTTATCTAATTAGTATAATTTTGTGTTTTACAGGTTTAAAAGTGAGGATGACAGAAAAAATGCTTAAATATAAAGCCTGGGCCCATTATGAGTTATTTTGGACATCAAGCCCAATTATTAAACCCATTAAGAAAAACCCATGAAGAAATCCACATGTGTGAATACTATATTCATTATCTCAAGAGGAAATTCGAAATTTAGAAGCTAATATAAGAGGATTTTCGAATTTGGCAAGTGGATTAAGGAAAGAGAGAAAATAAGGAAGGGAGAAAAATAAGGAAGGTTTGACATATGTTTGGTATTTTGGTCATAAATTTCTACTTCGATATCTGATTTCTTTGATTCTTTTTGCGTTGGAAAGAAGACTTCAAAAGTTACAACTTTGTAGTTTACGACTTTTCCTGATTCGAAAGTTAAAAGGGTCAAAACTGAGTTACAAAATGGTGCATGTGTAAAAAACGGGATTCTGCACCCACTTTCCTTATACAAATTTAGCTCCTTGCCTCTTTTAAGTCATTCCATATTTAGCACAAATCAAATCCGCCCTCCATGTGTCCCTTGCTTTATTTAAATCTTTGAATCCAATCCATTCATTCCACCTCCTTTCATCTATAAATACTAGCCCTCTCCCATTGAGAAAACTGAACTTGGGCATTGAAGCAAAGGAGAGGAGAGGAAGAAGAGGAGGAGAAAGACTGTGAGATTTTCAGTCCACATTGGGTTCTAAGGTTGGTGGATTTTGATTTCCATTATATTTTTCTTATGTCTTTGTTCCAAAATTTCAATGCATTATAATTCTTAATTCCAAATTTTATTAAT
This sequence comes from Chimonanthus salicifolius, assembly GCA_013350335.1. NCBI lineage: Eukaryota > Viridiplantae > Streptophyta > Magnoliopsida > Laurales > Calycanthaceae > Chimonanthus > Chimonanthus salicifolius. The sequence goes on from CM023539.1 coordinate 37,381,098, forward strand.
AATTAAAAGGCAGAAAAACCCTTAGAAATATGGTTTTCCACTTATTTATTTTTGTATGATGAAAGTTTGATTTTATTTTAATTCTTTTTATGGATTTATGTTAGAGATTATTTTAAGTTGTTCAATGAAAGCAGAAAAAATCTTTAGGATAAATAGAACTTGATTTTTTCAGTCTAAGGCTCATTTTAAGAGCAGAAAAACTTTTAGATTCGAAATTGCAAGTTTAAATTTTATTTAGCCTAAGGCCGGATTTGAATTTTCTTATTTTAATTGATTTCATAAATTTCATAATGAGAATTTTAATAGATGAAGAATTTGAGTACATGGTAAATAATAAATGTGAGCTCCGTATTCTAGGCCTTGATATTATTTTTAAAGTATGGAAAATAAATCCTCCATAATTCTTTGACCCAGTTCCACTGTAAATATGTACAGAGGTAGTTTAGGTGTTTTAAATTTTATTTTTGTTTATAAATCCAAAAACTCGTGAAATTGATGAATTAGATTGGAAATAATTTAATTGCATCTTAATTCTGTATTTTAAATTAGATTGAGATTGTTTATATTTTTATATTAATTCCACCATCTTAATTAAAATTAATTAAATTGTTAGATTTTATGTTTAAATCTAGAATGTTTCTAAATTAAGATTAAAAATCATAGATTAGATAAATTATTCCATATTTATGACTTTTCTCCATATTTCTCAAAGTTCTTAAAATATGTAATTCAATGGTGTATTTTCATGGATATATTTTCCTAAGTTCCGATAGGTTCGACCTCGCACTTAATCGCTATACTATCTAAATGGTTCGTGCGCTTGCGAGTTATAAATTTAAAATTTGCACAACAGCTATATAAAAAGAGGGTTACACCCGGTCACTCCATATCCAAAAATAACAGTTTAATATATGCAAGCGTATACTAAAACAGTGATAAATCCCCTCACAGTGTGTGTGGAGTCAAAAGTCGAAGCGAGTAAGCAGCTTGACGATTGAAGGAAGCTTAACCTGTTGAAATAAGGAAGAGCGAATAAGTAAATAAGGTAAAACGGGCTAAAACGAGGTCAAGTTGAAAATAGGCTTAAAATTGGGTTGGGTCCCAAACGGGCTGAACTGGGCCGTGCTGGAAAACGGGCTCAGAAAATGGGCCTGGCAATGGGTCGGGTCTGAAAACGGGTTGGATCGAGGAATTGGCCCAGACTAAAACTGGTTGGGTCGATTGGGTAAAAGTCAGATCTGGACCATAATGGGCCAAGCTGGGTCAATCTCGAGCTGGGCTGAACTGAGCCCAGGAGCTGGGCCAACCTAAGCGCTCAACTGAGTCCATTTGGTGACTCTGTCGAGCAGACTCAGTTGCCCAACTGAGTCGGAGAAACGGGGTAAAGGAGAGGGAATTCAGGGAAATCGAGAAAATCTGAGAAAACCAAAAATCGAGGAAAGCCAAGGAAAACAAGGGAAAAACAAGGAAAACTAACAAAATCAATGAAAAAGGAGGAAAATCGAGGAAAACTAAAAGGCAACCAACGAGAAAAACTTGGTGAAAATTAGAGAAAGCCGGAGGAGGAGGAGGAAGAAAGGGAAAAACACACACTTGGAACAGATGGGGCAACAGGGGAGAAAATCCGTTGGCTAGCGGCAGAGGTCTGATGGTTGGAGATGGAAATACGGCCAGAAAATCAGCTGTAGGGGTCAGCTCGATCGAAGAGCGAGGATGAGAAAGAAGAAGAGGAGAAGAGCAGCGAGAGAGACAGAGAGATCCAAGAGAAAGAGAGATCAGAAGAGGAATGAGAGGAGACAAACGAGAGAGGGAAAGGAGAGGGTTGCGGTACTGTAGCAATTGGCTACAGTGCTGCGATTTTGGGGCTTTTAAGGTTAGGATTTAGAGCGCCTAAGTTTTAAAGGTTTAGGGGTTTATATTTTGATTTATTATTATCATCTATTTGCAATGACATATATATATATTGAAAACCACGAAATGATGAAAGTAAATTTCGAACCGACTCCATGTGTTTGATGAAAACTTAAATCGAAAACCTGAGATAATTAAATGTCAAAGGTTGGGAGAAAATCAAGTGATTTTTTTTTAAACATTATTTTTTATGACAAAACACACAATAATTCAAAATTACCAAATTACCCTTTGAGCTCCGAGCTCGAAACTGGGTAAATTGGGACCTGCCATGGAGCCCACACAATCCTCACTGCCACCAAAACACAAAAAAAACAACTCGAAGATCCACGAACTCTCTAAGACCCCAAAATGTCGGGTCGGGTCATTACAATTATGGTCGGTCTCCTTCACTTAATCATTTCTCTTTAATGTTTTTCTATTTTTAGGGAATTGAGTTGATAAGGTGGAAAAGGACATGACGGATTGAGAAATAGCAAATAAAAAAATCATTGGGGTTGAGCAAAACTCAGAAAAAGTTATGGATAGGCTAATAGCTTCGATAATGAAAATGATTTGAGCCATTAATTTTGTCATTATTATCATCATTATCATTATTATAAACGTTCATTTATTAAATAGAAGAAACATTTTAGAGACATAAACTCCACTTTAGCCCAGCCCAAAGCTAGTCTCACTGAGGGTTGATAGTTGGCACGTTGAAAGCCCTAAAAAGGACACTCTTCCGTGTTGACTGAAAACAAGGGTATAAAATTCGGGTTTGGGACGCTCAAGATATCTCGGCTGATACGGTAAGTATTGGATAGATAAAAAAAAAAAAATTCGGCAGAGATCTCGGCCGATTTCTTTTTTTTTTTTTTTTAAATATATATATATATATATATATATATATATATCGATTGTGGGCCAGGTCGATATCTCGGCCGATATTTATATTTTTAATTTTTATTTAAAAAAACAGCCTTGTTATTTTTTTTTAAATGAATCTTTTCAAAAAAATAAAGAAAAGCCACCGAGATTTAAAAGAAAAAAATTGAGGAGAGAGAAAAAATCTCGGTTGATATGAAAAATCAGCCAACCCCTGACTGAAAAAGAGGTGACAAGCTTTCAAGGGCCGATAACAACTTTGAAGCCCATGTATTTGGTTTGGGCCTGAATTACAGCCTAAAATTAAAAATCTTGGACTTGAGATGACCTTTATCCATCATGTAGCATTCTCAATAAAATTCTGAACCAAGATAATGTGTTTTGCTTGGCCCTTTGGATGTGGGAAAAGTGAGGGATTCTCTACCTACTTGTTGAAAAGGGCTCAATGGACAATTTTTTTTTTATTTTTATTCAAAACCTTTCACAGAGCGGGAAAAAACAGTGTGCTTAGAGGTTCAACCAGTTGGTCTGAAAGTCGAGGCCAAATGAATTGCAGAATCAAGCACCAACTTATAAGCCCTTATACAAATTTTCAGATCCAGTCTCTCCCAGAGTTTAATTCTGTAAATTTTAAAGTGCTCCCACAGTGGCTTGTTAGCAGCTTTTTTTTGTTCTCCTTTTCTTTTAATGGTAATGGCGATTGAATTTATAAGAAAAGGCACGAGAGATGAAGAAAAAAGCAAAGGAAACCAAGTCCAAAGCCCAATACACCTAAGAAATACAGGATCCCGAAGACTATACATTAGGACAAATGAAGATACTCTTTCCATGCTCACAACAATATCCGAGATGGAAAAATCGTGGAATTTAGAGAGGGAACAAGCCCAAGTAGCACATTCAGAGCACTATTCCTGAAAACCTAATTTCTTCGGTGAGATTTTTACTCTACAAAAAATGATCTTGTTGAAATTAGTGTCATCTTTTTTCTTTTTCTTGAGTGTTTGAGAGAATTGAGAGTTGGTTTTCTTATGAAAATGATTGGTCTAGCCTAAAATCCCAAATAAAAAAATTATTTAAGTGGCAGCATAAGTGAGCCTTAAAATCGATCTTACCTGTTGTCATTAGAGTGTAGGAGAAAAGGTCAAAATAATGGCTAATACATATTATATTGGTTGATAGGTATCACTTTTTTAACTGGTCCAAAAACTTGTTATGCAAATTTTAAATTTATAACTCGCAAGCGCACGAACCATTTAGATAGTATAGCGATTAAGTGCGATGTCGAACCCATCGGAACTTAGGAAAATATATCCATGAAAATACACCATTGAATTATATATTTCAAGAACTTTGATAAATATGGAGATAAGTCATAAATATGGAATAATTTATCTAATCTATGATTTTTAATCTTAATTTAGAAACATTCTATATTTAAACATAGAATCTAACAATTTAACTAATTTTAATTAAGATGGTGGAATTAATATAAAAATATAAACAATCTCCATTTAATTTAAAATACAGAATTAAGATGCAATTAAATTATTTCCAACCTATTTCATCAATTTCAAAGATTTGAGTTTTTATAAACAAAAATAAAATTAAAGACACCTAAACTACCTCTGTACATATTTACAGTGGAACTGGGTCAAAGAATTATGGAGGCTTTATGCTCCATATTTTAAAAATAATATCAAGGCCTAGAATATGGAGTTCACTTAAATTATTAATCATGCACTCAAATTCTTCATCTATTAAAATTCTGATTATAATAATTATAAAATCCATTATGTTAAGAAAATTCAATTCAAGCCTTAGTTTAGATAAAATTTCAACTTATAATTCCAAATCCAAATATTTCATCCACTCTTTAAAAGAGCTTTGAATCAGAAAAATAAGTTTTATCTATCCTAAATATTTCATCCACTCTCCTCGAATCTCTTCAAATAATTTCAATCATAAAATTATAAAAAGAATAAAAACAAAATCAAACTCTCATCATACATAAATTAAATAATTGGACGACCATGATTCTAAATAAATCCACCTCTCCTTTATTAATAAAATTTGAATTAAGAATTATAATACAATGAAATTTTGGAATAAAGACATAAGAAAAATATAATGGAAATCAAAATCCATCAACCTTAGAACCCAATGTGGATTGAAAATCCCACAGTCTTTCTCCTCCTCTTCTTCCTCTCCTCTCTTTTTCTTCAATGCCCAAGTTCAGTTTTCTCAATGGAATAGGCTAGTATTTATAGATGAAAGGAGGTGGAATGAATGGATTTGATTCAAAGATTTAAATAAAGCAAGGGACACATGGAGGGCGGATTTGATTTGTGCTAAATATGGAATGACTTAAAGGAGGCAAGGAGCTAAATTTGTATAAGGAAAGTGGGTGCAGAATCCCATTTTTTACACATGCACCATCTTGCAGCTCAGTTTTGACCCTTTTAACTTCTGAATAAGGAAAAGTCGTAAACTACAAAGTTGTAGACCTTGAAGTCTTCTTTCTAACGCAAAAAGAATCAAAGAAATCGAGCATCAGAGTGGAAATTTATGACCAAAATACCAAACATGTATCAAACCTTCCTTATTTTCTCTCTTTTCTTAATCCACTTGCCAAATTCGAAAATCCTCTTATAATGACTTGTAAATTTCGAATTTCTTCTTGAGATGATGAAAATATTATTCACACATGTGGATTTCTTCACGGGCTTTTCTTAATGGGTTCAATAATTGAGCTTGAGGTCCAAAATAACTCATAATGGGCCCAGACTTTATATTTAAGCATTTTTCCTGTCATCATCACTTTTAAACCTGCAAAACACAAAATTATACTAATTAGATAAAATTAAATAAAATGAGATACTAACAATAATAAATTTCGGAATAAAATATGTCTGTCATCCTCACTATTAAACCTGCAAAACACAAAATTATACTAATTAGATAAAATTAAATAAAATGAGATACTAACAATAATAAATTAAGAGTAAAATATGTATTTATTTTACACTCATCAAATACCCCCAAACTTACATTTTGTTAGTCCTCGAGCAAAACAAAAACTAAAAACTCTAAAAACAAAAACAAAAATCCTAAACTACACCACTTTCGCTGGCACTCTCGATTGCATTTAGCATATGCAACAAGCCTTTAAACCCCTAACTCACCACTAGTGGACGAGTTATAGTCTCGTGAGGGCTTTCAGTGATGATACCCACAAACATCAAATTTTAGCAAAAATATGTTAACAAAAATTTAAACATCATACAACTCCAAAATTATTTCACAAAATTTATACTCGGAGTGTAGTGTGTGATATAGCCAACATTAACTTAACCTTCTTTTTCAAAATACACACAAATTTTGTAACCAGCGGCTGAAAATACGCTTCGACTCCAAATCTCACAATGGTATATCTCTCAGAAAGACTTTCGCACATAGATTAGGGTAAATTCTCTCAAAAGTATATGTGAGCGGAATAATTTCTCAAATACAAATATCTCACATATTTATCATCAAAGAACGATTAATAACAAAGAATAATATAGATCTCATGAAAGGATGCCATTTTCCTGAGAACGTTGAATCAAACACCATTATTCTTCTTCATCTATTCTCCACTTAAATACCATATTAACTCAGAATCAATAGGACTTACTGTAGGACGAAACGTGGCTTAAGACCGGGTCATATCAAAGAAGGATAATAAGACTCTAAGATTAATACTTTGAACAGAAAAGTTAGAGGTGTTCAAAATTTTATAATGGGATATTGCTTCCTCTATTTTTTTAGCACTCGGAATCTTCAAAGCATTTCTTTTCTTTTCAAATTCAAATCTTCTTATTTTCACCTTTTTTTTTTTTTTTTCACATCCTTCATTTATGATGTATGGATATTCCCTTTCTTTTCTTTCTTTCATTTCCTTTTGATGCTTTTCTTTTTCTTTACTTTTTCAACTGCCATAATTTTCTTAGAGTACCATCCCAATAACAATCATCTCTAACCTTTTCCTGGGTCCTTAGAATAGGTCATAGATTTTTCAATGTAGGCTCAAACTCCATAACCGGAATTGGGTATGGATAACATGGTTAATCAATAAAAATGGGCTAAATTTAAATTCAAGGCTCAAAAGTGGGAACTAACATGATAATATGAAGAAAATAGGTAGGCTTCAAAGGCTCAAACGGTCCAAAATAATGGCCTATATCACTTCCTAAGCTTAATATGAATATTAACACAGCTTCAAAAAAATTCAGAAAAATATCTGATGTAATAATCCAAAATTGATGTCATTCTCAGTAATTTGACCAAAACAAAGAATAATGAGATCTAACAACAAATATAATAATGCGTACATCAAAGAAAATAAGAATTACTTATAACCCTCAGAAAAATAGAATGGCTCAAAAGCTCACTGGGTCACAAGTCTCCACTGGTATTCCTCCAGTGATTACTTTACTCATGAATATTTATCTTTTTCAAGCTAATATTAATATGGCTAATATAAAGATTTTTCAAGCATAAATTTCACAAAATTCAAATGGAAAAGCATGATATAAAAATTTTGATCCACATATTAATGCTAAAAATCAAATTTTTTTTTTCAAATTTGCAACTTTTTTTTTTTTTTTAACTTAAAACACACAAAACTAACACAATGTAACCCCTCAATACCCCCAAACTTAAATTGGACATTGTCCTCAATGTTCCCTAATCTACATGTGCACCTGCAAATTAGAAGAAAACCTCAGAAAAAGAACAACTTGAGTAGAGAAATACCTGAAATGGCTCACTTTATGCAAAACCTACAAAAACAAAGACGCAAAAACGCAAACGCAACAACAATGACTCTAGATTGACTCTCACACAAAAATTGACTCAACAAAAGTAAAAATCTAAATTAGTCCAACATCAACACAAACACATACTGATTCACAGACAAACTCAACAGAGACTTACACAAAATTCAAAAATTTAATCAAGACAAACTGGACAAACAACCTTACAAACACGAACAATCAAATCTTAATCTAATTATCAAATACTAACATAAGTTTTTTTTTTTTTTTTTTTAATGCATCCTAATCTAACAATGCAATACTCAAAGTAAATATGCAAACAATAATCAAATAACTAAGCTAATGCATGAAACTAATACCTTAATATGCATGAGCAAATTAAATATGCAATTTTTTTAATTTTTTATATGCAAAATAAATGCAAGACAAGCTTAGAAAATCTATATGAATGCATGAAAAATTAAAAGTTTAAAGAAAAGAGATTTAAGCACTTACCTTAGCTTTTAATGTTTACTTTCGCAAAAATTTTAAAGCGTATGATTAAAATTCCTGAAAAAAAGAACACTACAAACTTTGGTGAAGATTCTGAATCTCATAAAAATGCATGAAACCTAATCTAAATGCAATTTCTAATATTATAACTAGTGGAGGAAATTAAATGATTGGAACCTAATTATGAACTCTAAATTAAATTAAGACCATAAAAATTTCTAAATTAATATCCACCAAATTAATCCAAATCAGATTTTCAAATAAATTCAAAGTTGATCCAAATTTTTTTTTTTTTCCTTTCGTTTTGAAACTTTTTAGTTGGAACTTTCCAAATTTAGATCTACTTTATAAAAATAGAACATGATTAAATTGGATTAAAATTCTAAGATTAGAAAATGGTAAAAATAGAAATTAGATATTTTTGGAAGTTTCTAAAAATAAAAATCTCCAAAAATAAAATTTTCTAAATTTAACAGTGATTCCAAATTTAGATAATCTCCTGATTTGCATGTAGAACTTCTAAATAAGGTAACCTTCTAAAATTAGAATTTCTAAGAAAAATAGAAACTTCTAATTTTAAAGAGTTACCAAAAATAGATATTTCTAAAATTAACAGTATTTCTCAAAATAAATAATTCAATGGCGATTTTTTTAAGTTCCCCGGCAACGGCGCCAAAAACTTGTTGTGCAAATTTTAAATTTATAACTCGCAAGCGCACGAATCATTTAGATAGTATAGCGATTAAGTGCGATGTCGAACTCATCGGAACTTAGGAAAATATATCCATGAAAATACACCATTGAATTAAGTATTTTAAGAACTTTGAGAAGTATGGAGATAAATCATAAACATGAAATAATTTATCTAATTTATGAGTTTTAATCTTAATTTAGAAACATTCTAGATTTAAAAATAGAATCTAACAATTTAACTAATTTTAATTAAGATGGTGGAATTAATATAAAAATATAAACAATCTCAATCTAATTTAAAATACAGAATTAAAATACAGAATTAAGATGCAATTAAATTATTTCCAACCTAATTCATCAATTTCACGAGTTTTTGGATTTATAGACAAAAATAAAATTTAAAACACCTAAACTACCTATGTACATATTTACAGTGGAACTGGGTCAAAGAATTATGGAGGCTTTATGTTCCATATTTTAAAAATAATATCAAGGCATAGAATATGGAGCTCACTTAAATTATTAATCATGCACTCAAATTCTTCATCTATTAAAATTCTGATTATAATAATTATAAAATCCATTATGTTAAGAAAATTCAATTCAAGCCTTAGTTTAGATAAAATTTCAACTTATAATTCCCAATCCAAATATTTCATCCACTCTTTAAAAGAGCCTTGAATCAGAAAAATAAGTTTTATCTATCCTAAATATCTCATCCACTCTCCTCGAATCTCTTCAAATAATTTCAATCATAAAATTATAAAAAGAATAAAAACAAAATCAAACTCTCATCATACATAAATTAAATAATTGGACGACCATGATTCTAAATAAATTCACCTCTCCTTTATTAATAAAATTTGAATTAAGAATTATAATACAATGAAATTTTGGAATAAAGACATAAGAAAAATATAATGGAAATCAAAATCCACCAACCTTAGAACCCAATGTGGATTGAAAATCCCACAGTCTTTCTCCTCCTCTTCTTCCTCTCCTCTCCTTTTCTTCAATGCCCAAGTTCAGTTTTCTCAATGGGAGATGGCTAGTATTTATAGATAAAAGGAGGTGGAATGAATGGATTGGATTCAAAGATTTAAATAAAGCAAGGGACACATGAAGGGCGGATTTGATTTGTGCTAAATATGGAATGACTTAAAAGAGGCAAGGAGCTAAATTTGTATAAGGAAAGTTGGTGTAGAATCTCATTTTTTACACATACATCATCTTACAGCTCAGTTTTGACCTTATTAACGTCCGAATCAGAAAAAGTCGTAAACTACAAAGTTATATCCCTTGAAGTCTTCTTTCCAACGCAAAAAGAATCAAAGCAATCGGATATCGGAGTAGAAATTTATGACCAAAATACCAAACATGTGTCAAACCTTCCTTATTTTTCTCCCTTTCTTATTTTCTCTCTTTCCTTAATCCACTTGCCAAATTCGAAAATCCTCTTATATTGACTTCTAAATTTCGAATTTCCTCTTGAGATGATGAAAATATTATTCACACATGTGGATTTCTTCATGGGCTTTTCTTAATGGGCTCAATAATTGGGCTTGAGGTCCAAAATAACTCATAATGGGCCCAGGTTTTATATTTAAGCATTTTTTCTGTCATCCTCACTATTAAACCTGCAAAACACAAAATTATACTAATTAGATAAAATTAAATAAAATGAGATACTAACAATAATAAATTAAGAGTAAAATATGTATTTATTTTGCACTCATCAATATGTATTGGCCGATATGTATCATTACAACTATAGGTCCCGCTGAATCGGCTCATTATTCTAATTTCTAAGTAATGAAGGTTTCATTGGATATTCGCAAATCCAATCTCCTTATACATGTTTCTATTGAAGGAGAAGATTTTATCAATGAAAGCTTAGTTTATTTTTTCATTAAACAACATGGTTTGTTTGTGAGATATTGTTGTAGATCCTTGCTGGGAACCCCAGCCCAGGTGAGGCGATTCAAAACAGAGTAGGGGCAATCCCATTAGCTGCTTCTGGTGAAGGTTGGCTCTGTCATCAGTACCTTGTGACAGGTATTGAGAAGGCTTGCACACCTGTTTGGATAGCTAACATCGTTGTTGGCTGAACTTGGATTCAAACCAACATAGCCCAGCAACCACTGTTGGTCGCTAATTTCCAGACAATTGTGAGGAGTTGTTTGGGTTGCTACACACAGTTGAGAGGCGACCCATTGCAAACGAAAGCCAGATCTGTGAAGTATTTACACGGAATTCAGTCGCAATTCAAGTCCCCTATCTAAACTTATTCATTGAGTTCATCTCTGACCATGTAATTATCTAAGCTTCCGCTACAAGTCGGGGTTAGGTGTTCTTATTCTACCTAGCTGAAGCGGGCATATGTGCACGTAATCAAAATTTTAATTTTGACCCTGGTGTGTACGTTAGTAATTTACCAAGCTCGGGCTCCGATACGAAAGATGAAAATTTTATTTTCGATCCCGGCGGGTGCACGAGCAATTTGGGTCAACCCAAAGTCCAACGTGAGCCTCTTTAAAATGGGACAAAACTTGAAGCCCAATTAAGATGAACACACAACGTTGGAATGGTTGAGAATCCCAAACCTACTTAAATTGGGACACCTTGTGAAATGGAAAAACAGCCACCACGTGGACTGATTTTAGTTGGTATAGTTGTTTGAAAGTAGTAGTTTATTTCTATTTTAGAAGTTTGTGTTTATTTAGAACTAGGATTGGCTAGTTGGCAATGTCAAAATCTGCAAAAGGGAGGGTCAGCTCCTAATGGGTTCTATTGAGGGCTTGTTTTATTATTTAAAGAGTGTAGATGGCAGATTTAGGGGAGATTATTTTGATCAGTAAAATTGTTATTTCGTTTAGCAAAACGAAGGGCTTTTTTGTGAGGATTCAAGTGCAAAACGAAGGACAGTTTTGTAAAGATTCAAGTGCAAAACGAATGACTGTTTTGTGAAGATTCAAGTGCTGCAAACAGATTGCAGACTTTACTATTTCAGGCCTATTGTAGACATCCATCTACAACGCAGTAAGCAACAAGCGTGTGTTGCTGTTTACCTGGCTTTTCGGATGGGAGACAGATGATTGTCACCTGCAGACCCAGCTGTTCGGTTGTGTTCATTCAAGCCAGCGTTGACGTAGAAGGTGGTTCTAGTCCCTTGTGAACCAGAGACGTGTGAGAGGCTTGTAGTCCCACCTCTTCGACCCAGCAAGCCTTGCTGAAAATTGGCCAGATCAGACGTTGAAGGAGGAAGTTCCTTTACAGCTGCCAGCCAGCTTTATGTTATTAGGCTACAAGTTGTCTACATTTTATATGGTTACAACTTTTTCGTCGGGTTTTTCAAGATATTATTCAAGCTTCCGCTATAATTAAAGGTTGGGTATTCTTAATCCTACCTAGCTTATATCACTAGCCTACATCAAACACAAACTAAAATAAGTATGTAGAAATCTTCTCTTAACATTGTGCACATGCCAACAACGTCATGCCACATGCCATTCCATATAGGGAGAATTGAATGTGGATCATCCATGTGTCCTAAAGAGAAAGGATTTAGGGTCTTGGGTGGCAATGGGCTTTGGTGGAGCTATCTGAGTTGGGCCAGGCCTGCTATGATTGGATTTGGACTTAGCATGCTTACCTAGGTCACTTGTGGTTTGCAGAGTTATTGGGCTCGGGTTGTGAGAATGAACTAGATAATTAGACGAAGTCCAATGGTGGTTGTCAAGATCAAATTAGGCCATGAAAATCAAAGCAATTTCCTCCATATGATCGACGTCCACTGATGAGTCCACCGAATATGAATCATTGGGCCTAATGCCCTCATCAGAATTTTAAGAGAGAAAAACCATAGTGAAAAATGACAATGAAAGAAGGTGACAATGAAAGAAGGGCGAACGAGAATCTTGTTGAGATCTGGGCCAAGTTTGGAAAAAAGGAAAGAAGAAGGAGCAACCAAAAACAAAAAGCAAAGAGAATAATATGAGTTTCAGTGAGATAGACTGAAAGAAAAGAGGAGAGAATCCTAGAATCGATGCGAGAGATCAAAGAGAGAGAAATGAAAGAAAGAGTGATGTAAAAAGGATTAACCAAAGAAAGGAAGAACGAAAATAGAGAAGTGACCCATAACAGTGGTAGCAGAGAAGAATAAGGAAGAGTTGACCCATCCGAGTCACTCGGACTCGGTAATCTGATTTTAATTCTTATTTTTTTTATCTCCTTTTTTTAAGTTGGAAATAAGCCTATAAATTCAGGCATAGGTCAAGAAATCTAGGAGGTTCACATCAGTTGAGTTATTTGAGGCCTTGACCTTTGTTTAGAGTCTTCCTTTAGAGGTGAGTTCTAGTTTATGGTTCTTAATTTTGATTTGGGCTTGTGTTAGAATTAAATTTTCTATTAAGTTTTGGTTTGATTTTTGCATGGTGAATTGATTGTTCATGTTTTGCATTATTCTCCATTACTTAATCGAATTCTAATTTCGGGACCAAATTCGTTTGCTTACAATTGAACACCTAATTTATTCGGTGAGATTTTTACTCAATAAAAAATTATCCTATTCAAATTAGTATCATTTTTTTTCTTTTCTTTTTTCTTGAGTGTTTGAGAGAATTGAGAGTTGGTTTTCTTTGTAAAATCATTGGTCTAGCGCATAATCCCAAATAAAAAAATTATTTAAGTGACAACATAAGTAGGCCTTAAACGTTCAATTCTCTTGCCTCTTGTTTGTTCTTTCGGTTCTCTTTCTTTATTTTCATTTGTACTCTCGTGTGTGTATATCATCAATATACATACAAGACAATTGACAAAATCATTGACAAATTGTATGACACTTATGGCATTATTCAATTACCTTTATAGCAAGTTAATTAGAAAGAGAGAAGCCATGTTTATGCATCATTTGTAGAATTTGATAACACTATTTAAAACAAATTAAACTTCATAATTAACACAAACTAACTAGTCTTACTTATGTCATTAATCTCTTTTATTCGACACTACAAAGCTACCTTTTGGAAACAGAAAATAAACTAGTTAAACAACAACAAGATGAGCCAGAGTCATTGAAAATCAACGGCCTCCAGAGAGAAATGACTCAGCCACTGAGGAAGACGACTTTCCAATTGTCCTGTCCAAAGTAGAAGGATACGAGATTACAAAATCGTCAAACCCTTCTTGACCCAGTGCCAAAGCACTGGCATAATATCTATCCATTGGAAGTTCAGGCAAATCTACGCTTCGCTCCAACATCTGCATCATTTGTCGCATGCTCGGTCTAGATGATGATATGGGGTGTGTGCAGACCAAACCAAGCTTCAGTACCAACTCCATTTCCTCAGCATCATACTCTCCTACCAAATTTGGATCACAAATTTCAAGTATCGAACCCCTCCTCCAACATTGCAACACACAATTAACCAAAAGACAATGATCTTCGCATTCACGTATCTCTATTGGCCTCTTCCCACAAGCAACTTCAAGCATGAAAGCCCCAAATGCAAAGACATCAGTGCTTGTCGTTGCCTTGCCCGTACTAGAAAGCTCAGGTGCAATATAACCGAGAGTGCCCACCACATGGGTGGTCTGAGGGTCTCTTCCATGATCGTACAATCTCGCAAGCCCGAAATCACCCAATCTTCCATTCAAGTTAGCATCTAATAAAACATTGCTGGCTTTAACATCTCTATGAATAACAACTTGCTCCCATTGTTCATGCAAATAGAGAAGCCCTGAAGCCACACCTTTGATGATTCGAAACCGTTGGCTCCAACTAAGAGTTGATTTGGGTTGGTCGAAGAGGAGCTTGTCCAGACTTCCATTTGGCATGAAATCATAAACCAGAAGCAGTTCACCATTTCGTCGACAATACCCTAGCAGCTGGACCAAGTTCCGGTGTCTGAGTCTACCAATGCTTACTATCTCCGCCACAAACTCCCTCATACCTTGTCTTGATTCATGAGAAACTTTCTTCACAGCAACTTCAATTTTGGTCTTTCGTAGTACCCCTCTGTACACCCTACCAAAACCGCCGATGCCTAGTAGCTCTGTGTCTCTGAAACCCTTAGTGGCTATGAATAGATCCTTGTATGAGAAACGATGAGGACCATATTCATGCTCCCAATCCTCGAGCAATTCAGCAAATTTCATCTTCCTCCTCACAAACCAACCCACCCCAGAGATGATCATTAGCACTGTAACTAGCACAATTGCAGGCAACCCAATAGTCAGAAACTCAGATTTCTCTTTGGGACCTATTTTTGGAAGCCGAGGAAGCTTTGACACATCGATCGATTTGGCTGCTCCATTCATTGCAAAGCTCCACCCCAACACATAATGAGATGTAAAGAAGAAGATGCCAGTAGATGAAGAGAAACCGGCATACATCACCTCTTTAAAGATGGAAGAAAGATCAATGGTTGCAGACAAGAGAGGCCTACTTGGCTTAGGTATGTTGATAGGAGATAATGTAACATTAAGTTGTGTCTCAACACCATCATATTCTATCCAAACTTGCATTGGTTGTCGGCTCATGAGGGTCAGATTCACAGCCCTACCATTTTCATTTGCAAAATATGCCGCAGGTGCAGAGACGTTGGACCTGAGGCTATTGATATCAATGCCTACGTGGTTAGTTTCAAGATCACCGAATTCAGTATTCTGAACCGTATCGAGCTCAACAGCGAACAAATGATTTGTTTTATTTCCGTCGTTTCCAGGATTAAAGAGGCCTAAAAACCGGGTACCTGACGCTTCTGAGAGGTCTTTACTGGGGGAGATGACGAAGGCGATGCCATGGGCACTCAAGTCTGGATTACTGGAAATGATGGCGAAGACGAAGGAAGTAGAAAAAGAGAGAGCCTTACTATTTGAAGGATTGATGAAGTGAAGGGGAGTAGAGTGGAAGGCATGACCCTTGGCTCGCTTTGTATCATTGGTTAGCCTCAAGAGGCCATTGGGTGTGACCCCAGCTATGCCGTTCAAGCTAATGTCGGTACCCCGGAATCCCTGGTACAAGAAGCTGTCGTTGATAGAAGCAGCAAATTTGATGAAGAGAAACAAGAGCAGAAGCTTCAGAACCATGGCTGCAACGGTGTGATCTAAGGTCTGAAGCTCTTCAATACTTCATCTTCTCTGTTTCTCACTTTCTTGCTAAGGTCACAACTGGTAGTAATTGGAGTGGATGCGACTTCTAAATTGCTGCGGTCATGCACTGAATTTTCTACCAAAGTGCGCACATGGACTGACTTTAAATATTGTGAAGTTTCCATTATTTTTCATAAGGACTCACTGATTCATAGTTTGTTCCAAAAGATTTAGACCAATTTCTCTGCTGAGTAATAATTTCAGTAGATTTTGTTTCTTTGTGATTGTATAATATATATTTTTTGCTATTTAGGATTGCAATGGACTTGTACAATGATTCATCAATAAATTTGTTTTTGATTTGTTGAGATAAGATTTTAACCTAATTCTAACTGACTAGATAAAAATAATTCAAACAATATATTTAAATTATATATCTCTAGCTTATTTAATACATTTTATTTAAAAAGGAAATATTGTGTATTTTATTAAATACAAACAATATATTTTACATCAATTCAGATTTATTTTAATTCTGAGTTACATTTACTCATTTATATGGCTAAATAGACTTTTATAGCCAGATACATATTAAAACTATTTCTTAAATACGTGTAAATCTCACATAATTGGATATGTTGCATAATAGACATTTAAATAAACGAGTTAGTTTAGTTTACCTATTTATGATAGAGTTCGAGTCAAGTTGAGTCCTTCATTAAAATAGGCCAATTTGAGTCAAACTGAGTAATGAATTCAGATCAAATTTTATGACATTCTTAATATTGTAATTTAATTCTCGAATTAATAAACTAAAATTTGTTAAATTTCTCTCTCTTCAATGCTCCCATTACGTGTCTCTCACGTACTCAATTACAAATTTCGACCGGCCAAAATTTTCAGTCTAATCACAGATTGAAATTTAATTTTTTCAAAACTTTTGGATTGGATTGAAGAAATCACTCTTGTAGCTTCTGTCAATCAGTCTACCATTCGTCAACTGGAAGGTAGACTGATTGTCAATATGTCTACCAATCAAACTATTGATAGTTACTGATGGGTTGATTGATACTTTTAGATGCTTCTCTGTGTTTCCAGATAGTATCAGATTTCAGAGGCTTCCCTAACTTTTGCACACAGTCTTCAAATGATCTATCAATCAACTAATCATATTTGGATGGATTCTTCGATACTTTTCTCCATCTTCTTCGATACTGCATTCTAGAAGATCCACTTGGATGACATCCAAAAGTTACAACTAAGATCACGTTTTACAATCATGGTTAATATTTTCGATTACCTTTGAAATTTAACAATTCAGCGCATTTCTATTGTTTTCGTATTATGTTTCAGAAAATATATGATTAATTTATAAATTTATACTTTATACATAAAAATTTAAAGCTAAAATAATAAGGAATAGAAAATAATAATTAGCAAATAAACAATATTAAGATAATACATTATAATAAGATCAAAAATCGAATTAAAATAAAAATTGAAAACAAATGCGTAAACATCATATTAGTCTTATAATTACTCTATCCACCATTCTCATTCGCAAAAACTCAAAATTTTCACATATCCTCTATGAGTTTCATTCTCCAACAATAACCCAAAATTTATGAAATATTCAATTTTTAATTTACTTTCTTATTTCATAAAATAAAATTGAGAAAGAAAAATGAGGTATTTAGAAATTAAACATTGATAAATAATAGTCTTCTTAAAAAAATCCGTAAAAACTTCCAAAAATGTAAAATCCAACGACTAAATCAACTTTAGATGGTATAGATATCACTAAATTGGCTGAAAATCACTTCCGATCGAGCTGGAATTTGGTAGAAATGATGCTCAAGGGTTTCTTCCTCTCTCAGAAAAGCATGGAACGATTGTTGTTGGGTGGAAATCGAGCAGGAAGGAAAGAGAAGGGCATGTGGGTCCCACAACGTTAAAAAAACTCTTTCCGTATGATTAAGAAAAAAGTGTGATTACATTTACTTCATATGAACTACTAAATAGACAGTTTCACATGATCTATTAATTAGACAATGATCCAATTTAATACTGTTTCATATATAGTATTACTTAGATAATGATCCAATCTAATTCATAATTTTAAACTTTTAAATTATAACTATTCTAAATAATTAATTTTAATAATGTGAGCACCCGACTTTACCCATCATGATATTTTCCACTTTCGGCCCTATTCGACCTATTTGGTTTTGCTTTGGGCCTGGTCGTGTTTGACAATGACGAAGGTTGCCCCCTCTCATATAAAGTCTCCACCACCTAAGCTCCCAACCGATGTGGGACTTTTAGGTGGAGGTGCTACAATCCACCCGCCCTTAGACCAAAGTCGTCCCTGGCTCCATCGTGTCACACTAACAGGAGTTCACACACATAGGCAAGCAAGTCACAACCCTCACAATCCGAGTGAAGAACTGTGCTCTAATATCAGTTGTGACGATTCGGCCCTATCCTATTGTGATATCCGCTTTGGAGTCCGCCAAGCTTGCACGATTTCATTTTGAATCCTGACCCACATGATCAAGTCCAAAAAAACTCATAACGAGAGATTTGTCCTCTCTAATATAAAACCCTCACCGTGCAAACTCTCAACCAATATGTGTCTTTTTGTACAGGAGTGGTACAAATAACGAATCATGTAACATCCCATGATTGAAGAGAAGAGTTTCTTTAAATAAATATCTTATTGATAAAATAATTTATCTATTTTTATCATTTCACGTGGAGCCCACCTCAGTGTAAATGTACGGCTGGACATAAATGAATACCTACAGTTTGAAAGGGCATTCTATATGTCTTTTACAACATTACAGTTCGCATTCATTAAAAGTAGGTAGTAATATATAGTCTTGGGGGCAGTGACATCCCCAATCCCATCCACACCTTTAGTGTTCGTAACTACTCACTAAGACCTCCGAGGTGCAGATTGACTATGACCCAAGAAATGACTCGACACGTCGGAGTCGGGGTCTTGTTGATTCTTTTTCAGTCGAGTTCTTCTTAATTATTTTAGATTATTCTATCCACATTATTCATTTTATAAATTTTTAAAATATGTATAAATTTTTTAATTCATATATATCAGAAGTGATTTTTTTATATTGAAAGGAACTTGATTCTAAAAAAAATTTCTCTAAACAAGAGCAAATTTTGACTATCAAACCAATTCGTTAGAATTTTAATCTTCTTTTTTAGTCATTACAGTAGTATAAAATATATTACTAAAAGATAAAATTTATAATAACTGAATTTTTAAACTTTAAAATCACAAAACTAAAATAGTTGTATAAGACTCAAATTTTACATATCAATGTCTAATTATTAATTTATACATATTTAATTAAAAATATCTAATTTATTATACTTAAAGAACAATCTTCCTATAAAAAGAGATTTAAAAAGTTCCCCCACAAATTTTATTATTTTTCTTGTGAGGTAGAAGTAGGTGTATTTCACTGGTAAAGTTTCCCTACAAATTTTATTATTTTGCTGATGTGCAAGCCTCTCTACTCATACATATTGAATAACTTTACAGGGACTGACTCTTTCGAATGACCGACACCCATTTCTCTCAAGACAGTTTATTTAGCTATAATTTTTCCTAGATGTGAATATTACAACGAAAAGTGATTAATGTTTTCATTAGGAAAAAAATTGTCAAAATTTCAATCCTAGGTCCTCCCGAAATAGAAATATTGATATTGATATTGGAAAATTATGCCATCTAAGATCTTGAACTCATGTTATAAACCATCATTTTTTTTTTCCCCTTCAAAACTCATGTCACAAACTTATAATAATTGGTAATGGGATTGTTTAGTATCTTCTCTTGCCAATAGTCTATTTTGTGTTAATGTCAAGATGGATCACTTTGTATTATTATTATTTCTCCAGTGATGTAAAAATGTTGTGATCTGAAAGTTTAAGAGAAATTAGTTCCATTAAATTTATAGACAAATGGTCACTCTTTCACCTATGCATAGACCCATTCGTATGGGTCCATTAGAATGATATTTTTTTTTTTTTCCACAGTTTTGAACTGATCTTTCCTTCAATATATCTTCCACTAAAAATCACCTTGATTAGATTCATCAAATCAATTTTTTTTAAAAGCAATGAAGTTTAGGAAGTAAAAATAATTTAAAATGAATTTTTTTAAAAGTTTTCAAATTTAAATATACAGCTTTATCAATCTGATTAAGATGATTTTTGATAAACAACATATTAAAGAAAAGATCATTCCAACAGATCCATCACTACTTTAATTGCTGACCTCATTTTTAAATGTGCACAATAAAATTGTGCAATCTAATAAAATACAGGTGAACATGTCATTTAACTTATATAGCCACCCATTTTAAATTAAATAAAATAGATAACTAATTTAGATGTGCATTTTTACAGTAAATCTCATTTTCTTAAACTGAATAACTAAAAATACCTAAATGGGACTTGTTTTAGATAGTAAACACATCAACAATCTCTAATATAATTTGATAGAATTAATTACTCTATCGTATACCACATGTATTCAACCTTTTATTAACTTGTGAAAAATCCCTGTAGTGATTTTTCATGCCAAAAAAGGTCTAACATCAAATCATGTCCTTTGTACATGGGCCATTTTGCCAATTATTTTGTCATTTTGCTTATTGACTAAAGATAGACTGCAATCCTTTCACCTTACCCATTTCCTGGTGCATATCGTGACCTTTTGCCCTTACGATTTTACATGGTTAACAATATGTCCACATTATAATTTTTTTGTAAAATCCACTTTATATTAGACACACAATTTGATTTGAAAGGTTTGTCATTGAATAGAACAGCAAGAAAAAATTAATTTGAATTGATTGTTATGACTTTTAAAGGTGCGACTTACATACACTTATTTTTTCTACCTCTACGCACTTGAATCTAGATTTTCGTGGCAAATTATAATAAGTGATTAATGTTTAACTTCTATTTTGTATAGCAACTTTAATCTGGGCCATCCAAAAAGTTGATTTATGGTCCTTATCAAGATTTGGAAGCTCAAAATTCTTCTATTTTAAAGAGAAATATATGATAAATAAATTATTAAGCTCATTCAAATATGTATCACCTGATTTGAGAAAAATGCCTGCAGTCATGCTGCTAGAGAACGTTACTCCGCCTATACGGGGCAAAGGACCCAATAAACCTCAAAATGGAGGCTTTGGCTACATCTTATTTTAATATTTTATATTAACCTATGGCCTATTTAACTCACATAAAATTCAAAATAAATTATCTGGGTCTGGAGTAAATTTTCCACAACTAATATTGTAAGAGTATAAATTTATCTCTATCCGTTTTATAAGGGGTGCAGAAATCATTCCAGGCGAGATATCGGCCGATATGCCGATATCAGTTCTGTACAGGGGTGAAGAAACCGTTCCAGCCAAGATATCGGTCGATACGCCCACATCGGTTCTAGACAGGGGTGAAGAAATTGTTCCAGTCAAGATATCGGCCGATATCTCGGCGATATGATTCTCTCTCCTCCTCCTTTTATGTTTTCAAAACTATAGGCCATTTTTTATTTTTTATTTTTTTGAGTTGAAAAAAAAATTGCAAGAAGGCTCATTTAAAAAAAAATAAAATAAAATCAGAAATATTGGCTGAGATATCGGTCGGGTCCACAAAGGAATCAATTTTTTTTTTTTAAAAAAAAATGCAGCAATGTTTAATATATTGGCCGATATATACCGACCATATTGGGCGAGATCATCTACGCACAGCCGATACCAATTGTATCGGCCCAGATATCTGGGTTTCAAAATATTGACTAATAGATATTGTATCAGTTGATATGTATCGTTGTTTTTACTATTGATATGTATTAACCGATATGTATTATTATAGTATATAAGAGCTTGATGGGTTGAATCGGCTGCATTATTGTCGGTAATCAAATTTCAATGGATGGATTGATGAAATTGTTGTTCTAATTTCAAATGAAAAGACGTGGGGACGAATTTTTCAAACCCGTACATTTTCTCAGACTCTTCTAGCCTTGTGAATCAAAGATGATGGAATTGCTTCAAGTTGATTAAGAATTGGGGCGTTCGTCACATTTGTCTACAAGTCGCGATCTTTCACAATAGAGAAGTTGAAGTTGGATAGTTGGCACTTGGCAGGAAGGTAACGGCAAAGGCTCTAAGGAAGGTCTTGTTTCAATCTTTTGGTCTTTGGTCACTCTCTCATCCCCTAACACCGGCAGGGAAGATAATCTTGTTGGTATAAATTCAAATTCTATCCATTTTCGAGTATAAACTAAAACCCTGCTCTCTCTCTTGTTCTTCTACTAAAACATTATATACACGACAGTAAGAAAATATCAAGAAATCTGAAGATCTTCAGAATTAGTACATATCCACATTTAATAGTGTTCTATGGATTAAATTCCATTCATCCAACGCCCATATTCCAATTTATTGTGGTTATACGATTCATTAATCTGTTCTCTAAAATAAACATCGTGTTGGGAGAAAATATTTTTCTTATCTGACAGAAACAGCAATATCGAAGATTAAAAAAAGAAAATTTAATATAAAGAAACAAATCACAACAAAAAGATTTTATATGATTCTCTTTCAGTTTATACATAGAGTTTAAACTTATCAATTATGTTTGAAGATAAAAAAGGAAGAAGAGATTGTTGACATGAGTTGTAAATTAGGATGTAATTCAGTAATTGTAGGGTTTACAGTTACCGAGTGTATAGCCTAAATTAGTGTATAACTTATAGAAATTCCCTATAATAGCTGACCTGTATTTGCTATATAAGGGACATCCTGTACAAGGTTATTGGTATGGAAATATAGACTTGATATTTTAACATGATATCAGAGCCACCGACCCTGGGATCTCTGTTGAATCAGAGATCGTGAAATCAAATCCTCACTGTTCAGCGTGTAAATTTTTTTTTTTTACCGGTGAACAATGCAACACGATTTTCCTTACCATTTTTTTTTTCTCTTTCCCGTCTCTGTTTCTACTAAACAGTGGCCCTGCGTCTCTTCAGTAACACATCAGCGGCGTTGGGAGAAGACGGCGACGGCAGATCTGATCTCGGTTTCGCGATCTGATCGGAACGCCGTGTGCAGACGACGAGACCGACATCCGAGATTGCGAAGAAGGGACATCGGTCTTCATCTCCGTTTCACGACCATCTCCAACGATTTTCCGGCGCGGCAATGGCTTGCTATTCGCCGGCAATGGTGGATGGGCACTGACGGAAAGGGGCCCTGATTTCCCTCTTCTTTCCCTTCACTCGTCAACACCTCCATCGTCGACAGGGCGTCCGGCTATCGCCGTTCCTTTTTCCTTTTTTCGGACATCAGCACACCGGCGGACGTCACCTGGTTTTTTTTTCGGATCTGATTCTCAGCTCGTTTTCCGCACGCACGTCGGGCGGCCACGCCCAGATCTGCGGCAACCTCCGGTGGTACCTCAGGTGCGGCTTGCACGGCGACTCGCCGGATCAGATCCGTGCGCCCGAAGGGCTTTATTTTTTTTCCGTGAACAGTACCGCCCATTGCCGGATCGCTGCTTGTAACCCCGATCTCCGGTCTATTTGGTTGCAGAACCACCGCCTCTTGTTGCTGCCTCGATCTCTCCGACTTGGATTTCTACATCCAGGCCTTTCATAATCATGGCAGAAAAATCTGGTTCGACCTCGACCCCTCAGATTCTCGATGATCTGTCCTCCAAACTTGCTCAAATACTGAGCCAGACCCAGACCCCGACCCCGACACCGACCTATGACTCTTCCGCTGCACAGATTGGCATCAAGCTGAATGGTGCTAACTATGGCCTATGGTCCCAAGTCGTTGAGATGTATATCTCTGGCAAAGACAAATTGGGATACATTAATGGTGATTTTCCACAACCCTTGGCTGACGATCTGACGTTTCGCAAATGGCGCACAGAGAATTCAATTGTGAAAGGTTGGTTGATCAACTCTATGGAGCCGAGTTTGATTAGCAACTTCATTCGCTTTCCGACAACCAAAGCGGTGTGGGACGCCATTGCCATGACATACTTTGATGGAACCGATACCTCTCAGGTCTATGATCTGAAACAGCGCGTCACTCGCCTGAGGCAGGATGGGGGATCAATTGAGACATACTACAACAGACTTCAAGGACTGTGGAGGGAGATTGACTTTCGTCGCCCGAACCCGATGGAATGTGAAACTGATATTCATCATTTTAATTCGATTCTCCAGGAAGATAGAGTTTATATTTTCCTTGATGGATTGGATGATCGTCTCGACAAAGTTAGGAGCGATGTGCTCCAAATGAAGCCATTTCCTATTGTGGAACAGGCGTATGGGTATGTTCGAGGAGAGGATACTAGACAGGCTGTGATGATGACAGGGACAGAAATAACAACTGGTGCTGGTATGACATCTCGCGGTGAATCCCGGTTTGGCCAGCAGTTCCCCCACAAGACGCCATCCGTATCTCCGGTTGGCCCGACTGCAGACTCCAGCAGACCAGAACAGTGGGCTTCTATCCAGCATGCTGCCAAGACTGGACCACCCATTCTGGCTCCTAAAACCAAATTTCAGTCGGACAGTGGGGGTTGCACACACTGTGGGAATCCCAAACACACCCGTGACGCTTGTTTTAAACTACATGGGTACCCAGAATGGTGGAATGACCTCAAGGCTCGAAAGCAACGTGGCGCTGCTACCAATAAGGGTTCGGGTCGGGTTGCCTTGGTCACTGCAGATCCTAAGTTATCTTTTATTTCACAGGTAGACTCCTCCAGTGCTTCACCCCATGGTGATGAGTCTACTCCTCTCAGCGATTCAGGTAACTGTGGTTATGCTTTATTTAGCTCTCCTCAGAGGGATTACAATGGATGGATAATTGATTCAGGCGCGAGTGATCACATGACGTTTGATTCTGCTGACTTTATTAGTACGACTCATCCGAGACGAACTAATATTGCCAATGCTAATGGGGTTACATATCCAGTTACAGGAGCTGGCACTGTCGCACTCTCACCCTCTCTTTCCTTATCAAACACTTTACTTGTTCCCTCTCTCTCCACTAAATTGATGTCTGTAGGCCAAGCAACTGAGGAATTGAATTGTTGTGCACTAATCTATCCTGGTTTTTGTTTTCTTCAGGATATTCTCACCAAGGAGATCATTGGTCGTGGTACTAAAAGAGGGGGGCTGTATTATGTGGATGATCTCAACACCGGCAGAGCTCATAATATGCAACATTCGTTGGACGTCAAACAGAGGAACATTTGGTTATGGCACCGTCGTTTAGGGCACCCATCCTTCAGCTATTTGAAACATTTGTTACCTACTTTGTTTTCAGATGTACTAGACTTGGAGTTTAAATGTGACTCGTGCATTTTAGCCAAGAGTCACTGTGTGTCTTATCCTTTAAGTTTAAATAAATGTATGACTCCTTTTGCATTAATCCATTCTGATGTTTGGGGACCCTCTCCCATCTCTACCTCTACTGGTATTCGTTGGTTTGTAACTTTTGTAGATGATTGTACCCGTATGACCTGGCTTTACCTGATGAAACATAAACATGAGGTGTTTACAATCTTTCAGAATTTTCATACAATGATCCAGACTCAATTCTCCGCTAAACTAAGAATCATTCGCTCGGACAATGGTGAAGAATATGTTAATCAAGACTTTCGGTGCTATTTTCAGACTCACGGCATTCTTCATGAGACCACTTGTCCCCAGACACCTCAACAGAATGGTATTGCAGAACGAAAAAACAGACATATTTTGGAAACGGCTCGGGCTCTCCTTATTGGAGCTCATGTCCCTCGCAGTTATTGGGATGATGCAGTTGTTACAGCTGTCTATTTGCTTAACCGTATGCCTTCTAAAGTCTTGAAGTTTCAGACTCCACTTCAAGTCCTCTCACAGCATGGACCGCTTCCCTCAGTTTTGATGCTTCCTCCTCGTATCTTCGGATGTGTCGCATTTGTTCATCTCCATAAAAATCAACGTACTAAGCTTGATCCATGTGCTATTCGTTGTATTTTTTTGGGGTATGCCACTCATCAGAAAGGGTACCGTTGCTACCATCCTTCGACAAGACGCACCTATGTTACTATGGATGTTACTTTCCTGGAGTCTGAAACATTTTTTCCTGCCCCTATAACCAATTCCCCTCTTCAGGGGGAGATACCGGGTGAAGAGCAGAATTGGACAGAGCAGAATTGGATAGGTGGTGACAACATGGACATTAGATCGGTACATGAGGAAGCCCCACCGACTGAACACCAACCCAGATTACATGAGGAAGACCAACAGGCTGGTCTTCTTGGAAGTGACCCTGAAGAACCCCCCTCTCTTTCTCCAGTACCAGACGATGAATCCTTTGAGAATATCCCTGAGGTAAGCTCTCCTATTACTTCACCTGTCAATATATATGATACCCATGTTGGTTATCAATTACCTCGCAGGCATAATCGTGGAAATCCACCAGATCGGTATTCTCCAGAATATTAGGTGAAGCAATCAAAATATCCGATCGCAAATCACGTATCATCTCAGAGATTATCAGAGTCTCTCAAGGCATTTGTGCAACAGTTGTCCTCTGTTCATGTTCCCAGCGGAGTACAGGAAGCTGTAATAGATCCAAAGTGGACCCGGGCAATAAAAGAAGAAATGGAGGCGTTGCAGAAAAATCAGACATGGGATCTTGTTCCGCTACCGGAAGGAAAGAAGACAGTAGGATGCAAATGGGTCTTCTCTATTAAACACAAAGCAGACGGATCTATTGAAAGATACAAGGCAAGACTGGTGGCGAAGGGGTATACGCAGACTTATGGTATTGACTATCAGGAAACTTTCTCTCCAGTAGCAAAACTGAATATTGTCAGGGTACTACTATCCCTTGCAGCAAATCTAGATTGGTCGTTACATCAGTTTGATGTCAAGAACGCCTTTCTCCATGGGGAACTAAAGGAGGAAGTATACATGGATATTCCACCAGGATATACTATACCGTCACAGTCTGGAGTTGTGTGTAAATTGCAGAAAGCATTGTATGGCTTGAAGCAATCACCCCGTGCCTGGTTTGGATGGTTTAGTTTGGCTATGAGAAATTATGGGTTTAAGCAGAGCAATTCCGATCACACTTTATTCCTGAAGCACCAAAGTGGAAAGGTAACAGCACTGATAATTTATGTTGATGATATGATAATTACAGGAGATGATGTGGAAGAGATATCTAGACTCCAGAAGTATTTGGCGACTGAATTCGAAATGAAAGATCTTGGAGGACTCAAGTATTTCCTGGGTATTGAGGTAGCTCGATCAAAAAAAGGCATATTTCTATCCCAAAGAAAATATGTGCTGGACTTACTTTCTGAAACAGGAATGCTTGATTGTAAGCCTGCTGACACTCCAATTATTCAAAATCATCATCTGGGTGAGTATCCTGATCAGGTACCTACTAATAAAGAGAGATATCAAAGGTTAGTTGGAAAAATAATTTATTTGTCACATACACGACCAGATATTGCGTATGCTGTTAGCATAGTAAGCCAATTTATGCATTGCCCTAGTGAGGATCACATGAATGCAGTTGTTCGAATTCTTCGATATTTGAAGTCAGCACCGGGGAAAGGACTTCTATTCTCAAAGAATGATCATCTAGATATCAGTGGCTACACAGATGCAGATTGGGCAGGAAATATTACGGACAGGAGATCTACCTCAGGTTATTTTACCTTTGTGGGAGGTAACCTAGTCACTTGGAGAAGTAAGAAACAGAAGGTAGTAGCACTTTCTAGTGTAGAAGCTGAATTTCGAGGAATGACCAAAGGCCTCTGTGAACTCCTTTGGCTAAAGAAGTTGCTTACAGAAATGGGTTATACACCCAACTCTGCAATGAGTTTACTCTGTGACAACAAGGCAGCCATAGATATTGCTCATAATCCAGTCCAACATGACCGCACAAAACATGTAGAAGTGGATCGGCATTTCATCAAGCAGAACCTCGAGGCCAATATTGTTCAGTTTCCATTTGTTAAATCTGAAGACCAACTGGCGGATATGCTAACCAAAGCAGTTTCTAGTAAAGTATTCTACAACTCACTCGACAAGTTGGGCATCGAAGACATCTATGCACCAACTTGAGGGGGAGTGTTGACATGAGTTGTAAATTTGGATGTAATTCAGTAATTGTAGGGTTTACAGTTACCGAGTGTATAGCCTAAATTAGTGTATAACTTATAGAAATTCCCTATAATAGCTGACCTGTATTTGCTATATAAGGGACATCCTGTACAAGGTTATTGGTATGGAAATATAGACTTGATATTTTAACAGAGATGATCCTTATTACAAATCTGTATCTCTCTTATAAAATAAAAATATATACTTCCTTAATTAAAATTTACATAAGAGATAGTAGAATTACAAAAACAATAAGACAAAATGAAAAATATTCATCCTAATCGATCCCCTTTCTACTATCTATCAAAAATTGCCAGATGACAAAACATTGACAAACTGAGTCTGACAATGGCATTATTCAATTATATTTGTAGCAGGTTAATTAGAAAGCGACAAATGACATTTATGGAATCATTTGTAGAATGACTTAAAAAGATCTTGACTTTTCTCCAACCCAACAAATAATTAGAATACATAAGTCAATCGCCTGACCACCCTTTTATTGTTCACATGAAAAATTATAATTAATTGAATTTTTAAAATTTCTAAAAAATTATCAGAACTATTATGTAAATAGGTTTAATTTCATTTTCATAATAATTTATTTTTTTTATAATTAAGATATTCAAGTGTCTCATCCAACTAATATTTCGAATATGTTATAAACCTCTCAATTAATTTACACAAAATGGCATTTTATAATTGAGGATGAAAGAAACACAAGACCTAACTTTCTTACATAAATTCTTCACTGTGAGACTAACTCCTACGAGCATGAGTGCAAATATCATTGAGATCGAAATTTTGGCCGGGATTTAAACCCATGTTTGCATGTTTTATCGTGAGGATAAGCTAATTTACCATTTATGTAACTTTTCCATACTTTTTCATCAATGATGATTTGCTCGTTTTAATTAGATGGGCAGAAGATTAATTAATCAACATGATAACTACTACGAAAATGATAAAAGATACGAGCATTATTCGATGTTAGATAAATATTGGTGTATTTTATAATCTTTATCGGCTTTGCAAAATACGTCAGCTGGGGAGGCGTGGATGCACAATTTCATGTCTTCATCCATTTGTCCAACGGTAGCCGGCCCTTAATGTCTTTTACCTAAAATAATGAAGAAATCAGGCCACAAATGATCTAAGAAAGCATAAATTTTTAAACACCTCTAAGCATCATCCGTAATCTGTATACTCAAGTCAATGAAGGTAACTGCAACATCTGTTTGCTTTATCTTCTTCTCCTCTCTTCTCATCTTTTCCGTCGCCATGGCTGAGAAAGATGAAGCAGAGGAACTTCACCGGGTTCAATTTCCGCCGGCCAATGAGCAGCTAAGTAAGCCCTCCCTCTTACTTTCTTTCACCTCACATCTCTGTCAAACGTTTCTTGATCTGATTGTGCCACACTTAATTCCACATTTAAGTCATAGTCACAAATAAATAAACCTGCCAAGAAAAATAAATTGTGACGTTATTTGACCCTTTTTCTTTTTATCTTATTTTTCTTCATCTCTTAGAAATAAATTTGATGAGCTACAAAAAGACTAAATTTCAACTTTAAAATCAATTTTTAGCGAGTTAGATCTTAAAATATAAAATTATAATAAATTATCTTGTCCTAATTATTCGTTTAAACTCTTCAATTCAATGCCTTTAAATTATTGGTTTAATTTTTTATATTCTCCAATCTAAGCACTTGCTTTTCTGATTTTCTTGAAATTAATGTCATTACTAAAGACTATAACAAAGTTTAGTAAAATTAAATATGAGATTATTCCATTTTCATAGACATGTCACTAGTTTATTATGCATGAATGTTCTCCTAATATTTTAAAGGATAAACCTTTAAAATAAGTAAATGCAATATCTCATTGCTCTCTCTTCTTTTCAACTTTTCTCATCTTTTCTATTGCCATGTCTGGGAAAAATGAAGCAGTGGAACATGAAGAGGCACAATTTTCACCAGCCATAGAAGAGCAAAGTAAGTGCTGTCTCTAAGTCTCCTTAATAGTTTCTTTCACTTCAAAATCACTATCAAAAGTTTCTGTAATACTTTGTTCCAAAAAAGTCCTACATTGCTAGTGGCATTGAAAATTCCCTGGTATATATGTAGTAGTCTTCCTCCTTCTAGTATAAGGCCTTTTGGGAGCAACAGTGGGTTGGCTCGCCAAAGCAAATCCGTACGAGTTCGTGTGTAGGCCTAAAGCGGACAATATTGTGCTAACAGGATGGGTTGTTACAAATGGTATGAGAGCATGGTTCAACTCTCTGCCTGAGGGTGTGGGCTTGGTTGTTGTATGTGCAGAGCCGTCGGCTGCCTTCCTCCTTCTAGCACAAGGCCTTTTGGAAGCAACAGTGGGTTGGCTCGCCAAAACAAAGCCGTGCGGGTCCGTGTGTAGGCCCAAAGCGGACAATATTGTGCTAGCGGGACGGGTCGTTACAGTTTCATCATGTGGAGGTCCCCTTCATATATTTATATATTTTAAATTTTTTAGAAAAATATTAAAATAATAAAAAATAAGAAAAATAGAAAACTTATTGTAAGCCTATTTTGATTAAAAAAATACTCCTTTTCATAAAGTGTTAGACCTTTAAGAGAAAAACGTTCAATATAAATAAGTATGTCTTAAATAACTAAAAGTATTTAAAAACTTCAAAAAATGGAAAACCAATATTAGTAAGTATTTAATATGAAATTCATGTTCTATAGTATTCTATAATCATATGTATCATCTCTTACAAATTCATGGATTTTTTCTAAAAAACTTTAATTTCATGAAAACTATATTAATCACGCTAAGAGCATCTTCATTTGATTGTGTAAAAACTATTATTTCATAAAATTGTTTCTGCAAGAAACCCCAAAATGAAGTGACTCATATAAAAGTTAAAAATTAAGATTTCATTAAATTTTGAAAAAGGAAACTAGGAAAATCACACAAACACCCTATAAACTATACGAATCACATTAATCAATCTTCATTCAAATCTATAAATAATCAAATACCGTTTCATTAAATAGTTTTCACATAAAACAACAAAATATAATTATCTAATAGCAAAAATTCAAAAAAAATGGTAAAATTAACTAAAAAATGGACAAATCTAAAGAAAAATGAGGTTATAAAGGAAAATACGTTCCAAACATGCAAACTTTTTAAAATCAAATCCAATGCATCATTCAATGTGAAAAATGGTCGATGTGGCAACTTTTTGTGGGGAAAAAAATAAAAATATGGATGGCTGAGATATATGCTTGTCCAATATAGCCCCATATAATACGACCATTAAATGTCATGTATTGACTAAGTCATGCTATGTATGGATAATACCGTAAGTACTGGCCAATATGTATCATTATCACAAATCTCGCTTTTGGAATATTAATAACAATTGTTAATAGTGGGATATTTTCAAATTCTCGAATTTTTATCAGTAATTTAAAGGAAAAATCTCACAGAAAATATAATATTTAGAAAAATAAAAATAAATAATGAGGCCAGAGTTTGAAAATATAGGTGATATTTCAGAAATAAAAATTGTATATTTGGCTGAAACGTTTTTAACAAGAATTTAATGGAACATCTTGCGTTTTTTTAACGGGAATTTTCCGTTAAAAATGACAAAAGTGATAAACTCGTGGTTTTAACATGCAAAATTTATTTTGCCAATATTTTTGTGATAAAAACGAAAATATCGGCAATATTTGTTACATTGGTGCAAACTTTGGATTGTGGGATTCATTGTGGATCAAATGTATCCATTTTCCCTTCACACCCACCTACACCCTTTAATTGCACCTGTATCCAATATGACACGAAATTGTCTTTTAAAAGCCATTGATCTAATCCAACGATTTTTCATCATTAAATAAATATAAAATTTTGAAAGTCTTAAAAAACATGACTTCTTTTATTCAATCATGATGAAATTCTATAGGCACCATATATAAGCTATAGCTTTTCAAACACACTCATCCATATGAGTTCAAGTGAGACCATCGGGTTGTTTGCACCCAGCCTTGGTGCAACTGTATATACATTCGTACACATGTACACCACATTTTTCTTTTACCAATAAGTGGGCGATGAACCATTCCACATGGGTCCAATTGAAAGGAAATGTGTAAATGAAAGATCTGGAAGAAGATTGATTACTCATTTTAGGAAGAAACAATTTTAATAAATACTTAATTTGTAATAAGTGTGTCACCCTAATATCCTTTGGTTTAGAAATTATCAATCGGAATCAGCTCATTGTAAACTTGATGAGCACGTTTATAAGGCTAATATCTACATTTTTATTCCCCTCACACCTAATTTCACCTTAAAAAAATGTAGAATTAGTTTAAATCCAATATTATAGATTATTTGGAAATGCTTCAACATGAATATGAAATTGGAAAAAAAATATTGTATTAATAAATGCCACACTTTCTAAACTCTTTAAATTATTTTTTCAATCTTTAAACTTTTATACTATATTTCAGTCTCATTTTGGTCAAATATTATAAGTTTGTTAGAAAGGTCTATACATATATATGACATTGAAAAAATCATTTTGATTGGACTAATAAACCTAAATTTTCAAGATCTTCAAATTTTAATATCTTTAAATTATGTTTTTAATCTTAAAACTTTTATATCACATGTGAGACTCATTTTGGCCCAATCTGATGGATTCATCGAAAAGTATTGTGTGTAAATATAAAACTGAAATAAATTATCTTAATCAGATTGATAAAAAAAACATAGTTTTTAATGCCTTTAATTCTTTTATTTTTTTTCTCACATCCTAATTACTTAATTTCTCTGATTTTCTTAGAATTCATGTAATTACTGAAGTTTACAACAACGATAATCAAGTTACATTTGAGCTATCCTGTTTTCTTGTACATATGAGATAATTAAGTTACATATTTATATGAGATAATTAAGACTATAACAATGTTTAATAAAATTAAATATGAGATTATTCCATTTTCTTAGACATTTCACTAGTTTATCATACATGAATGTTCTCCCAATATTTTAAAGATCAATGCTTTTATAAGTATTTGCAACATCTCACTGTTTTCTCTTCTTCTCATCTTTTCATTGCGGCTGAGAAAAAATTAAGCAGTGGAGAAAACTGAGCAAATAGATTTTCCGTTGTACAAAGAGCAGAAAAGTAAGTCCTACCTCTGACTCTCTTTCATGATTTCTTTACACATAAAAATCTCTATCCAAGGTTTCTTCTACTGCCGGTTTCTTTCATATATCTTCTGCTATTTGTATAGAAAAATTTCCATGCTTTGAATTGTAGCATCATCTAGGGAAGAGATTTGATAATTTCTCTCATATATTCCATTGTTAATACCCTTCTTATATATACAATATAGTCCAATTTAGGGAAGGAGTCCCATGGTTTTCAGATTACACGTAGAGTACAAGAACACAAGTCTAGTAAGACTAGGAAATACACTAGGATTAGAAAACACATCAGCTGGAAGATTGGTTTCACTTAATACTCACCCGCAAACTCGACGGTGGGGAACAAACGAGTTTGGAACTTAGTTGTGAGAAATGTTGATGTGGTAGTCCTTTGGTGAAGATGTCTGTGAGCTGGTCAAGAGGGGAAACAAATTGAATCTGATGAGTGTGGGCAACAACACTTTCACGAACAAAGTGGTAATCAAGTTCAATGTGTTTACTGCGAGCATAGAACACGGGATTGGCTGCCGTATAAGTAGCACTGATATTATCACAGTAGATGACTATCGGAAAAGAAGGTAGAAAACTGAGTTCGTAGAGAAGATTATTGATCCATACTGTGTCGGCACAAATATACGCAAGAGCCATGTATTCGGTTTCAACACTAAAATGAGAGACTGTCGGTTTCTTCTTGGCACAACAGGAGATTGAGGTAGAGGCAAGGAATATACAGTAACCAGTGGTGGATCGACGACTATCAGGGTATCATGCCCAATCAGTATCAGAGTAGGCAACCAAACGCAAAGCACGAGTGGTACACTGGATAGGTATGCCACGACCAAGAGACCCTTTAAGGTAACGAAGAATCCTTATAACAGCATCGAAGTGGGGCGTGCGTGGCTGACGTATATACTGAGAGACAACATGTACTGCATATGCAATATCTGGTCAAGTGAGAGTAAGATCTTGAAGGGCACCGACAAGGTGACGATATGTAGTAGGATCAGAGAGAAAGTCACCAGAGGTATGAGATAATTGAGCTTTGGAAGCAGTCGGTGTAGAACAACGTTTACAGTCGAGGAGTTTGCTGCGCTGAAGGATGTCTAAGGTATACTTGTTTTGAGTGAGATGAAGCTCCCTTGAGGTTGGAGCGACTTCAATACCCAGGAAATAATGAAGCATACCGAGATCTTTGATCTCAAATTTTGTACCCAACCGATGTATAAAGGAGCGAAGTAGAGATGAGGCATTCCCTGTCAAGATAATATCATCAACATATAGAAGAAGTACCATAATAGCAGAGTCTCGACGAAAGATAAACGTGAAGCACTCAGCTTTGTTCTGAAGAAAGCCATAAGATAGAAGAAAGGAGCTGAACCATTGAAGCCACGCTCTAGGTGCTTGCTTGAGTCCATAGATGGCTTTGTGAAGTTTGCAAAGATGATGGGGTCGGCGGGGAACAACAAATCCTGCAGGTTGGGCCATATAAACTTCTTCAGTGAAAGAATCATGAAGAAAG
Source organism: Chimonanthus salicifolius (assembly GCA_013350335.1). Lineage (NCBI taxonomy): Eukaryota > Viridiplantae > Streptophyta > Magnoliopsida > Laurales > Calycanthaceae > Chimonanthus > Chimonanthus salicifolius. Next base: position 37,415,925 of record CM023539.1, read on the forward strand.
ACATTTTTGACATCCAACTGATGAAGAGACCAAGAATTAGACACGGCATTGAGCATAGCGCGGATGGTGGTCGACTTCACTATCGGGCTGAATGTTTCATCATAGTCAATACCAGCTTGCTGATGGAAGCCTTTCGCAACGAGACGTGTTTTGTATCGTTCAATGCTGCCATCGGAGCGCCGTTTGATTTTGAAGACCCATTTACACCCCACCGTGTTGACATTAGGCCGTGGTGGGACAAGAGACCAAGTGTGCTGACTAAGGAGAGCATTGAACTCCGCATTCATGGCTTGTCGCCATTCTGGGGATCGAACTGCTTGAGTATAACAGGTAGGCTCAGCGTCGGAGAGGTGACCATAGAAGCAAAGGCCTGCGGCAGAGGATGTCTAGTGGCGAAATCAGCACGTGTCCGAGGTTTTCACGTCTTTGGCCCTGGTCTGCATGGGAGAACATTGGTTGTAAAGATGGAGTGAGCGACGCAGAAGACACAGGAGCAGTAGTGGAAGGTGGCGCCGAAGGGGATTCCTCAGAGGCTCATCAAGTACTGTCTGAGAAGGCGGCGAAGGAGTCGGCAACGACGCTGGAGGAGAAGGAGATGCCTGTGGGGATGGTGGTGAAGTAGCGGCTAAAGGCATCGTAATGACTGGGATGAAGACCATACCCGACAAAGATGAAGAGTCAGTGTCGAATGCTCTGGAAGCACATGGGAATGCAGTTTCATTAAACAAGACATGTCGTGAGATATAAACCCTGTTAGTGGAAAGATAAAGACATTTGTATCCTTTGGGACAACTGTTGTAGCCAATGAAAACACACTCAACAGATCTCGATTGCAATTTGTTAGTACAATAATCACCAATATATGGATAACAAGCACAACCAAAGGTGCGAAGGGACATATACTCCGGTGTAGTGCCATACAATAGTTGAAAAGGGGAGGACCAGTTGAGGATAGTGGTTGGCACTCTATTAATAAGATCATAGTTGTACTCATGGCCTCAATAAAAACCGATTAGGGAAATGAGAGGTGAGAAGTAATGTGCATCCCATTTCAGAAATATGACAGTGTTTCCGTTCAGCAAGTCCATTTTATTGAGAGGTGTGGGGGGCATGATAAGCGGTGATGTATCCCTTTATGTGCATACATATGATGAAAGTCAAAATTATCATATTCTTTACTGCCATCACTTTGAAAATTTTTGACTGGAGAAGATAACTGATTTTCAACCATGGCAAGAAAATGTGTAAAATGATTAAAAACTTCACACTTATTACGCATAGGATATATCCAGGAGTATCTTGAAAAGTCATCAGTAAATAGTACATAATATCGAAAACGAGTGACTGAAGGAACAGGGGACATCCATACATCTGAATGAACTAAAGTACAAGGGGAAGCAAAATGATTTTTATTAATAGAAAAATACAGTCGCTTAGACTTATCCAAAGCACAATGAGTACAAAATCTAGAAGGAGTAAATTTAAATGAAGAACGTAAACATTTATTCGAAGAAAGAACTTGAAGAACTTTAGAAGTCGGATCTCCAAGACGCTGATGCCAAAGAGAGGATGAGGAGCCAATGGTCGTCAATGCATGGGGAGGTGTAGTAGAAGATTTGAGAGGGTAAAGACCAGATTCACATCATCCCTGAAATAAAATAGCACATGTTTGTAAGTCACGAATAATTAATCCCCATGGAAAGAAAGTGAAGCTGACAGAGTTGTCCTTAGTGAATTGAGCAACGGAAAGGAGATTTTTAAACATGTGAGGGACATGCAACACTTAGAGCGATAGAAACAAGATGAGCCTGAAGGAAGAGATAAAGTATTAGTATACGCAATATGGAGAGAGTCATTGTTGCTTAACACAACCTGATCCATACCTTCATAATGAGAAATGTTGCTTATGGAGTGGGCATTGCCAGTCATATGATTGGTCGCACCAGTGTCGGAATACCAGTTGGGATCAGCAGGTTGAGCAAGTTGCATGCCGACGAAGGTAGATGTAAGATCCTCATCAAACTGACGCTCTTGGCGGTAGCGTTGGTTGCAAGTAGCATTAGCATGACCAAAGTTGAAGTAAATCTGACACTAGACATAAGGAGGAGGGTGGTGTCCCAAAATTCCTAATGATGAAGGGGCACATTCTCGATTGTTGTAGCCACGACCAGAGCCACCACGACCTGAGTTACCATGACCAGAGCCACCACGACCAGGCTGAGATGTGGGCGATGAGTCAGATTGACCACACCCACCACGACAAGTGCGACCATCACGATAGGATTGCCCATGCATTGAGAAGAGAAGAGATCCGTATGGATGAGGATGAATACTGCTTGTAGAAGATTCACTCAGAATCGGGTGAGAGATATTGGACTCAAAGGATAAGAGTCGAGCCCGAAGATCCGAAAACACTAGTAGCGGCGGAAAGTTGATGATAGCAGTGACCAACATGGAGTAATTTGAGCCAAGATCCCGAAGAACATATGTGACAAGATCATCGTTGGTCACAGAGGCATTGATAGCAGCAAGTGAATCGACAAGTGACTTGGCATGCTGAAGATACTCAGAGATCGATTTGTCGCCTTCGGAAATAGAAAGCAGTTGAATATGCAAAAGGGTCGCATTCGCCAACGATTGTTGAGAGAAGTTGCGCTGTAAGCAATCCCAAATCTGACAGGAAGTGGAGAGTCCAACAACTTGTGTTAGGACTAGCTCAAAGAGCGTAGCATTCAGGATACCTACAAGAGTTTGGTCTATTTGTACCAAGGTGGTGTACTCAGGGTTTGGGGTAGAATTGGTAAGGTCATCAGTGGAGAGGTACTGAGGTGGGCATGGGTAAGTGTCATCAATTAAGCGCCAATGATTTTGTCCAACAAGGAATGATTTAATTTGACCTTGCTACAGAAGGTAATTTGATGGAGACAAGGCTTGAAAAATTAGGGATTGTGAGAGTAGGGACAGAGGATGAAGTGGCAGTCATTAGCTGGTAATCTAAGCTCCGGAGGTTGTCCGGTCAAACCTGAAAATTTAAGGGTCAAATGGTCAAAATATGGTCAAAGTTGGGTGCGATGGATGGTCAAAGTTGAATTTACGTGTGGAAAACTGATGCAAGCATTACGCTCAATAAACCTGATGATGGCGAGAGTGAAGACGAGTCGACCCAAGTGATCAAAATTGATGAGTATGTTCTCCAGATATATGATTAGACCGATGGTGGACAAAGAGGGGCCCATCTTGAGGGCCATGTCAGCTATCTAGTGGGTCCCACTAAGTCCCATACGGTGCATGCTCAATGGTTCAAACAAAGAAGATGGGAAAGTCGTCAAAAACAACAAGATAGGAAAGAAATATTTGTTGTTACCCAAACAGCCCATATCTCAAATCAAAATGGAAAGGAAGATACATTGCCAGCCGAACACATAAGAAAGGAATTAAGAATGGAAGGAAGGATTAGAAAAATAGAAAGAAAATAAAAAGAAATTAGCCTGTTGTGCTGATCGAGCAGCATGGAGGAAGAAAGATAGAATGGGAAATAAATCAAATAAAGAAAGCAAGGTAAAGAATAAGGGGTTGGACCGTCCGAGTCAAGATTGGATATTTTATTCTTTTTATTTATTTCTTTTATTACATGCAAATAAAGGCCTATAAATATGTGGCCACACTTTGTAATTAGATGATTTTTTATTGAATTTGAAGGGAAAGCTGAGTCGATATTATCTTTTGAAATTAGTTTGTTTGTGTCTGAATTATATTTAATTAATTTATTTTAATTATTTGCATGGTGAATGTGTTTGTCTTGCGATTGTTAAAACTTAAAATTAATTAAATTTCAATTCTACACTCAAATTAAATTCATTAGATGTTCTTCGAGTTGTCCCGTGTGAGAACCCGAGAACACATTATTTTGGATTTCTATCATTGAAATCATTGATTAGCGTAAAACCTCAGATTTAAATCTTCATGTGCAGCTTGGCCTGCATCAGAAACTGTGGGAAACCCAGCATAAAATCCTCAGGGATGATACCCACTACCTTTAGAGCACACCAAGTGAGACCATAGGGCTCGGACCTAGCATGTAGTTCTGTTGTCGTCATTACATGAACATAAACACCAAATCGCAATATTATAGAGAAATTAAAATACTGTAACATTTGAATACATTTCATCCAAGTGTAATTGTCGCAATATACTATAATTATTATTTAAAATTTTTAATAGTGGGCTAGTTTGAAACGATAACTAGTGATTTTAGGTGAAAAATGAAAAGCCACAGACCAAATGTTGAGGTTCTCCATCTTCTTTGAAATACGCCATTCACTTTTTCTAATATAATGGAAATTTTACAATAATTAAATGTTTTACTTAATTTTATTAAGACTGAGATTATCAAAGTATGAATGGATTAAAATATTAAGACACTTATGCATTTTATAATTTATACCAGAGAAACAAATCTCGGCCGATACGATAGGTGATATCTTCATTTATCATTTAAAAAAAAAAAATCCAGATATCAGTCATGGGCTCAAGCTCACATTTGTGTTTTCCAATGTTTTTAAAAAAACTGGGTTGTTTTTCGTTTTTTTTCAAAAAAATAAAATAAATAAATAAATAACGAATATTTGTAAAAAATAAAACTCTCCTCGGCTTTGCAAATGAATTAAGAAAAACAAATGCAATGAACTTGTTCTTTTGCTTACTGTTTTGCAGCATTGGTATCGGGTGGAGTGAATGTGGAGAGAGAGAATCATTCCTTGTCAATGAATAAAAGGACATGGCCGGAAGTAGTGGGTCTGACTGTAGAAGAAGCAGAATCAAAGATAAAACAAGACATGCCAATGGCCATCTTTCAAGTCATTCTGCCCGATTACTTTGTTACCATGGATTATAATCCACGCCGAGTTCGACTTTACGTTGATTCCTCCCGGAAAGTTGCAAGGCCTCCGACCGCTGGCTAACACATCATATCAAATGGCTTTGTTGAAGAATGCGAATGCAGAAAACTTTCGTCAACAAGATTGATGCACAAAATCCATCATATAATGAAAAATAAATAAGATTATTACTACCTATCTTATGTAAGACAACACCAACTCTCTCTTTTAAACACTCCTGCAAGTATGTGTGCTGTTTGTTTGGACTTTTTATGCTTGGTATCTTTCTTTATCTTTTATGATTAAAGTCTTCAGTCTCTTAGAGCATCCAACTAATCCTGATCCTTTGGATTCATAGCCGTCACTTCAAAACATTTATTAATGAGTTTATATTTGAATACTTCATCATACTCAACCCACCAAATTTTTAAATATGTTAGAAAAAGAAAGAAGATGAAGTGCTGAGAGTTTAGAATTAGAGAGTGAGCGCAGTTAGGCGGGTGATTTTCAACATTCAAGTTTTTTCTCAAATCACTGAATGATTACTATTTTTAGCATATCTGACTTTCCATTTGACACTCATATTTATAGTAATTTGGATTTCTCGATGAATGCGGCTGAAATGGCTCTCAATTCAGTAAGGTGAACCTTTTTCAAAAAATTCAATGTAAGAGCTATTGGCTCCTAACGGTCACTTATTTAATTTTAATTAAATTAATTATTCCAAAGATAGAAAAGGCACCCACTAACCGAAGTCTTGCCCCTCTTTTGAAGGTTATCCTGGGTAAGGATTTTCCCCATGCCCGCTGTCCAGAAAAGCCGATTGCTCGAGGGGAAGCTTTGAAAGACCAAATCGCTAGGTTTACTACTGGAATCAAAGAGCACCGGTTGATAGCTTTGAAAGACCAAATCACTGGTTGATTGCTACTGTAGACATGAACAAGTTTCATAATTGCTTCTTAAAGACTTTTTAGAAACTTAATGTGATGAAATTGACGGCTAGATAATATCCATGGTATGGCTGTAAGATGGCGCAACTGGGTGATAGGAAACACAAATACACCTGTTCATCATTTCCCCAATGTCAAATTTTGCTGCAAAGATATGTATTAACTGGTCTGAATTGCAATAGACCCAATGTAGTTTTTGCTAGGCATGCCATCAAAGGAAATTGCAGGAATTAGTAGACCCAAATGTGGCCCAGACAGATGATGGCCCACTTTCAAGTGGTCCAACCCAATACATCTGTTATAGTTGCTCACCCAATTCCATTGATCAAATTGTAAGTGCCAGCAATTTTATAAGGTCAGATTTGAGAAAATTTCAAAATTAGAGCAGGGAACCACCAAATAATCCAGCAATTTATGATGCCACCAATTATCAATTGTGATATGGACTAATTCAAGGGTTAATTTAGCATTTCATCCATGTAGAAAGTTACTAAAATTCTGCATATGCCTCTATATACAAATATACAATAGTAAGTAGTTGTGACTTTCTCCTTATTGTCCACCTGTTACTTGTTTGGATGTAGCATGGGTTGCTGTTATTTCCTTCCATTCTAGTGATCATTTCCTTGTAAAAACTGATGCAAAAATTGCCTATCTGTTGACATCAGCTCATTAAATTATTTTTTTATTTTTTAGAAATATAAAAAATGGGGATATCACTCAGCTCGTATTGAATCATATCAGCCAATACAGTAGAATTTCAGTGAACTTCAACATGCATCTCTCAACGAAGCCTGTTATTTCGTACTTTTTTAGACTTAAATCCAAGGTGAAAAGAAAAAGGTACAACAAAATGATTATGTTCCTAAAAGAAAAGGTATAAAACATCAATCATCTCCATTCTCCAATAGACGAAACCCACAGTACTTTACAATTCCACATCACAAAAATTAAAGAAAAAACACACCCTCGTTCATTGAGTCCACTCCGTGCTTTGTCGAGAAGTCTCCCACTTCATTGGTTGATCTTCTAACTAGCTCAAAAGAGGCCTCATGACCCAAACACAATGCCCTGATCTCCCTGACAAATGAAACCGGTTTCCAAGGAGGTCACTTCAGCCCCTTGGCCCAGTTAATCACATTCGCCAAATCCCCTTTAATAATTAGTTTCCCCTGACCTAAGGTATTCCACAAGGTCAAAGCTTTCTTAATCCCTAAAAGCTCTGTCTCATTTGAGTCTCTCAAACTCAGATTTTGAATAGACTAGGGACGAGATACCAGGTAAACAACGTAAAACCCTCCTATCCCTGTTGACCCCAGTTTATCTCTTATTGCCCAATCTACATCAAAATTTGAAGACCCTCGAAGGGGAAGCGGGCGGAAACCAAATCACATTAATTCTAGCCTCTCTAAGTTTGCCATTCATACAAAACCTTCCCATGAAGAACTCTAGAAGTTCATCATTTTTCAACCCTTCAAGTCTTTGCTCGCCAAGAGCCAAGCATAAATTCTCCATTTAGCCATTTGGAATATCTCATTCTCCTCAGACAGACCACAAGATGGCCACAGGAATAATATTTCAGGTTGCCTTCATTTTAGATCTTAGACTCAAAATTACCAAGCTATCTACAATTCCTCCACATGACCTATCAAAGACCCACGAGACACTCATCAAATTAGTAAATCTAGTCCAAAGATACCCATCAAATCAGTAAATCTAGTCCAAAGACATCATGCGACTGGAAATCCCGCAAACAAGTGGTCAACATCTAATGCAAGCCAAGCTGTATATGAAGATTTAGACTCGGGGTTTTAAGCCGAATCATGGATTTCAAGATTGAAACCTAAAGGACCACTCTCAAATCTTTCGATCACTCTCAAGAAAAATGAAGGTGGGGCTAATTTCAATAGGATTGTTGGCGGAATCAACCTCACCAAAGAAATTAGGTGTTCTCGGACTGACACAAATGAGAAATTGGGAGTTGGTGTGATTGGAACACCCACACTCTACAAATGCGAAAAACATTCCTAAGACTTAGTTTACTTGTGGAATTTAATACAACACAATAATAAATTAAACATCAAAAGGGATGAAAACTCACCAATATGGAGAAAGCTCAATGCTTTTGATAAATTCTTCTAAATTCATAAAATAAAAAAAGTATGTCTCAATATAATACATAAGTTGCTCTTTAATAATCTAGACTAAGGCCATGGTTGGCCATGCTTACCAAAAATGAAATAAAACAAAATAAGTCAATTTCTAAATCCTAAAGCAAGCTAACGTCCATATGACTTGTGGATTTAATTTTGAAATAAAAATAAAACTTAAAAGAATTACTGCTAAAAACTCCACTGTTGCATGACTATCTCTTTCTTAATTTGCTTTCATTATCTCCTTTCCATTCTTCTTTCTATTCCTCCTTCATTCGGTCAAGCCTTCAACCAGCTTTCTTTCTTATTTTCCCATTGACTCTTGCTGGCTGATTTTAATCCACCAACTCTTGATCCTTGAAAGTGTTCAAATCCACCTTGGTATGTAATGGGATTCTAGAAGCAACTTGCTGTTTAAACAGCCTAGGATCGGCCAACTCTAATCCATCTTTTTCTTTATTTTATTTTTTGATTTCTTTCCCTCTTTGTATTCATTGGCAGCAATAGTTTAGGAATGGCTGGATTTTTTTGTTGCTGATTTCTTGGGCAAATCTGAAGTCCCAACGATGCTAGCTGTATACAGTTCAGCCGGGCTTGAATTTTGTTAGAATGGTAAGATCAGACCGTGTGGAGCCCACAGGTGGATGACCCAACAAACAGGGCTCCAACTCGTGAACAGTATGGGGCTCCAATGGGTGGTGCCTGCGGGCCACGCTTTCCTCCGTCAATCCGACGATGAAATTGGAGAGCTAATTCGTCAGCCCAGTCCAATTGGGTCAGACCATCTTCACTCAAACTTGAATTGGACTCGACGCTTGCAGCAACATCCTCCTCTTGATTGCCACAAACATACAGAATAGGTCTTCTCTAGAGCTCAGTGGCAATAGATAACATGTATAAAGTGTTCAGGCATACCATGAAAGCTATTCACCTTAACTGAGTTTTTCCTTATTTGAAATACAAAAAGAAAACTAAGCTATCTACATTAGACCATCCTGACCCTCTCATGTCGTACTGAAATGGATTCCAATGAGGATTCAAATATGACCCATATTTTTCTGACATTTTAAAAAATGGGGCATAGCATGTTAGTATTACACTAGGATCCTAGCAATGAAAGAGAGAATTTATATAGATTATTCAAATATCAATATTCGCCCATTTGAAGTTTTGGCCGCCCTATCTCAACCTATAACATGGAAGGTGACTTTATTAGATTTTTGGGCTAGGGGCGCTTTCCCTCATTTAATCTAGATTTGACATGTATACAACTTGAAAGTATAATAGGTTTTGGAGCTATGAAGAATATTTGTAAGTGGAAAAGTAGAAAAATGATGGATAATGGAATAAATGACAATGACCATGATAATTACAACCCTACTATGTAAACATGGAATGGAAAAATAAAGACCCAAAGGACCATGTTTAGATCAGATCTGTGTTCTGATGAATTATCAAGCATGTATCTGGTCCACATATCTAATTGAAAATCCAGTCGGATAGAAATCAAGTTCTGACTAAATAAGCCATTCATAGACCAGTTGCATGTTTAGATCAAAATTCAATGCTCCAAATTCCTAACCATATATGCATGTTTTCCCAAACTGTGCATACAGGAACTACACATCCAAGGAGATCAACTGTTGCTTGAACATATAAAAAACCACCCTCCTCAAATGCATATAAAATTTGGCATGGCAGAGCCAGTGCCCAGACCATGCAAAGAATTTCCTTGTACTAAGGTAAACTAGCTTGTGACTTCTTTTCGAAATGTACTTGATAGACAGGCAGACAAAAAATTGATTATAGAAGCAAAGCCTAATTAAGATTTAAGATTGGAAATAGTGTACATAGAATCAAAAAAAAAACTACATTTTTATATGGATACAGAAGTGCCTTACTTATTCCTCCCATTCCAAGAAGTGCCTTATAAATTCATGGTTTCCCTATTTGAGAACAAGACTAAGGGATCTTAGAAGGTGTACAGGCAGCTTCCATCATCACTCCTTGCTGTTGGGTCGAAGTTTGAAGCAGATCGATCAGTGCAACCTTCAGGAACAGGAATGTTGACTTGCTGAGCTGCTTTGCCTGCATCCAAACAATAATATCAAAATCATGTTCTATTTCCTTCCATCTACAGTATAGAAAATCTTTTCTATGCTTACTACTCTTTCTGTCCTACGCCTGCTTCAAACCATAGCATAGTGCAAAAGGCAGTTGCAAACCACCCCATCTATGCCTCTAAAGTTAAGATGCTAACCATAGAAACTTCCACTCTTAATTGCATCTTGATTGGCATCTCCAAGGGAAGCCTCACTCAAGTATTTGTCTGCCAACTGCACTCTCTTCACATTGTCCTGCTCCTGTACCAGCATGTTACCATACTCTAGAAGCTTCTCAATGGTCATAGGAGGCTGCTCAAATGTTGGTGGCCCCTCTTTTGAGTTGACCAACTTCTTCCCGATGTTCTCAACTCCCACACCTTCAATCCACTTCCTGACTTCATCATCGTACACCCGAGCTCTGAGGGCACCGAAGAAGTCTGCAAATCGAATATAGTACTAATATGAAAGTTCCACTTATATTCATTAATTTTCTATGGATGTGTATGTATGTATCAAGAATAGCAAGCAATAAACAGTATTAGCAGAATATGTAGATCTATGCATGTAGAGTTGCATGGAAAGAAGAAACTATACTAGGTAGGACCTTGCATTCTTGCCTGTTCCAAAGTTCTACCAAATCATTTTGTGATTTTCACTGGTATATTTGTGTGTGGGTGTTGGGGAACTATTCCGATATCCCACCTTTATCTATGAACACTAAACAGTAGTGGAAAAAATATATCAATTCTTACAAAGATTGATGTCATCTGTGAAAATGTTGAAAATGAACAATACACTTAAAGATGCTTGTGTGGTATGGGTAAAAGAAGGAATCATGATGAGGATGTCCACAAACCCATAAAAATTCATGGATCATGTCGTCCTCATCATCATCATTGGTTCCCATTATCCCATTTATCTATGGTCAACTTTTCAAGTTCCGCTTTTCCATTTAACCATGTCATAAACCATAGCTTTTGTCACACCACCAAAGGAAACGGAGATGGTTTAAAAAGAGAAAAATGGAAAGTATAACTCAGGAAAGGATCTGGCACAAAGATGCACTGCACAGGCTAGCTGCCTTGCTTCTTGTCCCAAAGTAAACTAGAAATTCATGTAATCAAGTCTGCAGACAAAATTATAAGTTGAGGAAAGGTTCTCAAGAAGGAAATCAGTTTTTTTTTTTTCCATTTCCCCGAGGCAAACAATACTCCAATTGACTTGATCTGAGTCTCACTGTTTCAACTCCAATTAGACCAGAGGTCTTAAGTTCAACTCCTCCTAGACTTACCTAATACACGAGGCTTGCGGGTGGTTCCGTGTATCAGCGGGATTAGTCTCACCTCCAATGTGGGGCAGGGATACCCATGTTATCCAAAAAAAAATCATTTCTTACAAATCCTTACCAATAGTTAAGGCCTCAATGATGGTGATGATATGAATCCTCATTATTTAGACTTCAATATATGGAGAGTCCACAAAACCCAATTATTTAAGAAGAACGAGGAAAAGGAAATTTGAATGCACAGAAGAAATTTTATATGCATGCCTAAGCGTGCCGTATTTTGCACTATCAAAATATTTTGACCATCTTGATATGTAATTTTCTGTATAGTTTGGATATTTGGTTGAAATTATCTTGCAATATATAATTATATTTACAGTGTTTGGATAGCTGTCAATATGTCAAGCTTAAAATCTTGTTCTATTGAAAATTTCTTACAATTTAAAGGGAGATTTTAATAGAACACTTATCTCACCTACAATGTTCTAAAAAGTGGCGTGTAAGGTGATGAGAAAAGGACAAATGGACAAAGCAGTGGTGAGAGACGCACATTCTAAGATCAATGAGTGAATAACCTACAGGTAGAATTAGAATTGACCATAGCCGAAATAGATGAGAAAAATGAGAGTAGTCCATTGAAGGTGGTTTGGTAATATTTGTAGAAGAAATGAAACAGCCCCAGTATGAAATTGAGAGGTTAGAAGTTGAAGGTACAATTAGTTGGGAGGCCATTAAAAGCTTCAAATGAAGGGATAAAGAACGAAAAGATGGGTAGAGGAGGGATGGAAGTCGTGGTTTATAACAGAGTACATGAAAGAGAAGAACTCCAAAAGTCAAACCAGATGGTCAAAAGTGGTGATTGGTGGTGATGATGATGAAAAATTCTTATGTTTGCAATATTAGAATGTTTCATATATACCTGTACCTATAGTGATGAATGATTAAAGGTGATAATGGATATTCATGAACTTCTCAAGACTTACCAATAGATTGGCCTGGGAAGGTATCAACAAGCTTGACGATGTCCTCCTTGGGGACATTGTCAGACTTGAAAATTCCTATGCAGACACCTATTCGATCTTCTCTGGTTGGAGCCCAGTAGAATTTCTCCATACGACCATCACGAATGAGGGGTGCATACAATGTTGAGAAGTCATTTCCAGTGACTATGATGGGAACACGGGCATTCTCTTCCTTGTTGTACATACCAGGAAGCTGAACATTTGTCGGGTTATCAGCAATATTCATGAGGGTGGCATTCACCATCTGATTGTTAACTGTGTATTGGGTAGTACCACCCATCCTCCCTGCTCCTGCATCAAGATCATTGATAAAGAGACAGCACATTTTCCCCTTGGCGATGATATCTGCCGCCTCACGGTACCGTTGCCTGATCAGTTTTGCTGGCTCTCCTGCATTTCCACTTTCTAGTTCTCCAGCACTCATCATAATGGGGCTGATCACCAGAACAAAATTTAAATACCAATTATGTAAAAGAAATCAAAAGAAGAAGAAATAAATAGGAAGTTAAGTATCTAAGATTAATTTAATCATCCTACTCAACCAGTTGATTCATGATAGTTTATGTTACTAGCTTAGAGTTTCAATGAAAATTGCATGATACAGGATTAGGAACAATAGTTTTCGCCCCAAAAGAAAAATAGAGAAAGAATGGAAGAAAATTAATTTACTACTGTTCATGACACGGTCTCTAAAGTCTCCTTTCCACATTGCACTTGACCTGGCCATTGAAGCGATGTAATTTGGCATAATTGGTCCAACTGATCCAATTTTCATAGTACTACTAAAGGATAAATTAATTTTAAATCTTTTACAAGAACAGCTTGAGCTGGTTTAACAGTTGTGATCCGTGCTTAACAAATGTGGAAGAGGTCACTTGAATATCCATTAACCACCACTAGAATGGACATCAATGGTGGTTTGGGCATCAAATGCACACTGATTTCCTAGGGATAACTTTCAGGTCTTCATCCAAACAACATCGGCCTTCCACCCTAAAATGACCATCATGTTGAAGAGGGCAAGCGAGCACAACCATTTCCTCCTGAAGGCAGCTACACACATTTTCTACTTACAAGACTAAATGGTGAGCATTAATTTGTGTTATTAGGTGTTGGTTGATACTTATCAAAGGTTGTGATTTCTATCAGGTGTATCTAGATTGATTGGGCTTTAATTAACAAGTGTCTTAACAAGTATTTCGAAATTGATGTTGAATTAGAATTTCTAGTAAAAACCATCTTTATATGAATGGATAGCCCTCCAGATAGATGCAAGGACAAGTCCTTTTGATAGTTAAAGCCAAAGGTGATATACAGAGGAACATCTTGTAATGGAATCAGACTGTGTGGTTTAGTCTATCTACAAACCAATCATTTCATTGGATGTGCTAAATACACCATTAATGAAAATACAGAGTATATTATTATCTTTCAAACAAACCATAATGCTTATCATATCATCTAGTTATAGAAAGGACTACATAAACATCAAGTAAAAATCACAAGTGGATGTTTCCTTTTTTCTTTAAATTTAAAAATTTTCTAATCATTATATTTCTTTTTTTCTTCAGAAGTTCATGAAATGTTAAGAAACAGAACAAGATAACAGATTACTCACGTGATTCCCATCTTGGCGAAAACGAGCTCACATTGGAAGGATTTACCCTGACCTTTGCCTCCCCATATACCAAGAATGAGAGGAACCTGTAGTCATCCACCAGAATAATTAAAATTGTATTGCTTCAAGCAGCAAACCCAGAAGAAATTTCAACGAAAAGGAAAATTTCATAGCTACCATACCTTAATGTTGGGCAGTTTCATGAAGTTCTTGGAGATGTGGACAACGAGCTTGTCCATGAAAGCAGGAGCTATGTAGAACCCATCCATGGTATTGTCCATATTGAACCTGAACAAGTTTACCAATCACATCATCAAAAGAAAGTTTTTTAATTGACACATGCTCTGGTCCATTACAGGTAACTTCATGGGCCCAACCATGGGTAGACAATGACCAAAATATTTTCTCAACTAGAGCAAACCAACCTACTGGTGATGGTTTCATTTAAATATTACATGCTTGAACTATGAGGAATTATATTCCACCATCTAGTGCTTAAGATACTCAACTAATAGAGGGAATTATATCACTGATTAACTGGCATATTCATTGTAGAGAAGACACCAAGTATTTAAAATTGATACACATTGTTATGGCAATTGACACCATTGATTTCATTAAGCAAGCTGCAAGGTTGTCACCATCCGGGCAATCTAAACCATTCAATTTGCAACGCTAAAACAGATGATTAAGGAATATAGTGATACTCCACATTAATGGAATAAAAGCCCCGTATTAGACGTGAGGAACATCGAATATAGTCTAATCTTGAGATACAGCCTACTGTTGCCATCAACAATCTGGTTAACCATCCAGATCATGATACTTCTATGGCATGGTCCATCAGCAGTAGGTAGGATCCATCAAACTGAAGACTGGTTGATACTACATAGGTTTGGGTCAGTGATAATAAAATTCCAACCTATACTACAAATCAGGAAGTTAGAACTTCAAGGCTTGTAAAGAAATAAGGCATGGTTGTGGTTATACATACTGTCTTAGTCCGGTACTGATGTATTCATAGGAACTCAAAACAGCATTGTGAGTTCCAGTTCCCATTGGAGCTTGGAAGAGAGAATCGACCAATCCCTTTCCGCGGGTGATGTCCTGTTGGTCATCAGATGTGTCAAATGCAAGCCCTTTCCATTTGTCCTTTTTGGTCTGCTTCTCCTCATCGACTTCTGCCACAATCTTGAAACTTCCACTCGATACCTTTGGGTGCACTAAACCAGAGTTCACCTTCTTCGAGATGGTACCCAAGAATGCCGAGCTCGGGACAGAAGCCCCAGAGCCGGAGCTGTGCAAGCTCAGCTGCATCAAAGAAAACCCCTTTTTCATACCCAATCGACCACATAATTCAAACGAAGTAACAACCTCCATTTTTGCTCCAGTTAATCCAATGTCAAATACTCAAATCAAAACATACCCAGAAACTAACATAAACCAAATCCAAATTCAAATTGAACATAAACCATCCACAGATGGATTGATAGGATAAATTGCCCTCGCGTGATTTGGAACCACTACAGAAGTCAATCACAAGTATATCCAAAGTAGGCTTTATGTGGTATGTTATGCTTTGTGACTGAGGTTCTTTAAATAACCTTTATATGCTTAATGGAATGAACAGACCATTAACCAAAAAAAAAAAAAGATCCATGGATCAAAGTAGAGAAATAAGAAAACCCATGAATGGATTCAACCCAAAACTTAACAAGGATAATCAGTACTAAAAAAGTTACTAGAAACAGATTTCAAAAAGATAACCAACTACACTGATCCATGAATGAAACTATACACAGAATTCCAAACAGTGCCAACAAATTCAGATAAAAAATGAAACAAAAAGAGAAAATGAAGAACCCATCTGTCAAAACAAAGAGTTAAAAGCACCCAAGAATCCACAACTCAGAAAGGAAAGTAAACGGAACTAGATTTCATCGACGACAATCAAAGGAGAAAAAAGGATGCAAAAAAGGGGCGGGAAAAACAAAGTACCGGTACTCTGTTGACAGCTCCAACGGTAGAGACGCCGGCAGCCATTGATTGCTAAGAAGGTACGGTCCTGATCGAATGTGGGAGAGATCGGAAAGAAACGACGTGAAGTACTTGCAGTGTTGGTGGTGTGGAAGAAAATGGGAAGGACTTATAAGCGCATGCTTGAGTGTTGGTTGGGAATTCAAAACATGTTGATTGTCTTTTGAGTCCGTAACCGCCACACAATGAAGATGGCAAAATGACACGTGGCAGAACCTGGTGGCATTTATGGTTTGAGGATAAGTTGGGGTATGGAAAGTTCCAAATAGGAGCCTTCTAGTAAGAGGGCCATTTGATCAAAAGGGTAGTTAGGCTTTTAAGGCTCATTTCCTCTGCTAAAAGTTAGCTAGATCAAGATGTCTCACTAGTTAGATTATTTGTTTATGTTTTGAAAATATGTAAACCACTTTATTTATACACACTAAATAAAATTATTAAAAATTGAAAATTAGACAATGTTATTATAAACATTTATGACATACCACCTACTTTTATGAGTCTCTCCATCTAGTGGATTCCATTGTGGTGGATCATGGTTGAAAATTCCAAGAAAATTCCAACAATTTAGTGATTTATATTTGAAAAAAATAATATGTGAGAGAGAGATAAATTTGAGATAAACTTTGAATGATTAAAAAATTTCTAAAACTCCAAATGATGAGGAAATTTTAAATTCGCCATTCAATTCAAGCATGCGAAAATCTTGATCATGTATTTTGAACAGAGTATACCGAATGACTTTTCTTTCAATTGTATTTTAAACCATCATGAAAAAAAAGTTGTTGTTACAATTCGATATATTATGATATATGAAAATTTTAAAACTACCATAGTATATTTCAATTCAATAGTAACTAAGTCTCATAAATAATTGATTTTGTTATCTATCTATAAGACTATCAGTAAAGTGATATTTAAAATCCAATGATTTCTTTTACAAAAGTGGACTCGCATGTAAAATTCATCCCATTTTTTATAATTTTTTTTTTTGAATTTACGTGTGGAAAATTACGGAAATCCAGCGTAAAACATCCACAAATGATACCCCACAGATGAATTTACATGTGATTGAGCTTGCCTCTCATTTATCCTTCTATGCATTCATATCGAAATGTTGATCTAATACATGAATCTCTTTGTTCTTGTATTTTTTTTTTTTTTTTTTTGAGGTCCAGAGGTGTTCACGCGTGGCACTTAACTAGTCTTCTGGGGTGTGTGAAAACCTCTCTATCCGCACACACCGGGTAAATCAATGGAATCTTACCCTATACATATTCACATGGGAAGTGGCCCTTCATTAGAGTTCCCATAGTTTAAACCCAAGACTTTCCTCTAAAAATCTTACTCTCAAATCAATTGAGATAACCCCCTGGGGTCTCTTTGTTCTTGTATTGACAAGGTCTTTTCCATAATATGCATGAAAGTAGGCTCCCTTGATCACTCAATTGGGAAAAAATATTCTATAACAATTATAATGTAGGTTTTAAGTAGATCCATTCAAAACATTTTGTCTAACCTTAGTGTCAATACCATGTAAACAAAATAAATAACTTAAAAGGTGAAAAACATGAGCTACAAGTTCACCCACTGGCCAATAAGAGGAACAAAACCAACAATAAAAAAAATAACATAAGACGATCCTGAACCCAATAACAATGGTCAACTACATGCTATAATGTCAAAATAAAATTTATGTTACTTCAAAAAGGTAATACAAGGTTAGTTAGATAAGAAGATTTACTAAATGTTCAAACTTTTTGGCTTTGGTTTACAACGAGTCTTATGTATATGTCTACGTTGAAATCCCAGGTACTCGAATGGGTTGTGCTTAATAAGGTAAGTCTCATCTTATAATAAAAAGAATAGATAGATGAATAAATTATCACAGAGATAATCATATTTTCAAAAAATGGGATCGGTTGAGTCATTTATTCCTTAATTATTATTTTTTTGGATTAACGTGTAAGAAACTCAGACATAGTCTTACTAAAACCTCCACGGATGAGTCCACTACCCTTAAGGCACACCAAAGTTAGGCCATGGAGGTTCGAATCTGCAACCTCCTGCTTCCTAAAGTAAGAGACAACCAGTTAAGCTACACTCATATGGATCGGTTGAGTCATTTATTCCTTAATTTTTAAGATAAAAGATATACAATTGGATATATATTTTTACTTATTTTGATTAATCTAACAATGATGAAAAATCAAATAAAAATTAAGTAAAGTTAGATGTGAATGTAAGAAAGAAAATAATATGGAAGCCTATATAGACACCCAGGAAATATTTTCCTACACACCCATTTTCCAAAACTTGATGGAAATTACTCTTTTGTCCTTCCATTTAAAAACGACCCACATCCTATGGAAAATCTTTAATTCTTTGGGTACAATTTTTTAAGCCCAAAACTATACCATTTTCACTTAAAATTAGTTATGGAGTTCATAAAATTCAGAGTAGGTGAATTTTGATACCATGTTTGTAGAAATCGGTTAAGAAACGGCCTCGTTTGAAAATCCCACTCTACAGCCCACTTCCTTCAAACAAAGGAACAAAGGGTAATTTCCATCAACTTTTGAAAAACGGGTGTACAGAGAAAGATTTCCTAAGTGTCTTTATGGCTTCCCAAATAATATTTTAAATAATTTAGGTGCACCAATGAATGAGCCCCGTAATCTCGCCTAGGCTTACCGTAATTTAGGTTCTTCCTCCACTGTGGCTATAATAGATGGATAAACTTCTAAGAAATCATGTAGATCATTCAACTATTCAAAATTAGCTCATCAGTTTAACCCTAATTTCTAATTTTTGTGTATTAAAATATAAAAATTTAAAATAACTATATTTTATAATTCTCAATTCAGTAACTATACATCCAATGTGCAGACTAGATTTAAATTCAGAACAGTGTGATCTGTCATACGACGAGATGACTTTTGTATGAGTAAAACTTTTATCCAAATCATTTTTAACGGGGAGTGGATTTACCACTCTTATATGATTATGCAGTATTTAAGAATTCAAAATTCAGACTCAATTCGACATCGAATCAAGTCTAGAAATTCAGCTAAATTTTTTAGAAATTTTGAAAAAAATGTAGAAAAACTCTTTTGTCGAGTCAACCCGAGTTGAACCGATGGGCCCAAGTCATTTTAATTTTTTAAATAATGATTTATATGAATACTCAGAAGAAAACTTTTACATGGATCATGTCACCCAGGCATATCACTGTTTGGAGATTAGAAATGGGCAACGGAATAGATTTAACACAAACAAGCCTAAGACAAGACATCTCAAATCCTGTTCAATCAATGCACACAAACACTTGCTTGATCTTTGATTTGAATACAAGTATGTTTGTACATTTAAGCAGTGTGACTCCACAGTCTCCATTTGAATTTACGTGTGAAAAACCGCATGAAACCTAGTGCAAAACTCCACTTAGAGCATGCCAGATGAGGACATGAGAACTTGAACTTAAGACCTCCCACTTTCTGAAACAGGAAATTACTAGTTGAGATCTTTAATTCATCCTCTGTTGATCCTTTTTTGCCACTTTACAGCTTAGTACTCCGCATGTAGAAGACTGGATGAAGAGATTATCATTTTATGATGATTTATTGTGAATTTTCATTAATAATGTATACATGATAATCTTGGTTGAATTTAAAAATTGAAATTTAATGTCTTTCTATAATATATTAAAGGGATTAATTAAAAGTTCACACCAACTTTATAAATTAATTCAAAATAAATAATTTCTAAATCTAGAAACAGACAAACTCTACAGAGGCAGACACATGGATAGTCACCTTCTCAATATTAATTAATAGACAAGTTTGAAGAAAATCATGTTAGTATTTTAGAATTAGAACTCACTCTCAAAAACTAAATATTGAGAGGAGAGTGCCTCACGTTTTATATAGAGTCATTGATTTTTCAATCTAGACGATAAAATCCTACTACATCTTCGTATCTATTAATCAGATCAAGATATTAAAATATACATCACTTTTTTACATCGAAGTATTAAAATAAAAGACAACTTCACCGAGTAAATCAAGTTAGTCATGTATCGGTGCTGTTGAACCTTTCATTTCACTAAGTTATAAGAGATTTGTTATAAATTTATTTAGACAACTTATTATTCAAAAATATAAAAATATTATTAAAAATTTGTTTGCCAACTAGAACTCTTTCAGTGAAGTTAAACGCAATATTTAATACATTTAAAATTTTATGCAAAAGTAAATTCTATCAGTTAATAGAAATATTTTTCAAGCTAGTTTCCCACTCAAAGTAGATTATTTGTCCCGATGGTTAGCTGTACAAAGTTTTAATTTTTTTCCAAAACTACTATTCCTGTCCACAAAAGGACAAAAATTTTGCAGTCCAGCCCCTATTATAGTTTTTCAAAAAAAATTTAAAAATTAAAATGTAGGTTCTGTTATTATTATTTTATTATTTTTTTGTTTTTTTAATTCGTTCACTACTAATTCCACGTTTCACAGTTACTATGTTCATCCATCTTAGATATGCGTTTAATGAAATAATGGTCAAGTTATTAACTGGATGCTGTAGCCAAGTAAGTTTTTTTTTGGTGACATGGATATCCCACCCACATTAGAAGTAAGACTAATTTAAAAAGCATGTATAAACCTCTCAATCCACGCATTGGGTAAGTCGATAGAAAGCAATCCTGAAAGGATTAAGCATGAATTGAAATCAAAATCTTAATTCACAGAGCAAACATCTTAACCATCAAATCAATCCATCTGGATTCTAACTAGCTAAACTGAGTGGTCGTTGCTTATAACCTGGTCAACATACATTAGTGGACGTGAAGGGCAGAAAGAAATCTCCAGAAGAGGGGAAAGAAATCAAGCAGGGAGTCACGTCACATTGCCTTGCAAAGCCTGGTAGTGAGTGAAGCATGAGAAGCCAAAAGAGAAAGATGAAGAAGGGAGAGATTCCCATTCTAAGACTTCCATTTCTCCTCCAATGCCAAGACTGTTTCTTTCATGCCACAGATCTCCTCCCAGTGGAACCAACAAACATGTGTGAATGGTTGTAGTTCCACCACGTTTTCGGTAACTTTGGATATGGTTGAGGATACAGGGATTAGAATCTCGGTATCACTCAAAAAAAAAAAAAATCTCCTAATTTTTTCCCTAAAACCACTTATATTAGTTGATATCAACAATATATATCAGATATCAATCGATATATAAAGGTTTAATATTGTATGAATTGATATTAAAATCTTTGGTTGAGGTCTCTTTGCAATGCACAATTCCTTTGTTTTACTATGACAATGACTCTCAATGCATTTGGCTTATAAGACTATAAGTTGCAAGTACAAGAGAAAAGACTATTAAAAACATAGAAAAAAAGATAAGACAGACAATGAAGTGATTGATTATATGACTTATGATAAGGTCAAATGAAAAAGATGAACTCGCTATGCTGATGACGACGATAATAACAACTAAATATCATTTGATCTGAAAAAAGACTTAAATATCGTTTAAAGTTTATTGTTGCATATCATTTTTGATGATCTGAGGTTATTCGGTTGTATGCTTAGAAATTCTTTGCAGTGGAAATCCAAAATTTGTGTCAAATTCTTGGCAATAACCCACTTGATATGCATTTGTTTTAGGAAATATTACAAACAAAAATCTATTTTGTCTTAAGAAATCCCAGCCAAATTTTCTGTCTATTTTGAAAATATTAGCCAAAGTATTGGCCGAATTTACTTCTTTAATTTTTCAAGTAAAACTTATATGGCTGAGTTTTAGCAGAACTGAAAAATCTATCTAGGCTAAAAATATAAGCACAGGCCAAGCACCCATGGTCAGACTAGTAGTGGAATAGTAATTCAGGTTCAGGAAACATATGAATCATCCTCAGATTTTTTTAGCCCAGTCAGTTCAGGTTACAGCTGTGCGTTGTGTCACATCAATGAATTGGATATGATGATGTCCAATTTAGTGATTTCGTGTATAATCTCACCTCTAACACAGAATGGTGATACCAATGTTATCCAAACAAATAAATTGAATGTGAAGTTATACAATTGGATATATATTTGTACTTATTTTGATTAATCTAACCATGCTGAAAAATCAAATAAAAATTAAGTAAAGTTAGATGTGAATGTAAGAAAGAAAATAATATGGGAGCTCATATACAGACTCGGGAAATCTTTCCCTACACACCCGCTTTCCAAAATGTGATGAAAATTACTCTTTTGCCCTTCCACTTAAAAACTCCCCACATCCTCCGGAAAATCCTTAATTCTTTGGGTACAATTTTTTAAGCCCAAAACTATACCCTTTTCACTTAAAATCAGTTACGGAATTCATAAAATTCAGACTATATGAATTTTGATACCTTATTTGTACAAATAGGTCAAGAAACGGTTTCATTTGAAAATCTCACTCTACAGCCCACTTCCTTCAAACGAAGGAACAAAGGGTAATTTCCATCAACTTTTGAAAAATGGGTTTATAGGAAAAGATTTTCCGAGTGTCTATATGGCTCCCCAAATAATATTTTAAATAATTTAGGTGCACCAATGAATGAGCCCCGTGATCTCACCTAGGCTTACTGTAATTTAGGTTCTTCCTCCACTGTGGTTATAATAGATGGATAAACTTCTAAGAAATCATGTAGATCATTCAACTATTCAAAATTAGCTCATCAGTTTAACCCTAATTTCTAATTTTTGTGTATTAAAATATAAAAATTTAAAATAATTATATTTTATAATTCTCAATTCAGTAACTATACATCCAATGTGCAGACTAGATTTAAATTCAGAACAGTGTGATCTGTCATACGACGAGATGACTTTTGTATGAGTAAAACTTTTATCCAAATCATTTTTAACGGGGAGTGGATTTACCACTCTTATATGATTATGCAGTATTTAAGAATTCAAAATTCAGACTCAATTCGACATCGAATCAAGTCTAGAAATTCAGCTAAATTTTTTAGAAATTTTGAAAAAAATGTAGAAAAACTCTTTTGTCGAGTCAACCCGAGTTGAACCGATGGGCCCAAGTCATTTTAATTTTTTAAATAATGATTTATATGAATACTCAGAAGAAAACTTTTACATGGATCATGTCACCCAGGCATATCACTGTTTGGAGATTAGAAATGGGCAACGGAATAGATTTAACACAAACAAGCCTAAGACAAGACATCTCAAATCCTGTTCAATCAATGCACACAAACACTTGCGTGATCTTTGATTTGAATACAAGTATGTTCATACATTTAAGTAGTATGACTCCTTAGTTCCCATTTTTATCACTTGAAAATGTTTTAAGTAAAAAGACCAATTAACACTCGACACTATCATGGAAATAAAAGACCCAAAAAAACAAAAAGAAATGAACTCTAGAATAATTGAATTACAAAACGAAAAAAGTACTAAAATAACTCAAACAATTCAAAATACAATAAAACCCATAAGAATGGAAAACATATATAAAATGTTAGATAATTTTGAAGAAGAATCCAAACCTATAACCATAACAGATTTGCAAAAAGAAGTTAAAAGTTTAAATAACGAAATTAAAGATTTAAAAAGAAATTTAGATTTGCACAAAATGAGACGATCCTGTAAGAAAATGGGATCAGAGCCAAGTTTCATCTGCCTTGAGTAATCTTGTAATCCTTTGTCCCTTCCCTTTCAACGACTGTTCTTAGTTTGTAATAGCTCTATTATGCAATAACATCTGGAAATTCTGGCAAAATTCTCTAGTGTAAAATCTCTCTTTTTATATTTATATTAGATTTATTTTATTTGCAATTATACTTTTACTATGGTTCGTCCTCTCTCTGAGGGCCAGAGAATCCCACTCGACCGACTCTTTGAGTTTGCTGTCGGGGGCCGGACTAAAATATAATTACTTTCCTCATTCTTACTTGAATTAAAACTCTTTCTTTTTCTATCTCCATTAAAGTACTGTTTAAACCTACAATCTGAATAAGTATTTTGCATTAGATATCTTGTCGTAACTGTACCAACCGTTACCCGTCTGTGCCCTTTTATTGCCGTGTCTAGCGTTTGTTTGGGCTGTTTTTTGACGTTGGAATCTTGGCCTTGGCCTTGGAGTTGCACTGTTGCACTTTGTGCTTCTGTTATTGACCGATATCTCTGCAAAACAACTATTCATTTTGCATTTTCAAACAGGAAAATGTGGAAGAAAGCTAAAGAAAAAGTTTTAAAACAAATAAGAAAAAAGGAAAATAAATCTGATACTGCTTCTTTTGCAACTTATAGAACTGCTAATGATAGTTTGCCATCTAGAGTATCTACCTCTTCTTTTAATACTGCTTTTAATCCTGAACCCAGAACACCTGTTTCTACTCAAATGGTAACAATAGATTTAAAAAATTCTGAAGAAATAAATTTTAAAGAAATTGAACAATCTATACAAAATTGGTCTATACCTAAAATACCAGCTAAACAAACTTATTTAGGATCTTTTGAAGATACTCATGATTTTATAATTCAAACTATCGAAAGAATTTATTCCTCTCAAGATGAAGCTTATTTATTTCTTTTAGATGATAAAGAAAAAATTGAAAAACTAAGAATGAGATATAATTATTTACACATAGGCCCAGTTCAAATAGCAATGAAGCCTTTAACAAGAAAAGGATTAAACATCCCCTGTTTATCTTTTCTTAGGGACGCGAGATATAATAAATGTGCTGATGCCTTATATGGTTTAGTTTCCTCTAATTTTGCTGAAGGACCAATATTTTATAGTTGTATTCCTGATTTAACAATCCCTTTTACCAGTAAAAACATTCATAAAGTTGTTCAATTAGGAGTTAAAACACAAGGTTTTGATATGGATCCAGAAAGTGAAAATATAGGAATAATGTATAGAATATATTATAAAGCCATGAAAACATTTAATTCAAATATTGCTTATAGTAATTTAATAAAAAATGAATGTACTCTTTTTCAGACAGATTTTAGAAATAAAGCTATAATTCCTCATAGGCCAACACCTGATAAGATTCAAATAATTAGAGACTGGAGACTAGAAGAATTATGTATGCCTACACCAAAAATAGAATCTAAAGCTAGTAGCATAATACAACATGATGATGGGACAGTACAAATAAAATTTGAAGAAGAAGAACAAAAAGAAACTTTTACACCACCAGTAATACCCCCTATTTATCATACTTTTCCAAATTATCCACAATTTAATACAAACCAAGAATATGAACAAGCTAACATAGCACAACCTGTCTATAGAAGAGCTGAATCTCAGACATCCGAAATTGTTAACTTATCACCTGAAGATATGATAGGAGTAATAAAAGCTAACAACATAGAAGAAATAGAAAATCATTTCGAAATAGAAGAAAATGTTCTAAAAGCTGAGATGATGTTTGACCCAAGAATGGATGAATTATTAGAAAATTTTGATATAGAAAAAATTAAAAAATTCCAAGAAGCATTTATAAGAGATTTAAAAAAACTTAAAAAACAAATGACTTTCTTTGAATGGTATGATTTTAAATTAAATAAATACAATCAACAAGAACAAAAATACTTAAAAGTACTAAAAGAAAAAATGAATACTTGGACAACTGTTAAAGGAGAAATAAAAAATAGCATTCATCCTCCTCAAGAAAATTTTAGAATATCTTAGACAGTAATAACCTCTCCCTACAAAGACGTTTCAGCCATAAATAAAAAGACACAAATAGACCCTGAATTCTTTGCTCATATAATAAATCAAAATAATTTTACTAATGTTTATCTACAAACAATTGCTGAACAAACTAGTAGAATAGAAGAAACTCTAAAAGAAAAATTTAAAGAAAAACCAGAAGACAATGAATTAGTCATAGAAAAAGGTTTTATAAAAACCACCAAAATAAATCCTGAAACAAGACTAAAGAAGGAACCTATAAGGATAATAACACAACCTCAGCCCAATACTTCTGAAAGCGAATTAATAATGCACTTAACTAATAAATTCAAAATGTTAAATTCAAAACCTTCAGTCTCTATGGTAACTATTGAAGATTTAGAAGAAGATAATAATTTAAATATCAACAAATTAAAATTCAACAAAACCCCTAACAGAAGACCAAATTTTTTAAAATTAGAAGAACCTCAAACTATAAGTCCTAATTCTTTTGATGCCAGTTGCCTTTATGAATGGAATCTAGATGGTTTATCTGTAGGACAAAAAATGCAATTACTTCAAAAAATGCAAATGTATCCTAATGTTTTAAGAACAGTAGGAAATAGTGAATTAGACGTAACCGAATTAATAATATCAGGATTCACTAGACAACTTAGTGATTGGTGGACAAATTACTTAAAAGATGAACAAATTAGACTAATAAAAGAAAATGTTAAAAAAGATGAAAATGGAGAAATTATATTCATGGCAAATGGTGAACCTATAAATGATAGTGTAACTTGCTTACTCTTTAATATTGGAAGACAATTTATTGGAAGATACCCTAGATTAGAACATAATATGAGAGATTATTTAATAAATTTAAGATGTAGATCTATGACCCAATATTCTGAATATCATGATTATTTTACTAATCCTGCTTTTAAAATGACTGATGCTTCTAATGTTTTTTGGAAAGAAAAATATACTGCTGGTTTATCTACTCTATTTGGAAAAAAGGTAAAAGAAAATTTAGTAAAAAATCCTACAGGAGAAATTGACTATAAAAAATATACTCTAGGAGATTTACATCAAGTAGTAAACCAAGTAGGATTAGAATTGTGTGACAATATGAAATTAGAAAAGAAAATAAAAACAGAACAATATTTTAATAAAAAAGAAATGGGTGATTTTTGTGATCAATTTGACCCCTTTAAAACAAATAAAAAACAGTTAAAATGAAAACAAAATAAAAAAGAATCATCCTGCTTGGAATATTAACCACACTAAAGTTGTTCAAAGAATTAAGCAAAAATTTAAGAATCTTCTCTGTCTAAATTTAGCAAATCCTGAAGCCTTTAAAATTGTTCAAACAGATGCCTCTGAAATAGGATATGGTGGAATTTTATTACAGAAAGAAGATAATCAAGAGAAAATTGTTCGATTTATTTCTGGTACTTGGAATCCAACACAAGCTAATTATTCAACGATTAAAAAGGAACTTCTAGCAATAGTTTTAAGTATTCAAAAATTCCAACTTGACCTATTAAACAAAATATTCTTATTAAAAATAGATTGTAAATCTGCTAAAGAAATTATTGAAAAAGATGTTAAGAATCTGACAAACAAATAGATATTTGCTAGATGACAAGTCATCCTTAATCTGTTCGATTTTGATATTGAATATGTTAATGGAATCAACAATTCCCTTGCTAACTTCTTATCAAGAGATTTTCTGCAGAAAACGCAAAAGAATTCTTCAACGAAGGACAAAGAATAGCGAGATTACATCTCTACTTTGTAGGGATTGTTTTCTTTCTACTCTTTCTTAATTTTCTTGTCAAACATCTGATAAAAATCATTTTGGTCATTATTTTAGTCAAATTCTTCTTCTAAATGCTGCCGCATCAGAGGCCTTTGAGGCCCTCTTCTCATTTCCAAAAAGCCTAACAATTGCAACAGATAATGAATACTGGTACCCCCTTCTCTCCTAGACCATCGAGACCTAATCTATAGGAAAGACATGCTCTTAGGGGAAATCCTTCTTCTCCCCAATTCAATCCCTCAACATCTGTTCCTATCGCATGACCTTCTGGTCCAACATCTGAATTTCAAACTTCTTTTAACCGTTATAATCAACTCATTTATACTTTGCCTGATGTCTGCCATCCTGAATCTGCTACTCTTTAAGAAATTATTCCATTATGTTTTTCTCCTGCTAATTATGTTCGCACTTCTCATCCATATCACTTTCATCTTGCCATCTTGATTGAAACCAACAGTTGTGCTCTTGATCACTTTGTTAAGGATCAAGGACAAAATCGTTTTGAAGGATATTTTCCAAACAACTGTGAAATTGCTTATTCAAAGTTAAAGATTTTGAAAATTATTACTGAAAAACAATGGGAAACCCCCCTTTTCAAACACAAGACTATTTCAAAACGTGGTTTTCATGATCTAGTTTTCAACTATTGGGATTAAATGAATGCATGGGAAAATGTTTTATTTTACCAGAATTCTGCTTCTTCAACAAGTGCAACAAATGTAACAAATGCAACACCTGCTAGAATAACTTCCCCTTTTTCAAAAAAGTCTTTAACATCTCCTGCTTGTTCCTCTATCCCTTCTTCAAAAATTTCAAAAGAATCTCTCCTCACTGCTGCTGACATGCTAAAACTCAAAGAATACTGGATGAGAGAAGTTCTTGCTCAAATTGGAAAACCCGAGCAATCTGAGAAATCTGAAGAATCATTCGCAACAAAGGCCCAAGTCTTCCTTGCATGTAGAAGACTTGATGAAGAGATTATCATTTCATGATGATTTATTGTGAATTTTCATTAATAATGTTTACATGATAATCTTGTTTGAATTTAAAAATTGAAATTTAATGTCTTTCTATAATATATTAAAGGGATTAATTAAAAGTTCACACCAACTTTATAAATTAATTCAAAATAAATAATTTCTAAATCTAGAAACAGGCAAACTCTACAGAGGCAGACACATGGATAGTCACCTTCTCAATATTAATTAATAGACAAGTTTGAAGAAAATCATGTTAGTATTTTAGAATTAGAACTCACTCTCAAAAACTAAATATTGAGAGGAGAATGCCTCACGTTTTATATAGTCATTGATTTTTCAATCTAGACGATATCTTCGTATCTATTAATCAGATCAAGATATTAAAATATACATCACTTTTTTACATCAAAGTATTAAAATAAAAGACAACTTCACCGAGTAAATCAAGTTAAGTCATGTATCGGTTCTGTTGAGCCTTTCATTTCACTAAGTTATAAGAGATTTTTTATAAATTTATTTAGACAACTTATTATTCAAAAATATAAAAATATTATTAAAAATTTATTTGCCAACTAGAACTCTTTCAGTGAAGTTAAACGCAACATTTAATACATTTAAAATTTTATGCAAAAGTAAATTCTATCAGTTAATAGAAATATTTTTCAAGCTAGTATCCCACTCAAAGTAGATTATTTGTCCCGATGGTTAGCTGTACAAAGTTTTAATTTTTTTCCAAAACTACTATTCCTGTCCACAAAAGGACCAAAATTTTGCAGTCCAGCCCCTATTATATTTTTTCAAAAAAAATTTAAAAATTAAAATGTAGGTTCTGTTATTATTATTTTATTATTTTTTTGTTTTTTTAATTCGTTCACCACTAATTCCACGTTTCACAGTTACTATGTTCATCCATCTTAGATATGCGTTTAAAGAAATAATGGTCAAGTTATTAACTGGATGCTGTAGCCAAGTAAGTTTTTTTTGTGACATGGATATCGCACCCACATTAGAAGTAAGACTAATCTAAGAAGCATATATGAACCTCCCAATCCACACGCTGGTAAGTCGATAGAAAGTAATCCTGAGAGAATTAAGCGTGAATTGAATTCAAAACCTTAATTCACAAAGCAAACATCTTAACCATCAAACCAATCCATCTGGGTTCTAACTAGCTAAACTGAGAGGTCGTTGCTTATAACCTGGTCAACATACATTAGTGGACGTGAAGGGCAGAAAGAAATCTCCAGAAGAGGGGAAAGAAATCAAGCAGGGAGTCACGTCACATTGCCTTGCAAAGCCTGATAGTGAGTGAAGCATGAGAAGCCAAAAGAGAAAGATGAAGAAGGGAAGAGAAAGATGAAGAAGGGAGAGATTCCCATTCTAAGACTTCCATTTCTCCTCCAAAGCCAAGACTGTTTCTTTCATGCCACAGATCTCCTTCCAGTGGAACCAACAAACACGTGTGAATGGTTGTAGTTCCACCACGTTTTCGGTGACTTTGGATATGGTTGAGGACTCGAGGATTAGAATCTCGGTATCGGCCAAAAAAAATTCTCTTTTTTTTTTAAAACCATCTATATCGATATATAAAGGTTTAATATCGTATCAACCGATATTAAAATCTCTGGTTGAGGTCTCTTAGCAATGCACAATTCCTTAGTTTTACTATGACAATGAGTCTAAATGCATTTGGCTTAAAGACTATAAGTTGCAAGCACAAGAGAAAAGACCATTAAAAACATAGAGAAAAAGACAGATTATATGCCTTATAATAAGGTTAAATGAAAAAGATGAACTCGCTATGATAATGACGACGACGACACTAACAACTAAAGGTCATTCGATCCGAACAAAGACTTAAATATCGTTTAAAGTTTATTGCTGCATATCATTTTTGATAATCTGAGGTTATTCCATTGTATGCTTAGAAATTATTTACAGTGGAAATCCAAAATTTGTGTCAAAGTTTTGGCAATAACCCACTTGATATGCATTTGTTGTAGGAAATATTACAAACAAAAATCTATTTTGTCTTAAAAAATCCCAGCCAAATTTTCTGTCTATTTTGAAAATATTAGCCAAAGTTTTGGCCGAATTTACTTCTTTAATTTTTCAAGTAAAACTTATATGACTGAGTTTTAGCAGAACTGAAAAATCTATCTAGGCTAAAAATATAAGCACAGGCCAAGCGCCCATAGTCAGACTAGTAGTGGAATAGTAATTCAGGTTCAGGAAACATATGAATCATCCTCAGATTTTTTTAGCCCAGTCAGTTCAGGTTACAGCTGTGCGTTGTGTCACATCAATAAATTGGATGTGATGATGTCCAATTTACACGAAACTTAGGGTGATTTCGTGTATAATCTCACATCTAATATAGAACGGTGATACCCATGTTACCCAAACAAATAAACTGAATGTGATGTTATATTGCCATTCAGTCTATTAGAGGAAAAGCAACAAAAGGAACAAGGTGACAAAACAAACAACATTTGTAACTTTATTAATAGTTTGGAACATGGAATGCTTTTGGCATGTATTGTTTATCAAAGATGCTAAGAATGTAAGATTATATTGTGACAGAAAGTTCCAGCAAGAGAGAGGATGATCCCCGGAATGCACAATCTAAGTAACCAAATACGAACTCCTACATTGGCTTGGGAAGATCAAGACAACTGATTCACATTATTTGTCGCATGTGAGAGACTCACTTCAAGATCTTCGACTCAATTTCTTCCAGACTCAAGCCTTTCGTCTCCGGGACGACGAAGATAATGAATACAAGTGAGATCAAAGCAATAACCCCAAAGAGTATGAAAAGGTTCGCTGGCCCTAGTAGCGCCTGTACAGCCATGAATTGCACAATCAGGCAAGCATCAATGTGTAAAATACATGTTAAAATTGCAGAACAGAAGGCTAAACCAAGCTAAAAGGCAAAAGTTATTGTATATGATTTTTTTTAACCAAGGTGCTCAGGCGTCTCACCTGACGTGAATCGAACACAAAACCCCGCTTCTTGAGATGGTGTTTTGGCCCTAGGCCAATACCTCGAAGTTATTCATTTTTTATTTAATTACAAGGTTATCCATTTTATCATATCATGATATTTTGATCAAGTTAGTTGATCCTATGGGTGAGATGTGTCAATCCTTTCCATATAACCAACTATTCTAAGCAAAGACAGAATAAAACCAGCTACAGAAGCAGAAACCTCATATTAAAATGGCTAGGGGTCAAAGTTCCAATACTTACTTATTTATTATTAATTGGGATAAGGGTTTTAAAATCTGCTGAGCGCATCCCCGCGGCATGGGCTCTCTCTCTTCTTCTTTTCCTTAATTTTTTTCAGAAAAATAAGAAAATTTGAAAAACCTAGTGCGAGCATAATTGTTTAAAAAATGCTCATTTTCATAAAGTATTTGACCTCCGAAATTTCAATACATATAAAGTATATCACAATTTTTTTAAAAATGTCCACAAATTTTAGAAAATAAAAAACCAAAATGAGGAAGCACCTAACATGAACTCATGTTCTCTAGCATCTCATAATATGTATCTTCCATTATAATTCATTAACCTTTTTTGGTAAAAAATATGAATTTCATAATACTGTTGAAATACTAAAAAAATTCACACAAATACTCTAAAAACTACATCAATCATTCAATCACAAAAATATACTTCAGAATAATTCCACGTATCATAGAAATTCATTTGTTTAATTGGAAATTGGTCTATTGCCCTATATGAGAAGGCAGCTTGGGAATCTGCTCCTTGTCTAGTATGAATAAGGCTATGCCATGGAAGTATTTATGACACCTAGATGCAACTCTATGCTTTCAACATCCATTCTCATTTCCAAACATAGGCCTACTCTAAAAGGTTGGCAGGTTACAAATCCTTCTTCCTCATCAGACATTTCCAAAGCTATTAGTTATGTTTCCCAGATTTTCTCCGACTGCATCTCCTTTCATGTTGCCAATGGGAGTTCCATTCTCTTATAAATACATGTTTGGCTGGATAATTCTTTGCTTAGACTGCAATTCCCTCTGTTATACAGTATAGCTATTAATGAGGATAGCAAAATGGTGAAATATGATTCAAGGTGTTAACTTTTCTTTAGTCAGGACCCCTCTATTTCAGAGAAATTTAACAGAAAAGAATCAGCTTCCCTCAATCCTTTCTATGCTTCAGCATGTTTTTCTACATCCAAATGCACCAACTGCAGAATTTGGCAACCTGATATATTTGGCATTATCTCAATGAAATATTTCTCTACAAAAATCATTTCTAATGGTTTAACTACGACCCTGAATCCAACTTTTGGAGATTTCCATCAGTTCCAAGGATTCTAGCTTTCATTTGGAGACCAGGTTGGATAAGATCTTGACCATTGACCACTTGCACAGTAGGAACCATATTCAGGTGAACACATGCTGCCTCTATCTCAATACAGTAGAAATGGTCAACTACCTCTTCATCCATTTTGAGCTCTCCTATCAGATCTAGCTACTTTTTCAAGTTTTTTCAATATTAAATGGATTGTGCCACTCAGTTTGACTTATTTTATCAATATGTAGGCAGAAGCTCCAAGTATTGTTTGATCTGGAAGCTTATGCTTGTGGTTGTCTTGTGGATGATTTTGAAGAGCACCGCTCAACAGATGATCTCATGCACTAAAAGCTATGTTGTATCATGGGCTCTTGTCAGTACAGACTTTCTTCAGTTATCCAAAGCAGATTCTCATCATGACTGGTCTTCCTGTCTAGTACCTTCCCGTAACTCAAATACTCCCTCACTGGAAGCCTTCCCCTGATAACCAAATGATGCTGAATTTTGATGGCAGTTTTTGAAGAGCTCTAGAACTTCATGGCATTGGTGGCATTATTAGAGATGCTTCTTCAAATCTAGATTCTTTTTTTCCAAGACTGACTTAGGAGAAAATGTTAATGAGTGTGAAGTTAGAGCTTTGCACAGAGCTTGTAAACTTCTTCAGTCACTAGAGTTTTCTCAAGACATCATCAACAGGGACTCCAGAACACAATCAGTTGTCACTCCTCAAGCAGTTTCCCTTGGCACCTATCAGATTTAAGTTTGGAAATTTGGGTAATCATAAGGATTTTAGTCTGTTGTTTGGAAGATTCATCATCAGTTGGTGGACAAAGAAAACGATATTTTTTCTGTTTGTAGTTTGTGTTTGTGTTTCATTTCTTTTCTTCTATCTTTCCTCCAAATAGAGTTGTATGATAGATCCCATCCTCTAACATAATTTTCTTTTTATCATTAAAAAATCCATTCCTAAATTGTATGGTAAAGATCAGATAACTGGAAGGTTATTTTTCCACAATGCATTTTGAGTGGGAAAAGTTATTATGTGGATATTGTTCCCCTCTGACTATATTTCTCAAATAAATAATCTCTTAAAGGAAACATCAATATGAAAACAATATGTTAAAAACGCAGTATTATACCAAAAGTAAGTTCTTACCCATTCTTAACATTAAAAAGCTACTATCAAGTGCTTAATAACATCAAATACCATTGGATTTCCTATCAAGCTACTTGTCCAAGGAGCCAAGTATCACATGCTTCCAACAGGTATAAAGGAAAGCAGAAATTAAAGAGCTAAACCATTCCAAAAAAATAAAAATAAAAACATTGACAAGTTAACATTTTAAATAATTAGTCTAAAATTGAAAGGTATTATGGTAGTGAGAAACAGAAGTAGGTTAGTTCAATTATAAGAGGACTAGACTTTCCTCAAGGTTGGCAGCTTCTGAAATCATGGAGAAGCTTTCAAATGATAGTATCAATTTTCAGTCATTCCTTCTATATACATTCTCTGTTTACTCTTGTATGTGCTGGAAAATAATGGCATGGGCCCTATTTGTTCAATATTTAAACCCACCCTGAAATCATTGCAGGGCCTATTTGAAAAGCTTCTTGAAGATCACCTTTTTCCCTCCCCCCGGCGTCTCTCCCATCCCAAAAATAAAATAAAATAAAATTGTAATAAAAATAGTAGAGGAGATGGACCATTAAATGATTTTTTTTTTAAAGGTTCATATATTAATAGATAAAGAAGCACCAGAGGTGCAAGTATATAATTGAAAAGTAAAAAATAACCAAACAAGCAATTAAATGAATTAAGGTGGTAGAAAGGACAGATTGGCAGAATGTGATTTTATATAGGTTAGAGAGGAAACATAGAACTTAGAAAATCAACCATTAAAAAATTGGTTTTGACTATGAATTTGTGAATTGTGATGATAATAAAATTTAAAAAATCCACCATGCACTTTGACTTTGGTATATGTTCTGCCTAGCATAGCTATTCAGTTCCATTCATTGTCACATGAAAATAAATGGAATTTGTATGGCAATAATCTTTGGCCACCGATGTCCATACTGGGGTTGAAATGTCAGGAACCCCTAATCCATCAACTCCCCTACACATGCCCATCCTCTCCCATGATTGGCATGAAACAAAGTGAGTTGCACGAAAAGTCACAATAGGCATAGGAGAGTCCTGCAAGACATATTCTTTTACAGAAAGCAGCATATTCTATTGTATATTTTCATCATGTCAAAAGCCAACAACAGAGAACAAAAGCATGGTTTGATGATTATTAGCTCATCTTTGACTTAGAATCCTCATTCAAATTTTTTCATTTATATATTTCCATCAAATCTAATCTCTTGTAATCTAAATCTAATCTTTTGTAACAACTTGTGAACTTTTTAATAAATCAAAAGTCAAATCTTGCCAATCTGATCATATAAATGTAAAACAATGCCTAATCAACAGTAATATTCCTCCATGCAACTCAACACGTCTAAGACAAAGACTGGAGATATATAAATAAGGGTGTTCATACATGGCCTGCTCCCGAGCTAATCTTACGGGCTCGGATAAAACATTTTGTCCTTCGGTCTGGGGTCGGGCTTTGATCCAAAACCCGTCGGTGCCAATGGGGCATTTATTGTATTTAATGGGATTAAATGAAATTAAGTTGGTTAAATGGGAATTAAAGGGGTTAGATCTGGTTTAAAGTGCCATGGATGACGAAGGTTGGATATGGGATGTAGGAGTAGTGTTGGGGGATTTTAATGAGTGGGTTGTTACAAGTTGATGATGGCTTAATGTGGGTGAAGATCATTAATGGTCAAAGGGTGTAATGGGTTAGTGGTGAATTAATGGGTTTGGGTAAGTGAGAATATGGGGTTCGGTTATTGAATGGGAATGGAGGGTGGTAGTCAAAGGTCGGTGGGGTGTTAATTAATGGCATTAAAGAAGTAAAAGGTAAGGGGGCCTTAAGAAAATAACAAAGAAGGTGGCTTCAACGGGATGAGCTTCAGGAAAGTGAAGGTATGGATGAGGTTGCGCAGGCACACGTGGATCTGGGAACGAGAAGACAAGGAAGAGACTCCAGGTTTAGCGTTTGGGGCGACGGCTGGGTTGTGATGGGTCGGATCTGAGAGGTTAGGGAAGACACTGGTTCGTGGGTTGCAGGCGGCAAGGAGTCTTGGGTAAGATGGTTGTTTTTTGGAAACTGAACAGGGGTTGTGTTAGATCTGGAATTGAGAGAAAGGGGTTGGTGAAGAAAGGGCAGGTTGGGCTCAAACCGATCTCTGGATTGAAGGGAGGCAGGGTGTTTGGTGCAGCGAAGATGATGGTGAAACAAAGAGGTGGGTTGCAAGGTGTGGGTCTAGATCGACGATGGAGTGGATATGGATGTGATGAGCGTTGGGCATGGTGACAGCAGGTGAAGGGATCTGGAGGGTTGTGGGTGCCAGATCTGATGGCCCGAACAGGATCTGATGGCCAAAACAGAGGTTGCAGGTAGCAAGCATGCAAGAGTTGTGCAGCACAGTTCAAAGGAGAAGAAAAGAATGGGAATCCACCCAAGGGAGGAGAGAGAAGCTTTAGTCCATGGGAGGGAGAAAGAGAAACGGGAATCACCCGTAGGGGGAGAGGAGGATGAGAAAACTCTCAATTTTTCATTTCATCAATAATAATCTTAAAATACATCTCTAATGCATATTTATAAGTAAGACAAACCCTAATCTTATCTTAACCCTAACTCTAAAAATAACATAATTTAAAAACGAAAAAACAAATAAGAAATAAAATAATGGGCCAGGTTTTTTTTTTTCACAGGTCCAGCACCCCCTGAATTCTACATAAACTTATCTCTCTCTCTCTCTCTGGCCAAGCGCTACCCTGGAAATGTTACTAAATTAAAAAAATTGACTTTTAAAATAATCGAGCTTAATCGGATGGGCTCAGGATTCTCCAAAAATGGTCGGGCTCGGGCTTTTCTTAGCAAATCCCAACCCGAGTCCGCCCAATTACCACCCCTGTATATAAAGGAGTAACACAAATCTATAGCAACCACTTTGCATAGGAAAGTGCTTATACCATTTGCTGATGTGGAAAATCATTTTATTAGTATCCAACTCTTGAAAAGCCAACCAATTGTGATTTGCCACACCACTTGAGGGTATAAAAGGGAATAGCTTAAGGGTAAGTATAGGATCTTCCTTTTACATATCCCAATTAGATATGAATACAACAATATGATCAAGTGTGAGTGTTTGCAGGGATTATACCTGTAGTGGTGAGAATGCAAATGCAACAAGGGCATTTGAGCCAAAATTAGAAAGCACAGCAAGACTTATCCCCCGTCCTCTTGTACGAATTGGAAAAATCTCTGACACCATTAGCCAACTGATTGGACCGAAAGATATCTGATATCATTTAAAGCATAGAATCCTGTCAGCAAATAAATTTCTTATCGTTGAAATCATTTGGACCACATTTCTTGTACAAGTTAAATTTGGCAGGAGATAAATGAGATATAGGTTATAACATAATAAAACAATGTAAATTGCAATATTCAGTAGCACCAAAGAAAACATCAATAGAACCTTTACGCATGATGGAAGAATGCATTTATAGAACTGAAGAAGAAAAAACTTTATTCGACACTGTTAAACTTATGCAAGTAATACTAATAAAAAATAGTTACTTGAATGATAGTGATGCGGGAGCACACCTGTAACTAGGCAAGAAGAAGAAAATATGCATGTAGCTAGACAAGAGAAGAAGAAAGAAAGAATATAGAGAAAAGGCTATGCCTTAAAAGATAATTTTTTTAATTAATCCATCGTGTGTCTCTCTCTCTTGCATCCATAGGTATTTATAGGAAAACAAATAAACGAAAATAGATTGGGAAGGCTACCGACCTGGCGTTCCTATCCTACTCATCCTACTGAAACAAGGACTCTTTTTAAAAAGAAAATAATAACTTCTAAGGTTATCTTATAGTCCTAAACTAATAAGGAAACTTCCTAATTAAGAAATAAATAAATAAATAATAGAAATGGATCCATGGGGATCGTCTGCGTCCTTGTCCTACATTCCTAATTAAGAAATAAAGAAATAAATAAAAATAAATAGAAGTGGATCCGTGGGAAACGTGTGTGTCCTTGTCCTACATCAGATAGGTTATAACATAATAAAACAATGTAAATTGCAATAATTAGTTGCACCAAAGACAACATCAACAGAACCTTTACACATGATGGAAGAATGCATTTATAGAACTGAAGAAAAAACTTATTCGACACTGTTAAACTTACGCAAGTAATACTAATAAAAAATAGTTACTTGAATATTGTTGGGTATCTGATACAATTACATGTTTGGACACAAATTAAGCTTTGACTATGAAAAATTAAAATATATATATATATATATATATATATGAAGAGAAGATATTGCAGGAACAAAGAAAAGATGGGAATGGAAAAGAATTAAGAGGAAGGATAAAACATCCATGTTAATCAATCAACCTCCAGTGACCTCTCTCTCTCTCTCTCTCTCTCTCTCTTACCTGGATCTGCTTCAGTCAACTATAGATATTTTCTTAGTGGCTTATCACAGTTAGCAATTTAGCATATGGCAAAAGTATGGAATGAAAATAATTCGTGTACAATTCAATTTTTCTTGGAAAATATGATTAAAAATTCTGCCATAAAAAGTAGATATGTCAAAAATGTGGGAACAGATACGTAAACGTATGATACATCCTATTTCAAAGGTTTAGAAACCAAAGTTTTGGCTAAATTATTACAAAATTAACATATTTGGATTTTTACAATTTCTGTAAAGTATTTTAATTTTAAACAAAGACTTAAAACTACATTTTCACTTCAATTTTGTTGTTACCAAAATTTTAGAGAAAAAAATAACTTTGAAAACCATTTTTTAAAAGCATGTTTTATTTATAATATATTTTGCTAAGAAAAGAAAAGCACAATGAAATATTTACAAAAAAAATTCATTTGATTATCTTTTTCTAAACATTCGATTTTTAGAACATTAATTACCTAGGAAAAAAAATGTCTAAACTATGAATGTATTTAATATAAAAAGGAATAAAATATATAAGAGCCAAGAATGTTATATAATTTGTGAACAATATGTTATAAGTATAATGCGTGCATTAAATGTTCACGTAAAATACCATGAGTAATTGAAGTATCTTCGGAAAAGTATGTGAAGATGGCATTTTTTCAAAAAACGCATACTGTAATGTGAGTATTAAACAGAGAATTTCGACCCCACCAAGTCAAAGGAAGCTGTAAGTGAGCATATAGTGAATTTCAGCCCTACTGAAGTTCCTAATCAACAATAAGAAGCCACAAAAGGGATGATTGAAACTAAAAACACAGCCAGCCCCAGCTGTCCATTTCACAGCCTTACAAAGATGACGAGAAATCTAAATTGGGGACAAATTTTGTGTTTGATTATCTATAACATTCTATTTCATTTGGTGCAACCATGGCCAACACATAAATGGCAAATGACACTGTGAATACTAAGGATGTTAGGCCATTGTGGTTTCTGGGGACTCTTATTCCAGTTGCACTTGGTTTTCCCCTAAAAGCTCCATCCACATTGAATTTCAAGACATCTTGTTGTGGTGGGCACAAGTGTTTTTTTTTTTTTGAATTTATGTGTGGGAAACCACGGGCTACCCAGCGTAAAACCCCCACGGGTGAGCCCACTACCCCTAGGGCACACCAAGGTTAGGCCATGGGGGTTCGAACGCGCAACCTCCTGCTTCTTGAGGCGGGAGGCAACCGGTTGACTAAGGTTTTCGGCTTCCTATGGTCTCTACTAATGCAACTTTCCCACGATGAAAGGAAATCGACTGGTTTGAGTCCATTGAACTCATTTTACTAGAAAGGAACCAAAGCTTCCATTTAGCCCTCTGAAACAACTCTCTAAACTTAGTTGATTTTCTTTCAAGATTCCGGAGTTTCTCTCTTTCCAAATGGTGCAAAAGACTGCATCTGAGATCGTGTTCCAGGCTGCCTCCTAGGGCTAAGTCTCGATAGAAAGCCATGATTCCACTAACCCATCATAGGTTCTAGCAAAGACCTAAGGTACACCCAACAGGTTAGGGAAACTTATCCATAAGTTCCAAGTGACCGGGCAACTAAAAAAAGGTGATCTAAATCTTCCTTCGGAGCTCTGCAAAAGGGAGCAACTAAAATCCTGCTACGCTCTCAACAACCCTCTCCTCTTGAGATCCATTCTGGTTA
The DNA here is from genome assembly GCA_013350335.1 of Chimonanthus salicifolius. NCBI lineage: Eukaryota > Viridiplantae > Streptophyta > Magnoliopsida > Laurales > Calycanthaceae > Chimonanthus > Chimonanthus salicifolius. The sequence goes on from CM023539.1 coordinate 37,456,067, forward strand.
GAAGCTTTCCCTTTAGGGCGCACCACACAAAATTTTGAACCCTTGGGGTCACATTCATTTTACCTTAGAATGTAAATAGAGATTAATATTAGGTCAAATCTATAAATTGAGCATTTTCAGAATTTTCAAAATCAGATGCCTCACCCAGGTATCAGATTCCGATATATACCGCACTTAAGCTACTCAGAAATAAAACAGAGAGAGATTCAACCACATGCAAACAATAGGAATAGGACGAGATGAAAAATATTACCTGGTAGCTACCCACATACAGAAGTAAAGCAACTACAGCAACAATGGGGAGGCCTTGAAGAACTTTATAGTAAGCTGCAAGAAGAGACAATGCAACTACCTGTGCCACTCAAAAAGGAATAAAACCTATATGATCTCATTTTATGAGTTAAAAGAGAGTGCACATAACATTATATAAGAATTTTAATCAGGAAAAAAGGCATTAAACTAAGAAATGTCGACATAACAAAGGTATCAAAAGAATTTGATAAACATGCTACGACTTCAGAAAATAATAATGGAAGGATGGAATTCATACAATTCCGCTCACGCCACCAATTAACAAAGGTCGCCTCCCAAGATCATCAACTTTTAGAACTGCTACTCCAGTCATCAGTAACTGCAGCAAGAATAGTTGAAATTTTTAATCCAAGAGCCAAAAGTACTTAAGTTTAATCAATCAAAAATTTACGGCAACAAGAAATCTCCAACTTTCAAAATATTATACGAGTAATTTGCATGTCAAAATCTATCAGGCAATTAGGGAAAATAGTTTCTTCCAAAGCACTTTTGCTTTAACATACAATAGTTCCAACTGAAATTAACCAAAGCTGTATTTGGATGTAACCAAATTGCAAGACAGCTGAAAATTTCTGAAGAGACCACCATGTATTGGAGGTGGTCAGAAAAGTGAAATCACATTGAGCATTATCTTCTTTATCTATTTTTAACACCCCAAATCATGGTGAGTCTGGAATTCACTCAACTTAGATGTTGGAAAAAAAGTACAGTAACTTCCCCACAAACAAAATAAAATGAAAATGTATCCAGATATAAAACATAAATATAACCATAAATGAATAACTAGGGATGCAACCAGACAACAATGACAATGTTATCAGGAACACGTTATGTATGACAACATCGATGAAGGCCATAGCTTGGAGATGGCCCAACATTATTTGGATCATCTGGAGACCACCAGACAATCTCAGGGTTTTCTAATTTCAGTACAGGGGTCCATGGCATAGTCTTGAGTAGTTGCAAGAGGCACTATTGACGAAGGGTCAGACTTATTTAAATCACCCATTTCCTATTATTTTGTTTATTTCTATCGTTTACTGTTGGAAACAATTTAGAATGTCTTCATTTTAGTAAAATTATGTTTTCAGATAGCCTAGTTGTTAGGGGATTAGGAAAAATTCTTGTAATTACTTAACAGAATGGGCGGGGCCCAAGGATTATTTGAAATTATTTGTTTTTAAATGAACAAAATATAAGGGAGGGATAGCCAATGCATTGGCTATTTTTCTCAGAATCAATCATAAGAGAGGGGAGACAAAATAGTCCAAAGCAACTGAAAGTTTGGTTTCGTAATCCATACTTGTGAGCTTCTTGAAGGCTTTATCCCACTATAGAACTTGCATAGGAAAGCTTGAATCTTGTATTTCCTATGCTAGCGAAGTTGGATTTTATAAGTTTTGATCCTTTCTTCTTGTTAAATAAAAAAAAAATTACTCTGATAATTAGGGAGAAAAGAGAGGGGTGCTACAGTTGGTATCAGAGCGAAACCGAGAGTCTTGAATCTCCCAAAGTAAGATTAAATACGGTATCATGTCTCACTGACAGATAAGAATCCTAACTGACCGACTCTTCGGAGTCTGCTGCACGGGGCCCGGATTAATTTACTTTGAGGAGAATCAGACTGTAAGCATTCAATCTGAGGACAACCTTTGATGAGAAATAGTCAGAGAGATGAAAAAGAAAAGTAAGGATTAACCCCTATACGTTGAAAATAAAAGGTGTTAGTCATAGTATGACAAATACATGAGGATAAAGTTAGCGATGAGAAATTTCAATTCCCCCCCAATTTTAGAAAATGAAATGAATGCAGGAATAGATTTGTTGCTATATTATGATATTAGTTATGTATTTGCAAAAATGAGAATTTTTCCTAATGGTTGTGTCTGACATAGGAAAATGGCACCCCGAAGAGGATCTCGTGCATTGAAACCTTCAGCGCGTGTCGCTGGAACTGGTGGTAGTACTCCTCCTGTAATACCAGAAGAACAGGCAGATGCTCCTCCAATGATACTGGAAGTACAGGCTAATGCTCCGCCAGTAGTACCAGGGGTACCGATAGTGGTTCCTACGATAGCTCCAGAGATGCAGACTTTTCTGCAAAATTTAGTACAAACAGTGATACAATCTACTCAGACTGCGAATGCTACCACACAAAGCCTGGAGAGCCAAATCACTGTAAGGAACTTCCAACAGCAGCAACCACAAAAATTCTGCGGCTGAGAACTGGGTTGATAGTTTGACCCAGATTTTTGAATTGTTAAATATCACAAATGAGGAGAACTGAATTCTCCTAGCCAGTTCGCAACTTATAAATGACTCTGCGAAGTAGTGGAAAACAGTAAAAGAGCAGAATCTGCTGACAGACAGAACTTGGAAGGGCTTCAAAGAAATATTTCTGGGACGATACTTCCCTGAAGAGGAAATAGAGGCTAAGGCACATGAGTTCATAGTCTTGGCCCAGAAGAATTTGTCAGTTACGGAGTACGAGGTGGAGTTCGCCCAATTGTCCATATATGCTCCTTATATGGTGGACACAGAGTCCAAAAAGACTTGGAAATTTGAAAGGGATCTTCGGCCTACAATCAAGTTAAGGGTGATATCCTCAACTGCAAAGACATATAGTAAGATAGTGAGCAAAGCTATCACAGTGGAGAAGGATCTGGCGGAGACAACTAGTTTTATGGAGCGCCGAAGAAGACAGGGTAGTACCAGCTCTTATCAACCAAATAAGAGGTTTAGATCTGGTGCACCACGACCTCAGGCTTCTACATCTATGGTTTAGTCTACCAGTAGAGTGTTCACATGTTTTCATTGCAGACAGGCAGGGCATTCCAAGAATAATTGTCCTCAGCTGAACAGGACACAGTCTGCGCCATCTTCTGCCAGCACCTTTGCCTGTTATCACTGTGGACAGGCTGACCATATGAAGAGAAACTATCCTCAGTTACTCCAGGGACCACCAGCACGGACATCCTTTCGTCCACCTAGCAGACTGACCCGGTCGCGTATGTCTCGATCTCAAAATCAACCCAAACGACCTCAAGCACCAGCAAGTTCGGGACAGGTGTACTCTTTAGTCCCGGCATCTGAGACGGCTGATCACTTGGTGATCCGAAGTATGGCTATTATTGGAAGTTCATATGCTAATGCTTTCTTTGATTCTGGAGCATCGCATACATTCATATCTACTTCTATTGTTGTAGCCACAGGAATATTAGTAAGACGCTTGATATCTAATTTTACTATTATATCCCCTGTTGGAGACTCGTCCCTGAACTTGATTTGTAATTCAATAGATACAGAATTGAGTGATTTTAAATTTAAATTTGATTATCTAGTGATGGATATGGCAGAATATGATGTGATCTTTGGCATGGATTGGTTGAGCACCTATCATGCGTGCATCGATTGCTACCGCAAGAGGGTGACATTTTGGTCACCTGAAGGACAGAGATTTATTGTGTACAGGAATACACGGAAATTGTGTATGTGTGGAGAACCACTAGATGAGATAGGACAAATCTTGTTGAATAGTCTCAGGTTGGAGGATTCACCTGTACCCACTTTACTAGCAGTAGTGAGAGACTTTGCAGATGTTTTTCTAAAGGAAATCCAAATTTACCTCCTAGACGAGAGATTGATTTTGGAATTAAATTATTTCCTGGCACTGCACCTGTGTCACTTCCGCATTATAGAATGGCACCAACAGAGATGTCAGAACTAAGGAAGCAGATAAATGAATTACTGTGATTGGGTTTCATCAGGAACAGTACATCGCCTTGGGGAGCGCCTGCTTTATTTGTTAAGAAGAAAGGCGGCTCCCTAAGAATGTGTGTGGATTATCGACGTCTGAATCAAGTCATAATCAAGAACCGGTATCCACTACCAAGAATTGATGATCTGTTTGACCAATTGAGAGGGTCTAGTCATTTCTCCAAGATAGACCTCACTTCAGGTTATCATCAAATCAGAATCAGGGACAAGGACATAGAGAAGACATCATTCAAAACTAAATACGGGTTGTATGAGTATGTGGTAATGCCCTTCGGACTGACAAATGCACCAGCAATATTCATGGATCTGATGAACCGGATCTTCCATCCTTACTTGGACAGATTTGTAATTGTGTTCATAGATGACATTCTCATCTATTCTACCAGTGAGGAGGAACATGCTGAGCATATACGAATTGTGTTAGAGACCTTGAGGAGGAACAAATTGTATGCCAAGGCAAGTAAATGTGAGTTCTGGTTGTCCAAGGTGAACATTTTGGGACACGTAGTGACGACGGAGGGGATAGCAGTAGATCCAGCAAAGGTAGCTGCAGTGAAAGATTGGAAGCCCCCTAAAAATGTCATTGAAATCAGAAGCTTCTTAGGGTTAGCGGGGTACTATCGCAAGTTCATCATGGATTTTTCCAAAATTACAACCCCACTAACCCGTTCGACTCAGAAAGGAGTCAAGTTTGAATGGACCAATCAGTGCAATAGACGGTTCGAGGAACTGAAAGAGAGACTAACAAGAGCTCCCATATTGATTATTCCAGAGCGAGGCAAGGGATATGTAATATATTATGATGCTTCAAGTGCAGGACTTGGTTGTACGCTCAACCAAGGTGCACATGTTGTAGCTTATGGTTCTACACAGTTGAAGATTCATGAGAGGAACTATCCCACTCATGATCTTGAGTTAGCCGCAATGGTGTTCGCACTAAAAAATTGGCGGCAATTATCTCTACGGAGAGAATTTTGAGGTCTTTTCTGATCACAAGAGCCTCAAGTATCTGTTCGGACAGAAGGAACTCAATATAAGACAGAGAAGATGGATGGAGTATCTGCAGGACTATGATTTTACCCTCCGTTATCATCTGGGCAAGGCAAATAGAGTCGCAGATGCACTCAGTTGTATGAGCTATGGGACAATGGCTAGTCTGATCCGACAGGAATGGGAGATGATGTCAGCAATCAGAGATTTGAACCTTCAGATCACAAATAGAGGATGTGTGTACAATTTTATAGTACACTCCACTATGACATCAAAAATAGAGCAAGCACAAAGATCAGACCCAGAGATGACTGGAATCTGGGAGAAGTTAGCAAATGGAGAAGTAATTCAAGACTGGAAACTACGGCCAGGACATGGCCTTATGTATCAAGGCAGAATATATGTACCACAGGAGTGCAGGTTAGAACTGTTGTTGAAAGAGGCGCATCAATCGAAATTCTCAATACACCCTGGAAGTACTAAGATGTACCGAGATCTCAGAAGACAGTATTGGTGGTCTGGACTTAAGAAGGATGTTGCAAATTTTGTCTTAAAATGTCTCACATGCCAGCGGGTAAAGGCTGAACATAGACTGCCACTAGGATTAATCAATCCTAATTCCATACCAGAATGGAAATGGGAACACATAGCCATGGATTTTGTGACAGGGTTGCCCAGATCTTCCAAGGGCAACGATGCAATTTGGGTCGTGATAGATCGTCTTACGAAGTCTGCACATTTCTTACCTATTAAGGTAACGGACTTGTCAGAAACCTTGGGTAGGCGCTACATCAGAGATATCATCAGATTGCATGGAATACCCAAGACTATCATCGTAGACCATGATGGCAGGTTTACAGGCAGAGTCTACAAGCAGCTATGGGTACGGATTTATTATTCAGTACAGCATTTCATCCACAGACCGATAGTCAGTCAGAGAGGACCATACAGACGTTGGAGGATATGTTGAGAGCTTGCATGCTCGATTTTAAGGGTAGTTGGGAAGACCACCTTCCATTAGTGGAATTCTCGTATAACAATAGCTACCAAGCCAGTTTACTGATGGCACCTTTCGAAGCGTTGTATGGCAGACCTTATAGATCTCCTGTATGTTGGACTGAGGCAGGTGAATCTGCACTCATTGGACCAGAACTAGTGGAAGAGACTACAGAACAGATCAAAGTTATCAGACAGCGACTCTTGATTGCTCAGAGTAGATAGAAGAGTTATGCAGATAAGAGAAGAAGGCATTTAGCATTTGAGGTGGGAGACCAAGTGTTCTTGAAGGTCTTGCCGCGAAAAGGCCAGATCAGATTCGGAAAGAAAGGAAAGTTATCACCAAGGTATATTGGACATTTTCCAATATTTCAAAAGATTGATGAGGTTGCATATCAACTTGTACTCCCTTCACAGCTGTCCAATATACATGATGTTTTTTATGTATCAATGTTAAAGAAGTATTATCCATATGCCTCACATGTGTTAGATGTGCAAGAATTGGACGTACAAAGTGACATATCTTATGTCGAATGACCAGTCAGAATCTTGGACACAGAACAGAAGATACTCAGAAATCGAGCAATTCCTTTTATCAAGGTGATGTGGGAAAGGCATGGCAATGAGGAGGCGATATGGGAGCTAGAGTCCGATATGAGGATGCATCATCCAGAGCTCTTCATGTAAGTCATTCAAACTCTACCTCATTTCCATTTTTGGGACGAAAATTCTAAAAGGTGTTAGCATTTGTAATGCCCCAAAATTTTAGAAATTATTATAATTAAATTTGTATTAATTAATTAAGATTAATATGAATTAATTATTTAATTAGAGAAAATAAGAGGAGGATTAGTTGCGGAAATCAATCTATAAATTAATCGTTGGATGTTGCGGTCGGAAATTAAATGCAAGATTTAACTAATATGATTCGGTCCCGTGCCATGCCACGTCAAAAAGGACTCGAATGGAATACCTTAAAGACTTAAGGGCATAAAGGGGAAGGGAAAAGCCAAGATAAGCTTTGACTAAGTCACACGGTGGAAGTAGAACTTCCACCGCGTGAATAGTAGCCGTGAATAGTAATCCGTGAACAGTGTCCTTACCCCATTCATGCGCACGGCACAAGTTACACTTCCTTGTGTGCACGGCACTCTTGTTTGTTCCTTAGCTAAGCACACAACACTCCTTCTCCCTCTTCTTTTCTTTACACGGCAAAACTCCATACTCCCTAAATTTTCCACTGAGAAACTATCTCCCCACTGTGAAAGCCAAGAAGGAAACGCGGCGAAAGAATCAAGAGGAAGGAAAGGAAAGGAAAAGAAAGAAAGAGGAAAGGGATTACGAAAAGCATCTTAAAAGGTTGGTGTAATTTTCTAAATAAATATTTAGATTTAAATAAGAGTCTAGGGTGATTTAGAATCAACCCTGGACAAATATGGATTTATAGAATGTAAGTGGGACCGATTCGGGAATTGTCAGGTATTCTCCTCAATTTAGGGATCGGGTTCAAATCCGTGAAATAGTTTGTTAAATGGGAATTAGGAAAGGTGATGGAACTAATGGGATTAATAATGGGTTAACGAGTGTTTAATGTGAGGTGGCATGGTTTAATAAAATTAAGATAGGTCAATGGTATGATGGATTTAATTTATGAATGGGGTGGTGTTGGAGAAGAAAGATAAAAGAAGGGGAAAAGGTAATCCCCATTTCCGCCCTTCTCTCTCTCTCTCTCTCTCTCTCTCTGATGTTGCCGTTTCTGCTGTTCTCTCCTCTCTTTACTGTCGGAGACCGAGAAACGGCTGAGGCAGCACTTTCTTTACTGCCGTTGCCGTGCAACCTCCATTGGAGTCGGATCCCTCACTTGACCTCTACTTCAGTTTTTTCTTCGCACTTCTACCTTGGCTGAACCCATCCCATCCACTCCACCTTCTCTCTCTCTCTGTGTTGTTGCTTGCCATGCATCATAGCAGTTCTATATGCTGCTGTGGGTGAGAAGGGTGCGGCTGATTGGCTTGAAAACTTCAATGGAAGTCGGCAGACCCCCTGCTGTGAGCAGAATAACTAATGTAGAACAGCCTACAACTAGGCAGGGGGCGGAAGACTTGTAACTGAGATAAGCTTGGGATAAAGCCCAAGGCAGCGACAGCAGGGTATCTCCTCTAGGATTAAGCCCAGAATCAGCGATGGCCGGAACAAAACCAGCAATGAAGGTAAGGTCTGCAACTCGGCAGAGATGATAGAGGAAAATAAGATAGTAAATCTATATCAATTCATATATTCCAAAAGAGGTGAATCCCTCTCTTACATACATTGTATTTATAAGAAAAATTAAGAAATCAAAATAGAAAAGGACTCCTAAATCAAAATAGAAAAAGACTCCTAAATCAAATAGGAAACTAACTAAAGTTGGACTGCTAAGATTCCAAACGAAAATAACAAATCCTACTTGCTAATTAAGAAATAAATAAATAAATAAAGTGAAATCTGTGTGCTGCATCTTCTGTGTCCTACATCAATAACAGTCTCCGAAATCGCAGGCAGCATGTGGAGCAGGAAGAGATCAGCGAGATCGGTGGTCTCCAGCATTGCCTGCAAGGTGTTCGATCAAATTCCCCACCCAAACACCTGTATGTAAATATTATGAAAACAGAACCAGTAAGGTATTCCCCCCACCAGTTTGATAAATTGCCTGAATGGTGATGCTTTTGGATTTGTTCATTGTATTTATATCATGCTCACCTACACCCTCTTACCCTTTTTACTTTTAAAGCACTTTCTTTCTCTCCGATAACTAAACACTTGAATCATATAAATAACTTCGAAGATTTAGGCCTTTGGGAATAAGATTTCTGCAAAAGATGAAAAGCACTTGCAGAATATGGTACCAGTTCTGTACCATTTTGTAAAGATGAAACTGATGGGAATGGGCATAGTTTGGAATGGGTGAGATATGTTGATGGTGTCACGAATCTGGAATGAATAGCATTGGAAGAAAGGGCCATGGTTTTGTTGGTTTAGACGTAGAAACTTTATGACAAAGTTGCATCAGAGATTAGCCACAGTAGCCAGCTTCAAGCCTCAACTTTTTCACTGGGTTTGGGCTTGCACAGACAACCTCTTGAAGCCAGCCATTTTAATCAACAAACAGAAAGTGGAATTGATTTGAATAATTCCCTTTGGCAGCCAGAATCTGTATCTGAATTACCAGATTTCCATATCATTGCCTGTCTGTGTAAATCCATTCATATTTTTCATCTCGTTCCCTAGACTGACACCCATCATATTAGGCCTTTAATTTAGCTGGGAAGACATCATCATTTCTTTTAGTATCTTCTGGACAACAGTCTGAGATTCAGTAAGATCAGTTTTATGGGACTGTGATGACTGTTGCATAGAGATATTTGCGGGAGAAGTTGTCGAGTTCAAGTAGATGGTGCATACAGTTCATTAGTTGAAATGTTGGTTGAATTGATCTCACAGTTTATGCTGGTTAATCAAGACTGAATACAATGCAGGACATAGTATGGATATTTGATAGTGAATATCAAAATATAGCATTTGCTACATGGGTCTCTATCAGAAGGCCGAGAGACCCTTCTGATGGATTGAAATTACCCTTCTATCTCTTAGTGCATTTGGCATGCAGATCATACATGTGTGAGGGCACTTTCCTTGAAGTGGTTACCAAGTCCACATATGGCAGTATATCAATCAAGTATTTATACCTTGTGCTTGGTGCTGCAATTGCTCTTAGCTTAGTTCTCTTTAACTTGTCTCATGTTTTCCTGCTTCTTTCAAGGCCAGTATAGAATGCCTGAATGAGAGCATTGCTTCTTTGATTTTCAAAAAGACAGTAATCTATTTATTTGGCAAGATCCTCGATTTCTGTACTAGTATTCAACCAAATTCCCCACCCAAACACCTTCACTTAGAACACCATCATGAGAGGCCTGAACACTTTGATCATAATCTTAATGTTGGTATTATCAGAAATTACAACCTAGAGATATGGTAAATTATATGAGAAGGATGGGATTGGTTTTATTTTTAATGATGACCCAGGCAGTGGTGAGGTTAATAGTGAGAATTTATAGGGGAAATTGTTAACTCCAAAAAACTTAGAATTAAAGAGATACCATTAAATGAAAGATTAATGAGATTAATAAACTATGAGGTTGGAATCATGATCTCGAACTAATTATATAGTCTGTCTTGATTAATGAATGTAACCAGAGGATCGGAGGGCGATCTAAGAGCTATACGTACCCCGTAGCAACTCATTCACGGAACTTTACTGATCAGGTAGGTTTTCCTACTTTCTTGATGTATTACATGACTGTTATGTATGTGGAGATGATATTTAATTTAAAGGCATATTTTGAATGATTTATCGATGCATGAGCATGAAAGCATGCATCTGGTGAGGATGAGAATAGTTGAGATAATGGTTAAGGAATGTTAAACTCTAACATGAGAAATATGAAATACCATAACTATTCTGTATGGCAGCGTCCATGAACACAGGAATTGGGCAATTAAGATGGGCTCAAAGCTCCTGGGTGAAAGGCCCGAAACCTGCGCAGGAGAGTATGGGTGATAGTATACCCCATACTATCAATTTTTTGCTTTCCATATGAATTTTTCAATTGGGAGATCCCGGGTACATCCAAACCAAGTCGAGACTACGTCATAGAGTAGGTAGGAAATAAAGTTAATAAAGAGCTGGTAAATGTAACTGAGCAGGACTACACAAGGGCGACTCAATGATCAAGTAGATGAGTCTGCATACCTTAAACACTCCAATTACCACCGAAACACGAGCAGCATCAGATGCAACTGAAAATCCTGCACTCTGAGATACAATTTGGCAAGGAAAACATGAAGACCATACTGTTATCACTAAATTTTGTCATTCAATAGCTTCATCATATTTCATATGAAAAGTTGCTATTTGAGGATATAGTACCTGAAGGATAGTAGCTGCATAGTATAAGACACTTGGCTGTCCTGTAATCTGTCATGGTCAATCCCGACTTACTTAATGAGAAAAAGATACCAATACACTATACATCATGCAAGCAAAAAACCAGAACAATACTGTATTTAAAGTAACACAAGACCCAAGTTAGGAAGCTCCAGAATTATAGACATCTAACATTGACATAATGAAATAAGTTCATAATAAGGTGGATCAGGAGTAGATGGATCAGGGTTGATCCCAGTGCAAACTCCAAACCCATTACTAATTAGATGTCAAGATATGGTTATGTATCTGACCCCATTTGAATTAATGCTGCCCAGTCCAGCATCAATTTCAAAGATCCAAGTGGGGTATCAGATTGACCCAAACTATTACATACCTACATATAATGGTACATAAGTAAATATGTTGGATCAGGGATAGTTCATGACTTTCACATAATTATTGATCAAATCCAAGGAACTGCACTCAAAATGTGGGAACAAAACTCAGTTTAACTGTAACAAAGTCAGATCAGATCTGGTACCTCTATTAGAATGACAATAATCAATACCTGTTGAAAGAGGACCAATCCCCCACCAATAATAAAGGCCTTCAAATTTGGTCCTTGAAATACTTCCCAGACACTCGCTTCTTGATCTGCATAGGCTGACTTCAACGAGACAAGAGTTTCTTCTACTTGCTTCTTAGATGCTTCATCAGTAACAATCCGACCTCTTAGTCTGCTCAAGGCATTGATTGCTTTCTCTTTGTATTCATCAATAGAGGCCTTGCCTTGAACAGCCCTGAGAAGTAGCCAACGAGGAGATGGTGGCAAAATCCACATGCCTAACCCCATTACTACTGCAATGGGAGCACCAAAGCCGTACATGTAACGCCATCCTCCAACAGCATTAATCTCAAAGCTGCCCACAAGGTAACCCAACTGCACAAGCACTCATTTGAAGCTCAGCACATCTTAGAGGGACATTAGAGATTGAGAGAGGAGTGATCCTGTGCACATGCAGGCAGCATTACTGGGCCTAGATGACACAGTTATGACTCAATTGGGTGGTGGATAGTAGAAGCCACAGCTTATTGCTCACAGCCAGACAAGATGGATCACATGCAATCCATGCCGAGCCCCTCCTATAACCAGAACGCATCTTCAAACGTTTATCCACATTTTGCAGGTTGCATGTGTACTAGGGTCATTCCTGAACAATATCGAGAAATACATAGTATTTTTTCTTCTTTTTTCTAATGCAAGACTATAAAATAGATACCAGGATCCCAAGAACTATGAGTAGCTCCTTCAGAGATATTAATGTTCCACGTATCTGAGATGGAGAAGTTTCAGCAATATACAAAGGGGCACCATGCATGGCCTGCATGAGAAATGAGAAAACATGTAACTGAAACTGAAAATATTCACTTCAGATTATCACAGAATAATCAAGGCAAGGCATCATGTATAAGTGTGGAATACGGAAAAAGAGCAATGAAAAAGTTAAGCAGCATGGTGACGAAATTTTACTTCTGGAACCATTACATTGTCATTGGAACATCAGTAACTTGTAATATGTCGTGCAAACAGTAAATGACAAAAATCTGATATAGATGTTAAAAAAATGTTGGAATTAGAAAGTCTATATCAGCACCAGACCACCACCAACTCCATTGGCTAGCATTCCTTCTCAGTGCATGACTTGATTTCCCTTGGCAATTTAATATTATTTTAGGGATTTGTTTAAATAGTTTCTCTGTTCTGGAGGTCCTTTTCTCCATAAATATGGGAGATTGTAGAACAGAAATTTATGTGAATCAAGAGGGATTCAATTGAGACAAATTCTGTTTGTTTTGAGCTATGATGCCCGAGAATGGACATTCAAACAGTAAATGACAAAAATCTGATATAGATGTTAAAAAAATGTTGGAATTTGAAAGTCTATATCAGCACCAGACCACCACCAACTCCATTGGCTAGCATTCCTCTCAGTGCATGACTTGCACTGGAATGGGGGCGGCAAGGACAGGACATATTTTATTTATATGTTTATATATGGTCATCTTAATTAATTTTAAGTTATTTCATATAATAATTTTAATTATAGTCTGATCATAATTATAAAGTTTATAATTAGGTCGAGTACGATGTTGTATTTATAGAAGTTATCTAAAATCTCTATCTATTTTTCGTTTTTATATATTTTTTAAGTAGTATATTATTTATATTAATATTTAAGGACAAAGCAGTCAATAAGATAACGGGCATAGAAGTCCATGTATTATGTTAATATTTCAGGGCAAAATTGTCATTTTAATCAAAACCTCGATGATTTAAAGAGTGTCTCTGCTCTTTTTATCTCAAACGAGAGAGGAATGGTTCCACGTCTGCCGCCGCAAAACTACAGAAGCTTCTGTTAGAAAACCATGACTTGATAACATTCTTGAGGTAGAACTTTCTCTCAAAAGCTAACCATTGAGAGAAGTTGCCTCAAGTGTTACATAGAGTCATTGGTTTTATAAATTAACCGATGTCAGATTTTTTGTCACTTCACACCCGCCTTCACATTGCACACGGAACCTGCTTTGGTACCATGTTAAAAAACCATGACTTGATAACATTCTTGACTTAGAACTCACTCTCGAAAGCTAAATATTGAGCAGCCATAGAAGAGTGCCTCAAGTGTTATAGAGTCATTGGTTTCACAAATTAACCGATATGAAACTTTTTATCACTTCACAGCTTCCACCACTGTAGAAACTTCTAGGATTTCACATGGCTGCCGGTTAACTCTCTCTCTCTCTCTCTCTCTGGTTGTTCCCGTGCTGTGTCCATCCCCGTACCATGTCCGAACCTGCATGTGGATGTACGTGTTTGTGCATAGTAGGTTTTGAGTCTCTCTGGTTGTTCCCGTGCCGTGTCCATCCCCGTACCATGTCCAAACCTGCATGTGGATGTAATGCACGATTTTGTGCATCATCAGGTTTTAAGAGTGTTTGAGAGAGATTTTGTGAGAGTCCTCTTTTGTTTATTTTGACAATTATTTGCATATGAGATTGAGAGTGGTGGGCCTCTGGGTTTTTGCCTATCACATTGTAATTCTCTCATTTTTCTCTTTGATTAGTGAAGCCATCTTCACTTCCACCATGGACATGGGCATCAATGCCAAACCACATTAAATTATTGTCTCGCCTTATGAGGTATGTTTGTATGCTTTATCTTCTTCTTCCTATTTCAATGTTTCAATTGCACTTTCTCCACATAATAATTGGCATCAATAGCTTTTCAATTTGGAATTTTGCTTCCACTTCAACATGCACATGTTTCTGACATATGTAGTTAGATTCTAATCCGTACAGTGCTTTTCTTTTAAGGCATTAGCATGTATATAAATGAATCAAAATTCAACACATTATGAAAATACCATGATATCTCAAATTATTTCCATTGTTCGAGGCTTTCATTATATGTTTCAGGTCTTAAAACGTATTGTTCTTAAAAATATACCCATTCTCAAGCCATTCTTTATAGGGTTCTAACAACATCAGCTTGTTTTTATTTAAAATATCTTCCAGAATAGATTCTGAGAATAGTACCAAAAAAAAAGAATTCTATGAGAATTTCTCCTGATAATAAATTTGCAAGCATGAGCTTCATAAAATGGTTAAAGGCTAGTCAGTGCTAGCACAATGCAATCAAAATTATTTTAACCCTCAAGGTAAATACACCATGATGGTTTCATAGCAAAACAAAACTGAGACAAACTTATGAGAACCTGTCAAGCATGCCGAACAAAAAATGTGACGCTCACCAAACCTATACCAATCCCATACAGAAGGCGCCCAAGTATAAGAATGCCAAGATTAGAAGCGGTCCCAGTAACCAAAGCACCAAGCGTATACAGAACTGCAGCTGCGATTAGTTCTCTTCTTCTTCCTTTACAAACAAAAGTTCATGAAGCAGTGTAAAGAAAAATTATTGAGAAATTCTAAAAATATTCTGATGAACTTGTTTAAGGTTCATTTAGATATAAAAATATAATTCAAATTGCATTACTTCAGATATTCATTTGGAAGTAAATTTGGCACAAAGTACAAAAATATGAAACCAGAAATCACAATAACTGGGGTCATAGTTTCTCAAAATTTCGTGGTCCAAATAAATATTGGCATTCAGTCATGTAATAATTTGAGGCAATAATAATCAGAAACCCACCCACCTTCATGCTTCCAGTGGGTTCTATTTAATAACTTGACACGAGTCATTTTTTAAGCCCATCAAAAATATCAAGTAACATGTTTATTAGATCTATTTAAATATATAAAAAAATTAAATAAAATTCTTTTATCTGATATTAGGCCACAAAATGGATGACTAAAACTGAAAACAGACCTCTTAAATTAAAATAAGAACCTTCAAGCTTATCCATTCATTTTCATAGGTTTATATCAAATTTTAGGAATAACTTTTGAAAATAAAATTTATATTTGAGCAAATCTATAAAATCCATGTTACCTGATATGGTTTATAGGCCCCAAAAGATGCCAAGTGTCAATCTTAAATAAAAAATCCCAAGCAAATTATGTCGGGGTGGCTCGATTTGGAGCCACATTTGATTAGAAGGCCCTCTCCTATTTTATCTCTCCTTCTCCTACTTCTTCTGTATTTCTATTTTCGGTTTGGGATAGCATTGCAAAACATAGTATGACTGCCGGTTGGGAAAAACTTTGTATAAAAGGGACTCTCGTGTGGTGTTGTTTTGGCTTCGCAGTATGCCCCCTCTCAGGCACCACCGAGAGTTTAGTTGGGTTTTGTTAGAGAGAGTTTTGTAGAGAGAGAGAGAGAGAGAGAGAGATTTTGGTGGGATTTGAATTTGTAACCTCTTTGATTTAGTGGAATTCGTCATTTATTGCCCGTGGATGTAGGCTTTGGCCAAACCACGTTAAATTCGTGTGGATCTTGTGTGGTTTGATTGATTTTGATTTTGCTTCCACTATTTGAATCAGGGATTAAATCCCAACAAATTCAGACTCAGAAGAAAGAGGCTTTCTAGTTCGATGCTAGAATAGTAATGAAAAAGCACTGCATAATTCCATCTTACATCAGTTTCTCAACTCTAGAAACACGGGATAATTATATGCCCCTACCATTTGGCTTTATTTGAAAAAGCCCCTATATTTTCTATAACTCCAAAATGCCCCTAACTTTTTATTAAAATTCTCAAAAGCCTATCGGCTATGTCAAATAGTGATCTTCTAATGTTTTGCTTTGACACTTTATAGATATAACTAGTAGAGCTTGCTTCGAGGTCAACACTACTAAAGAGATTAGGCTGAGTAAAAATTACTATTTATAGATTAACAATGTCTCAAAAATCAACAAACTTAGATCATCATAGATTTGGATTTTAAGGCTTAAAATCAACGATAACATAGAAATTTAGTTTCAATTCAATGGTGAATATAACTATGATCACAACCAAATTAACGGCATGACAAGTGTGACATATAGTGGGTGTGAAGGGAGAAGATGGGTGACAAGAAGGCCCCATGTGGGCTTCATAGGAAAAACCACATGGTGTGAATTGTTATAAGCAAAAAGAGTTCCATAGAGAAGTTGACCTTCAGTAAGCATGGTCAAAGGGACTTTTTAGAAATTTAATTAAAACCTATTGGCTTTTTAGAATTATAGAAAACATAGGGTCTTCTTGCAAAGAAAGTCAAAAGATTGGGTTTTTTAGAAAAAAGCCCTTTTTAAAAGAAAGGGTTGAGACATCAAGAATAGAAGGGGATCCAATTAGCATTTTTGTTTCTTTATTTCTGCACTAGAAAAATGCATAGAAGAATGACTGATATACATCTTCCAAAACATCAAGTTGCCTGAGATCTGGAACAGATCTCATTGCAACCAAAATAATAGTGCAAGGGCTCAACACTATGAAGGGGGAGAACGAGATGTACCTAGAAAATCAGCAATGGGGTAAACTAGGAGAGAACCAAGAAGTGCTCCATAAAGGGAACCGCTAACCTGCATATTAAAAAAAGGAAATAGGGATGAGTCTCTTTTTCTTAACCCTAAGGAAATGACTGTAAGATCCATCTGAGGTTATTGGAGAACTTGGTATCAAGGTTCTTAATTTGTAGACATAAAAGAAATAATGATATGAAAATATGTTATATTAGTAATAGAATATAACTTCTATAGAGAATACTTTAAGGTTAAGCATACCACAAGGCCAAGCTCTATAGTTGACAAGTTGAACCATGTCGTTCCACTTAGTTCAGCTGACTGATAAACAACAAAAACCATTCAATTAGCTTACAACATTTGAGGTCTGGGATATTAAAAGAGGAACCACTAATAACTAATAAAACTCAAGATTTTGCAATGCTGTTCTCTAATTTCCTCTTTGCTCTACATGATTTCAAATAAAGTGGCTGCATGGTGGCATAACATTTATAATGGAAAGTGAGACCTCCAGTATATATGTGTACTCTTCTAGGATCCACATATAATAGATAACTATGAAGACGGCCAAGTAATTAAGCAGAACAAACCAATATACCTGTAAAGAGATGGTTGCACCTGAGGTGGCACCAATATCATAGCCAAATAGTAAACCTCCCAAAGCAGGGAACAAAAACCTACAATTTGGACAAAAGTAGGCCTAAACAAATAAGTACTCTTCTACTTGAGAATATATATGATCATCAACCTGTATTGTGCTTAGTATATAGCCTGTGAATTGGATATCTGCACACAGCCACAGGGTTGATGCTACAGATCACAAAACTTAAGTGACAGACCCTCAAGGAACAAAACACCCCAAAAAAGTTAATAAAATGTGGAACCGAATGTAACTTACAATAAACAAAATGCCAGGGATGCTCCTCAGTACACCTACAGGACAAAATATCCCAGAGAGAACATGGTTGTGGGACATTATGTAGCAAACAAATGCTAGTAAAGTTGTAAGTATGGTTAGGTATCAAGCCATGGCAATTCACATATCTGATTAGGAAAGGGAAGGGGGATGGAAGTGCTTTATAAGTTGGCTAAAATAAGGACGAGGAGAAATAGAGACCTAGATCATGTACGGCATATAAGAGATGAAGAAAAGCTGATCCCAATAAAAGTAAAGGAATAGAGGATAGGTTGTTTCAGATAAATTATTTGGTTTTATGCTAGGTAGGTCCAAAATGAAGCTATTTTTGTTTTAAGACAACATATATAAAAGTTCGGTAAGAAAAATAAAGAGCATAATTTTTATAGACCTAGTAAATGCTTCTATCTTTTTAGGATAAAAATATCCTATCTGAAAAATAAATAATAAAAAACAGAAAAGAAATGGCTTATGATAGTGCTACTTCTGTTACTGTCAAAACTTAAATCTGGAATGCGCATAAAGACAAGTAATCCTTGGACTCCCCATAAGAGAGCAAGCAAAGGGAAAAAAATGAAATACAGAATATATGTTATCCAATGAGTTGGTTATTGACTTCTCAAGTTTCATCAACAAATGAATTCCCAAGAGATTTAGTTTTTCTTTCTAATGTTGGATGGAGTGATTAGAAAACAACATCATTAAAACTAATATCCAACTTTAACTGGTAATGTAATCGAAAGATATTAGGACAACTTATGTAATACCCTGCCCCAAAAAGTCCCACATTGCTAGTAGCATTGGAAATTCCCTGGTATATAAGTAATAGCCTTCCTCCTTCTAACACAAGGCCTTTTAGGAGGAACAATGGGTTAGCTCGCTAAAGCAAGCCGCGCGGATCCGTGTATAGGCCCAAAGCAGATAATATTGTGTTAGGGGGGCGGGTCGTTACAAATGTATCAGAGAATGGTTCAACTCTTTGCCTGAGGGTGTGGGCTTGGTTGTTGTGTGTGCAGAGCCGAGGACGGCTCTGGCTTTAAGGGGGTAGATTCTAATACCCTGCCCCAAAAAGTCCCACATTGCTAGTGGCATTGGAAATTCTCTAGTATATAAGTAATAGCCTTCCTCCTTCTAGCACAAGGCCTTTTGAGAGCAACAGTGGGTTGGCTCGCCAAAGCAAAGCCGTGTGGGTCCATGTGTAGGCCCAAAGCGGACAATATTGTGCTAGCGGGACGGGTCGTTACAACTTAACTTCTTTTTACGATAGATAGCAACAGATTAGGGCAATTTTAACTTTTTATTTTAGCAGATTTACTGCTTTTAACTTACAAACACTAATTTCTTGAGTGAGAGAGCCTTATTCAAACTCGTGCACCAGGTCATGGAAAGAATCTTTTGTTCTCCATATCCAATTCTAAAAAAGAATTTCTTTCACTTTTTATCAAAAATCTCTTCCAAGTCTTTAATTCTGAGAATTCATTTGATGATTCTCATGCGACATATTGTTAAGATAGATATCTGATTGATTAGGACTCAAGTTAGTGTTAATCTCTGATTACAGATTGAATTAGTTTAGAGTTTTAAGTTCATCTGCAATTCCTTTAATGAGTCCATTTATATCAGAGTTGATTAATGAATGATATAGAACATAGTTTATGACAATCTCATCTGTAACATATACGTCATGCAATAGCCAATAGCAGAGGTAGAACTCCAGTCATGGTCATTCTAGCAATAACTGAAAAAAAAAAAAACATCAGTGGCTTCTCACAGAGGGAGACCCTTTGCATAATTTGGTACTAACTACTACAGTGTACAAGACAAAGTACTGAAATGGCGATGATGAAAACATGGACCAGGTGGAAGATATAGTCGAGAGGTACTTAGAAAAGTTCAACTAGACATGTGATGTAGGTGAAAAACACAGGCCCAGAACCTGACAGAAGATCTACACATATAGATTGGGACATCCAAGACCTATATGGGAAAGATTAAAAGTTAGCTTTGAGATTAAAAGATGAAGTTTTTGGATTCTATGGAGTTACCACTGAGAAAACCATATGGTCATTAAAAGAGCCTTCTTCCTTCATCTTGCTTGCTTCAGCTGAATCCAACTTCAAAGGACTTGGGAGCACTTCTTCAAGCCTTAAACTAATTTCTACTGGTATTTTGATTTGTTTTTCTTAATTTTGAAGGTAGGGTTGCTAACGCATGACAGGGGATAGGGTAACCCTAAATGCATAATGAGGTTATGAAATGATCAAAATAATGCTCCCTAAATCTAAAATTGGCTGAACTTAAATTTTACAATTAATTAATATAAAATTACCACACATAATCATACAAATACTAAGAATATAATGTGTTTAAATGGATTGAATGTCGTCATGAGGGAATTTAGTAACTAATCAATCCCGATGAATATTGGGCCAAACAGTCAAGGACTAGTTATCACGGGTAATGAATAGTTATTACACTAAGGAGCTTAGGCACGTGGGTACGACTTAGGTTTCCATTGAAATAAACAAAGAGGGGAAAATTGGGTGGAAGTCAAGGCCAAAACTGCAAGGGGGTCCCACGGTGTGGGACGTGTGGGGGTGAAGGCACAAAAGGGTTCGTGCAACTCTCTGTTTCTCAAACGAAATCACAGGCGTGGGTAGGATCGGGGGGAACAGGTGGAAGATGCAACGATCATGGACGGAAGCAACTATGGCAAGTGGAATGGTGGCAATGGCTGGGCTCCCAAAGAAAAGTGGCGGAACAAGATCTGGACAGTAGAGGGGAGGGCGACAAAGGGAAGGGGAAATAGGTGGTCACAGTAAACAAGAGGGAAGGGTTTGGAGTCACGGCAATCAACAGTAGGGGAATATGGGGTTACGGCAGCAACAAAGGGGAAATCTGGGAATGGCAGCAAAGGGAAGATGGATTACAGAGGGACGGAAATAGGAAAAGGCAGGGACGAATCTTGGGAGGTTTCGGCATGGAAAAAGAAAAGAAAACAAAGAGAAGAGTAGAGGAAAAGGAGAGGGAGGAAGAAGATAGAATAGTACCTGGTTGTGGAAGAGCCTTCTCACCCTTTCCCGTGGCTTTGCGCCAACAGGTTCGTTGATTTCTCACCAACACATCATGCGCATGGAACAAGGTTTCCAAAGCAAACTTCGTTTTTCTTCATTTATTTCATCCCTAATAAGGGTTACATCTTGTATTTATACTCATTACATGAAAAAAGACTAAAATACCCCTATTACATAAAATTACTGAAAAATACCCTCACATAAACACAAAATACTCTCAAATAACACCAAAAATACAATAATTAGGGCTGCAACTCGGGTCGGGCTGATCGGATTTCTTAAAACCCAACCCGGCCCGAGTTGATATATATGGAACCCGACCCGACCTGACCCGACCCAACCCGAACTCTAGAACCCGACCCGACCCGACCCGAATTCTAACCCGAATCAACCCGAATTCTGATCCGACCCGCATTCTGAATCCATTTTAGCCGGGTTGGGTCGGTTCAGGTCGGGTTAACTTGTAAAATCCTCAACCCGGCCTAACTCGAATTTCATGCGGGTTTTTTTCTTCTCAACCCGGCCTGACCCGCTAGCCCAAAATTCTTGACCAGATCCGCATGATTTCTCCAGTCGGGTCATGCGGGTCGGGCCAAAACTCGACCCAAGTTGCAACCCTAACAAAAATGCTAAAAAAAAACTAATGTCTAAATAAAGAAACTGGTTGTGGTGCTCCTCATCAATCTCTCCATCTGAAAAAGAACTCGACAAGATGAAAATACAAAAATCTACCTACGTGCGCGTCTTCTTAATGTGGGGTCTTCAATGTGTAATCCCACACACGTGAGGCCTTCAGGTATAAACCAAGCAGAACATCGTCGGGCCACAATAAGAATGCTGGATTGACTCTCCTCTGCCATCGATAGTATACTCGGAATCCTAGAGACTAACGTCACAATCAACTCTAGATGGCGGCAGCAATAAGATGTGGATAGAATGCACCTCTGATGTGACAAGACTCCTAAATCTCTCCAGTAAATCCGAAGCAAGTTGGTCAAACAACCAAATAATATCTGTCATGGGCTTGAGCTTCCATGTCACAGGATATAGCTGATGTCCTCCTGCATGTGTGGAAACAACTTCCTTGACTAGGATAAATTATATCTTCTCTCTCTTGGATGGCAAGGAAGGCAAGGGAGGTACAGGCTGAGTGGGCTGGACAGGTGCATGCCATAGGTCATGTAGTGGATTAGGAAGGCCAGTCGGAGGGTCAAGGTCATGCTGATGTGGGGTGGAGCTTGGAAGTGAAAGTGTTGGACCTGGACAGGGTGTGAGGTTCTCCACATGATCATCCACATCAAATTCCTTGGATCTGCAATGAGTATTTGCAGCAAACTTATATTATTCATCGCTTATATTAATTTGACAGTTAATTTCAGCGTGCAAATCGTGAATGCGTTGTGCAGATGCATGTACAGACTCAGACGGACTAGGTAACACTGACACTGGGATGAGGTCTATAGGTTGGGATTGAGTAAAAGCACACCTAACCAAAGAAGAGGAGTTTTTCTGGTCTCCTCAGGTTTTTTATCCCTGAGAGATTCTACACCTTCAAAAATCTCTATGTTTTCATCTTCACGATCAGTCTCATCCTTGGACTGTTCTACTATCAAAAGAGCTCTCTCCTGACTCCTAGTCTTGAGTCTTTGCCTATATTTGAGAGTGGCGTATTTCTCCTTTAACAACTCCATTTCGTCCCAAGTCAAATTGAGGGGATCGTCTCTTAGTCTCCTGGTTTTTTGTTCCACCGTGGACCAGGAAAGCTGGGCTTGTCCAACCAATTTCAGTTTACCCGTCGAACTTCTGACTTGTTATGCCACTCAAAGTAGTGATCCATGTCTAACACCCAATCTAGGAAAACCTTAAGGTCTAAGCGTCCATCAAAGCTAGAGGCTTCTACGCATATGGTGTTCAAGACACGTTCTCGGTAGGTTCTTGATGCCAATCTGACTGATGGTACCCACCACGACCAACTCCTCGGAGTTCTGTCAACTGGGCAAGGGCCTGATTCCACCAAGCTGGGGGTTGTTCTCCTACCATGTCTAGACTCATGACTCTAAGAAGAAAAGATCTATAACTAGATGTTGTGTCCTAATACTATATGCAATGACGAGAATGATTTTTTTTTCAAAAAAAAAAAAAAAATATGATGCAATCTAAGACCGTGAGTGTTTAAGGAAACTACCCAACCTGTCTCTAATACCAAATTTGACGCAAGACAGGGGATATGGTAACCCTAATTGCCTAATGAGGTTATGAAAGGGTCAAAGTAATGCTCCCTAAATCTACTGCTAGTGGTGGATAAGCTTGCTATGGTAGTGGTGGGGGAGCTGACTAAGAGACTAGTTCTGACTCTGCTGCAGAAGCTGATGGTGGAACAACTACCAGTTGCTGCTGTACGGCTGTTGGATCGACATAATGGGCTGAACCAACTGAAGAAACCAGGTCAACTGACGGGCTAGAGCACCGAAGCTTAAAAACCGAATGTGTGCGCCCGGCCACTTCGATTGAACAAATGTGCTGAAATTATATTCCAATTAATTAATATAAAATTACCACACATAATCATGCAAATACTAAGAATATAATGTGTTTAAATGGATTAAATGTCGTGATGAGGGAACTAAGTAACTATTCAATCCCAATGAATATCGGGCCAAACAGTCAAGGACTAGTTATCACGGATAATGAATATGAAACTTGGGAGCTCAGGCAGGTGGGTACGACTTAGGTTTCCATTGAAATAAAGAGGGGAAAATTCGGTGGGAGTCAAGGCCAAAACTGTAAGGAGGTCCCAAGGTGTGGGACGTGTGGGGGTGAAGGCACAAAAGGGTTCGTGCGACTCTTTGTTTCTCAAATGAAATTGCAAGCTCGGGTAGGATTGGGGGGAACAGGTGGAAGATGCAACGATCATGGGCGGAAGCAACTATGGCAAGTGGGATGGCGGCGATGGCTGGGCTCCCAAAGAAAAGTGGCCGAACAAAATCTGGACAATAGAGGGGAGGCGACATCAAGGGAAGGGGAAATAGGTGGTCACGGTAAATAGGAGGGAAGGGTTTGGAGTCACGGCAATCAACAGTGGGGGAATATGGGGTTACGGTAGAAACAAAGGGGAAATCTGGGAATGGCGGCAAAGGGAAGATCGGTTACAGAGGGGGAGCGGAAATAGGAAAAGGCAAGGACGAATCTTGGGAGGTTTCGGCAAGGAAAAAGAAAAGAAAATAAAGAGAAGAGGAAGAGGAAGTGGAGAGAGGAAGAAGATAGAATAATACCCGGTTTTGGAAGAGGTTTCTCACCCTTTCCAGTGGCTTCACGCAAACAGGTTCGTTGATT
The DNA here is from genome assembly GCA_013350335.1 of Chimonanthus salicifolius. Taxonomy (NCBI): domain Eukaryota; kingdom Viridiplantae; phylum Streptophyta; class Magnoliopsida; order Laurales; family Calycanthaceae; genus Chimonanthus; species Chimonanthus salicifolius. The sequence continues at coordinate 37,480,399 of CM023539.1, forward strand.
TCTCACCAACACATCATGCGTAAGGAACAAGGTTTCCAAAAAAATTTTGTTTTGCATTCATTCCATCCCTAATGAGGATTACATCTTGTATTTATACTCATTACATGGAAAAAAAAAGACTAAAGTACCCTATTACATAAAATTGCCCAAAATACCCTCAAATAACACCAAAATTACCAATCTAAATAACGGAATAGAAAAATACAATAATGCTAAATAAAACTAATGTCTAAATAAAGAAACTGGTTGTGGTGTTCCGCATCAGTTGCTCTTAAGAGATCCATGTTTTAATTCTGCCAGTTGACAAGAATTTCTTGTCAACGTGTTTATGGTACCATCATCATAACTTTTTCAGTTTTAGAAGATTCTTACAACTTGATATTTTTAAGCAATTCTTCATATTCAGAGAGAACTTTTCTTCTCAAAGGGTATCAAGTGAGGGGAACTTATTCAACTTTGTACACATTATCAATGTCAGCCTATATTCTGGCTTCCATATAAACTCAGCAGAAATTTATGGAAAAAAAGAGCAAAAAATGTAAGATTTCTTCTTCTAGAAAAAACAAGCCCTAACAGGAAAAACATCAAACAAAAATAAAAGAATTCTATCTTCGGTATATCTGAATTGAGGCCGGGAATTATGATATCCCACATAATTCCATTTTAAATAGCTTTAAATAATCCTATATGAAATGTTAGGATGGAATTCCATTGCATGTCGTTTTATTTTATGGAATACCCAGATTTTAGCTAATAGACCACACCTACCAAACAGGAGAGGCCCCTGAACAAATTTCCAAAATTCTACAAATACTAGAATTTTCAAATCCTTAAATTTGAAAATCGATAGTCTGATTGAATTTTCTACGAAACATATGAGCACAGAAACTAGAGAAACTTTCCTAAAACACTATTTCAGTAAGGGTATGTTTGTGTGTTTCCACAAATTAGGAGGTGGAACAAAAATCAACTTTCCTACCCTCTTGCCTTGAAAATATCCGTTACGCAGCACATGCATCAATGTGTGGGAAAATAAAAAATAGCTTCAAAAACTACTTACTTTTTGGGAAAACTACCTCAATTTTCGTGAGAAACCTAATTTTCTTTGGAAATAGGATTTTCAATGAAATATACAATGCACGTGAACTAGGAAATGAAGGAAACTTCTGAGAGGACAAGAATATATCGTTGATGTGATGCTCCGACACTTATGTTGGAAATGTAAAAGGAAGTCATTGTTAGGACTGGGCTGGAGACTAGCGTGATAGGTAGAGTGACTCAATCCAAGTCCTTAGTTTTCCCTCTCACAACCGATGTGGAACTCTCATTCGCACCCCCAACAATTCGGAACTCTCATTCGCACCCCAACAATTCCCCTCTGAATGAGGCTCTCAAGCGGATAGAACGTCACCAACCATCCCGTTCGGCTAGGAGATCCCTGAATCCACATATTGTGTCTTGGGGACCTGTCTCTGATACTTGTTAGGAGTGGGCTTACAGCCCAAAAGACCAGCCTATTAGGTGGAGTCATCTCATATAAGTCCTTAGTTTTCCCTCTCACAATCAAATCCATGTGGGACTCTCATTCGCACCCTAACAGTCCCATCTCTTATTTTCCACTGAAAACCCATTCTGAAAGAAAGAATAAAGAAGCCAACCTAATGGAATAAAAAATGAAATGAATAAAAAAGTTCCAAATCGTACGGTTTTTGAAATACATATTCCATTTTTCTCAGATTCCAACATTTCATTAATGAAGCATAAAAGAAGCAAGAAGTGGGGGGAAAAGAAAAAATAATTCAAGAAATCACAAGTTGTAGTGAAGATGATAAAAGCATAGAAAAGGAAAGAACTTACGGCAGAATGACAGAAGACCAGGCAAAAGCCTCTTGAGCTATATCCTCAGAATCAAATGGAACAGCTTCATCCCCTGAGGAATACTCTCCTTGGGTTTGGACCTAATTAATATTCCCAAAAGCACAAAAGCAGACATCCAAATTAGAACCCCATAAATGGGAATATCCTTTCTCCTCCTCAAAACCCAACAGTCAACAGAATGGAGACACCTCTTCTACAATCTATACCTTACGTCTCAGTAAACCCCCAGAAATGAGTGGCATTCCGGAAGATTGGAAACCCTTTCCAATGCTAATTCTGCTGCTACTGCTGCTTGCTTTGGTGAAATTTTGGTTGGAGAACAAGGATGGAGAGCGTTGGGAGATGATGAAATGAAGGAGATGGGTCTTGGTGGAATGAGAAGGAAAGGCTCTGGAACTGAGAAAAGGGACTGAAATGGAAGCTGCCATTGGATTCTCTTCGTTCTTCTTTGGCTACAGACCAGCGGACTGGCAACCAGAGATGAGCAATAGCAGTGCCCGTTGGACACATTTCGAGTCTACTTTCTACTTCTGTGTCAACTGTCGAGTAGAGAACGATTCTAACTAGCCACGTGTCACGAATTTCATCTCATATCCATGTCTGTTGGCCGTGAATGGCAATTCACCGCAACGGATCAATTCGAATTAGACAGACGACCCAACCCGTCTGATTCGGGACATGAGTAGATTAATTGAAATATTTTAAAGAGGAATTATTTTATTTTATCCTTTCAACGAATTAAATACTAGTGTTGGATATTTGGGAAACACATATTTATGGACATATATTTTTCAGATATTGTAATATTATGAAACATATCAAATGAAAATATTTTATTAAAAAATCTATAAAATTTACTGTTTTTCTCATCGGACTTATTCAACATAAGTTCTAATAATTTCATAAAATTTGAAAATATGTTAATGTAAATATATATATATATATTTATAAATTGACGAGAAACTTAATTTTTTAATAGATAAATCTTGTATATTTGAAATTTCATTATTTATTTTATTCTTACCATTAGAATGACTTCCACTATAAGTGAAACTAGTAGATGATTATGTAGAAAGTTCCGTCATGTATAAAGCTCATTTAATGATCAATACAAGTTTTTAAAATTTTATATTTTAATTTATATTAATATTTTTTCTATATATTCTTACTATTAAATTAAACACCAAAGATACAATAGACTTATTTACACTTAAAAATTAGGTGTTAAGATAATTTAATTGCCCCATTTTAAATAAGACAAGGAGTTAGCGAACTATTTTTTTATTAGTGTATTCCAACCGGATATAAATTTTGGATATTTAAACCTAAGCATGTATGAGACCTAGCCTAAATGTGAGTCACATTTGGATTTAAAACTTTGTTCATAAAATTTGATTTGAAGCAAGTTAGATTCATCCCACCTGAATTATGTATAGATGTACATTTCTATTCTATGACATATCAATCTTATTTATTTGATCTTATTAATACATAAACGTATAACTCTCCAGTATTTTTTATTGCGCTTATATCCTGTAGGAATTGCGTTCATACTTTCCCTTGCCCCTTCTTATCAATGGACTCCTGACGTATACGAAGGAGTACAGTTCGTTGGATAAATTCTAATGGAAAACTAAACGTAAAACTTCCATAACCCACTGCCTCGCACACTAGATAAGACTATAAGAGCTCGAACTTGGCACCTCCTATTTCTTGAAACGGGAGATTACAAGTTAAGCATTTTCTCATTCTTTTATTTCTTTTATTTGACAACATAAACAAGTGTTATGTATGGATGAAATTTTATCAGCTTAACTTATATACTGTTTTTTTTTTTATATCAAATTTTCATGAAAATGATTCTACGGTTTAGAAATACCATTGGCTTTTCATTGAGTTTTAATCCTCTCAATCTCTTATATCATTCTCTATTATTTGTCATTCTTTTGTTTTCATTGTTTTTGTTTCAAGAAAATGAAATTTCAATGAAAATTGGTTTTATTAGTATAGATTTGGGCATTTGGTTTTGGTTTTTATTTTAAATTTATTCTTACAGATTTTTACGTCATAAGGTCTCATGAAAATATTCTTCAATTTACTTTTTAATTTTAGTTTAGCTTAAACTTTTTTGAGACATCTATAATTTTAATTTAATAATATTTTTCAAAAGACAAAAATATAATCTGATAGAATCTTCAGTAATTACCAAACAACAGATTTTGATATGCTAATTTTTTTTCATAACTGCCAAGCACCAAGATTTAATCTAGTAATATTTTCTTTTAATATGATAAATTAAAAATCTTATGGACTCAAAATCTGATAAATGCCAAATACTAACCTAATTGTTGGTTGATAAGCCCAAAGTCTTGCTAGTTTATAATTGTAAGGCACCTTTAAAAAAAAAACTCTATAATAGACTTCAAATGTGAATAGCTTATTTAGATCTATTTGAGCATGGGCTATCCTCACGAAATCTTATAAAAGTTAATCATATATTAAGGAAGAGTAGGATTGAGTTTAACGCCTATCTAGGCCTCTACTTTATAAAATAAGAAATCCTTCGATAGCCGTTTCATAAATTCAGCAGAATTCTGAGAAAGCTCGGACCCAATGAATCGAACCGTCTAGAGAGATCATCAAACCAACTTTGATGTGAAGCTATCCTTCATCACACTAAACTAAGGAGATGAACCAAACCCTCCAATTCCCACTCGACTTGGGAGATGATGTCGATGGCCCCTTAGATGAAATTGACACCATTCAAAATCATCTAAAAAACTGTATTGACTCCGCCCCAATTAGCATGATATTGTCCTCTATAGGCTCACATATACTTTCACTGTTTTGCATTGGGATGTAGACCTATACAATACTCCCAAAGGCCTCATGCTAGTTGAAAGAAGAGTGTTACTTATATTCCAAGATTCAGACAACCTTCTAGGTAATGTGAGACTTTTTCCACCGAGGAGCCACCCTCTTTTTTCTTTCTATGTATTCCACGCCACACACACATTCCCTACCGAGGAGCCGGTCATCACAAAAATAAATACTCTAGAACTCTAAAATGGAATCCTTACAAGCCAATTGGAGATCATGGTCGTCCAAAGTGGACCCGAATTAGACTAAGACTCTTCCTTGAACTAAGATTCAAAACTTAAAGAAACTAGAAGACCCAAGAAGACTCAAACTCACATTGAGAGAGAGAAGAAATTTCGCACAAAGGCTTGAATTTCATTCAACTTGGATTTCACTCCAAGACTTGGATGTTTTACAATGAAATCCAAGGATCCTATTTATACACAAAGTTGTAAAAATTGTTTACAAAAGTGAAATCCATCTCTACTAATTTTTTCCACCTACTTAAAATACAAACAAATCCCAACCATTGATTCAAATTTTCTAAAGATATGCATGGTTGACTTTCCATGTTCACCCCATTTCTTGACACATGTTTATAAAATCGTTGGATAACATGGGCTACGAAAATCAGAACTTTGTAAACTTGGTCTTGTTGGAAAGATCATTGAAAAATATTTCCAACTAACGTAATTCATTAAATTTCAATGTCGTTTGATACTTCAAATCTGTTTGCAAATTCAGGCTATGCTTTTGCCACTGATTCACTTTCTAAATTCCAAATTTCCAAATCTATCTCATGCCCAATTTGGTTTTATGCGCCCATTCAATTGCCTTTTTGGTGAGATCCTTGCTATGTCATCGTCCTTGTGGTTGCCATGTGTGCAATGACGTGGTTGATTTGGTGGATTTTTGTCTATATAGCTGCAACGCAAGCAATGGGTCCCACATGACGCCATTTGGGTGCCTAATACACCATACAACTTTGCAAGCTTGATATCTTACTCATCTTACCCGATTGAGGTCATTCTTACTGCATTGGAAAGCTGACGAGGTCCTCTCTTACCTCCATCGATTCTTTGGTGCATGACTTGTAAATCACTAAATCTCACTTGGGACAACTATCAAATCATTATCTGCCATCAAATAAGTGATGTAATGGAGGATAAAATGCTAATCAAATTGAAATGGGAATGCATGGATACTGGCCTTGCTGGCTAAATTCTCAACCATGGATCCTATTTTTGGTCAGTATTGATTCGAAATATGGAATATCAACATGGGACCAGGAAAGCACAATACATGCCAGAATTTCGAGTTTGGTTGAAATTTTAAATCAATATTATATAACAGAGGATTATAAATATTAATTTCTGCTTATGCAAAAAATGAATATTATGGAAAGCTGAAAGGATATCAAAAAGAGAGAAGTAAAAAACATGGAAGGGAAATATATGTGCATAATTTATTTTAGATATTGGAGAGGTTTTGTCAAATTACTGTATTTAATATATTTTTTACTCAAAATCAGAGGTGATAAGTAGAAAAAAAAAATAAAAAGTTCTACTAAGATTTGCTTTAGTGAGATATACTATTAAGACGTGTCATTGAATGGAATTTAGAGTCTATGTTGTTGGGTCAGATGAAAAAAGACTGTAAATAATTCTTGTATTAAGTTTCACCTTTATATGATGATCCTATTCCTTGATTTTGAACTTTTAAAAATCAATGAGCCATACTCATTAAAATTTAAAGGCTGAGATTATATAGGTTGGATCATCAATTAATAGTTATATACTCCATATCCATATAATCACCTATCATATGAACTTAAATTTTTGGAATCCACAATCCATCTAATGACATGTCTTATTAATGTGTCTCGCTAACCTAATTAAAAAAGAAACTTTTATATATTTATATACTCCATGAGTGTATATGTCATATAAAGTGGATAAATAGATCTCTTATTGTCGTTGATGATGAATTTTCTTTTGATAAGTCACAGCAAATATTGATTCATGGAACATCAATCATGATTCTCATTGGGTAAATAAAACTTTCTCACTCTGTATTTAAATTAATATAGGTAAACATAAATAGTAATCACATTATAAAAAAAATTAAAACAAAAATAGCAAGTCACCAAACCACAATATAAAGTACATAGAAAAGAAAAAAAAAACTCTCAAGTCACTGCGGGACTCAAACTTGAAACTGAACAAGTTATAAAATTAATTGCAATTTTTTCTAAGATTCAGAGTTCTTTTTATTTCTTATAGGCCATGAACTCGTAATTTCCTTGTATTCCTTTCATTAAAAAATCCAAAATAAAAGTATTGGCGAAGATGTTTGGTCTCTCATCTAATTCATTTCAACCATCTTGGCAGTGTCTTAGTTTTATTTTAATTATATCTTAATGTTGTTTCACCCAATTTTCAAGATATACTTTTTTATTTCTTTCTTAGTTTGAATATTCATATTTACAATAAATTAAAAAGTTTGACTAAAAAATCTTTTCATTTTAAATATTAGTGGGCTCATCTGTGGGAGTTTTACGCTGGGTATCCCGCGGTTTCCCACACGTAAATTCAGAAAAAAAAAAATCATTCTTAACAAATCATCATCATTACTATCATCAAAAGCTAATATCTCATCTATCTGTGATCAACTCCTTAAGTTCTTATTTTCCAATTGATACTATCATAAATTATTTCTTAGTCACTCTAAAATCTAGTTTATCATTCTTTATCCCTTCCCTTCAAATTTTCAGTCGTAAGTAAAATCATTATTAATAAATTTATAACAAAAACTCAATTTCTTTATGTGAGTTCAACTTTGTAATTTTTAAATAATGAGATTAATAAATGAATTCACCCAATATTGACAGTATTTCACAAGGAAGGAAATAATGCTTTAAAACCCACCCCACTTGAAGATTTAACCCTCGTTCAACTCAAACCATTGTCAGACATAATTACCTTCAATAACTCGCAAAATATCTGAAACTTATTATATTGAATTGTTAATCTGATTTGTTATTTATAGTTGAAATAAATGTGAAAAATCTATTATTAACTTTTTATGTTTTATGGGTTTTGTATTCGACATATTCCATGTTTTAGTTATTTATACATTATTGTATTTTTTGTTAACTAATTAATTAATATGATTTATGATATTATATTGATGTCATGAGTTTGATCAAATTTAACTATAATTATTCTTTGATTGAATCTTATTTAACTCAACATTCTTATACAATATTTTGATAATATAGATTAATTTTTAAAACATTAATTAAAAAAGACAATTTTATATTGTTGGGATTTAAAAAAAAAAACCCACAATCCGCAAAATAGGGTATAAAAAGCCGAAAAGATAGGAAGTCCATTATAGAAGAAACTCCAACATGCAAAAAGTTGTTATAAACCCTAAAAACAAATTACATGAACAAAGTAATCAAGAACCGATAACACGCGTTAAGCCACCCAAATTTCGATCAGTATCCGTTGGTTACACACATTATAACTGCCATTTGAAACCTTTCCTCCCGCCAACCTCGCTCTCCAAAAACGGCAACTTTTCCTTCTTCTTTTTTTTTTTTTTTCTTTTGACCGTTTCTTCCACCCAAAATTCTATAAAACCTCCAAATTCCCAACCCAAAGATTCAATACAAGAGAACCCAATTCTCGGAATTTCCCCAATTCAAAGAAAATGGAAGAAATCTTCTTCTTCAAGAAAGAATCCAGGGAGAAGAAGAAGAGGGAGAAGCCACCCAGCAGGCTACAAAAGCATGCGCCGGGGTTTCTTGATCTCATGCCAAACACAGACACCTCCTCCTCCTCTTTAGGGAATGTGCCGCCTTCACTCGCGCCAATTCCATTGTTATCCCCCGCCTTTATACCACCACCACCGCTGGCAGAGCCGCAAAATGAAGAGAAAAAGGCTGATCATGTGGGTGGTGAAAGGGCAGGGGCAACACCGCCGCCCGGTGGCTGGAAACATCCAGCGGTATCCACTCCGATTGATCCTTCAGCCATCATAAGTAGTTTTAAATCACAGTGCGTGTTGGGCGTGAAATGAAGTAGACAATGGAATGAGAGTTGTATTGTTTGCCTTTGTTTTCAGAGTTTTGAGTGGTGTTTTTAGATAGCTTGAAACATGATACTTCATCTTCCAATTTCTTGGTTTTGGAAGATGGAATTGAGATTGCAGCAAATTGAATCATGAAATAGATGTTTGTCAATATTCTCGGTTCTGATGATGAGAACCGAAATATCGCATACCCATTTGTAATTTGTACTTTTACCCCAAATCTGAGGAAATGATTTAAGTATGAAAATTGAATCCAATGATGGTTTATGACTTTGATATTATCAATGGCAATGGCTGCTAGCAGAAAAATAAAGATTAAGTAGGAGCTCTACACAATCTCTCACCTCCCAAGAGATATATGTGTCCCATTATCATGATTCTGTATCTTCATTAGGTGAAGAAGAAATGGCCATCCTTTATGGAGATGTAGTATCATTTCATTTAGAGTTCTAAAAAATCTTGGACATTAATTCTATGGAATTGGATTGATGGCCAAGAACTCACTTCTAAAAGTGGGAGATGTTGAATTCAATTCTCACTCTCCTTTAATGAGTCACTCTCTATAGTTTTATCCGGTGTGCATGGATAGCTAGGTTTGCACTAAAAATTAGTCCAGTAATCTAAGAGGCCTGGACACCTTCGTCTTAAAAAAAAAAAAAAAACAAATCTTGGACCTTGATTTTTCACAGGACACAAAAAGATGCAAATAATTTTAACATCAGAAGCCTTAATATAATTGAAACTCAGAACGGTGGTTTTCTATTTAACCTAAATATATCAAAACTCACAATCTGCTATGTTTATAAAAAGGAGCCTCAACTATTTCATCTCTAGATAAATTATCATGAGATTTCTTTTTCAATTTTTGAGTTTTTAACAACACATATTCAAGAAAATATTGTACAAATATCTTTTAAAAATATTAAAAAGAGGCAGAACTATTGTTAGTGCATGTCTGTTTTGTCTGCATACTTCAGAAGAGTCGAATCATTTGCTTATTCACTGCTCTTTCGCTAGTGCGGTGTGGAATTGTGTCTTAGCAGTTTGGTATGGCTTGGGTTATGCCTTCGTTGGTGGCTGAATTGACGTTTGCATGGGACATTACATTTGTTTCTCCTAAATGCTCCTCTTTGTGGCAGTTGTCGTTTTTTGCAACTATCTGGAGCCTTTGGTGGGAATGTAATAACAGGATTTTCAAAGGTATTGTTGAGTCTCATCTGTCGGTTACAAGGCATAATCTCACAAAGTGTGTGTCTTGAGCTGTCTCTCTCCAGGATTTTAGAAACATCTCCATGTCCGACATTTTTCGTGCCTGGAAAGAATGTGTGAAGTTCCATTACTAGAAGTATGCAAGATCGGGGGGGTGGTGAATAGGTCTGATCCGATTTTATTTTCATTTTTAAAATAAATCAATTTAACAATATGTGCAGCGAAATAAACGTTTGTGTAAGTGATAAACAAATGAATCAAACCTTTAAAGCAAACCACACATGCACAACGATATATAGTGGTTCGGTTCACCTGAACCCACATCTACTGTTGGACTCACCCTCTCTAGGGCTATCTCAAATCCACTATGTATGGGAGTCACATCCAAACATTACAACCTAGTTTTGAAAGGTTCGACTGCCCTGATCTAATCCTTGACACATATTTTTTAAGGTGGTTCAATCACACTAATCTAATCCACCGTACAATGATAAACAAAGAACACTTGTCTTGAGCCTTAACAATTCTTCAAAATGTGTGTTATTCTTATAGATGTCTCTGCGCCTTCTTCCTTTAGATCAGGTCCATCTTTGTTGAGTATTGGCACAGCGGAACATGGGTACTAGGATATGGATATGAGTGATTTTGGGTCCTAGAGAACCATCCACATCTTCATCATTAATGAAGTATTGAATACATGATTATATCCTTGTTAAAAGATAATGAAGATGGAGTGATGAGGGGCTGAAAGCTCTCTGATAACTGTTCTGTATTTTCCAACGTTTGGGACTCCCCTTTGAATTCAACCAGCCATACATTTATAGAACTGTCTTGGAACAGTTAAGTCTCGAGGGCTCCAGATTTCCTTTGAGGCCTTGAGCCTATATTTGGAAGTACAGCTTACTTTAATTTCTAGATTTCAAACCTTTACTTCTAATGATTTTAGTCAATGGCTAGCGTTCGCGATTGCCAATCAGAATATTTAACTACCAAATCATGAGGTGGCAAAAATGATTTCTCAATAATCCTTTATTGGGACTTTCCAAATATGTATTAGATTGCCATCCACGATGCTTAGCTTCAAAAGATTTGTTCATGAGTATCAAATGGCAAACTGATTTTTCATAATCTCATCAAATCCATAAGAGCCTTCTAGGATTTCCATATTTCCATAAGGTTTCGAATCATGATGAAGCATAGGATCTTTTGAAATCAAAAGGAAACTTTCCCTCTTTTCAGTTTGTCTTAGCATATCTTATATCGGTCCCACACTGAAAATACAACTATCATATATTTTCGCTCAAATAAGGACAATCTTTGAGGCTTCAAAATGATTGAAGCCTCGAGGATGAAAGTCAAACATTTTCCATTTAACCATTGACTTCTAAGGTATTTAGTCTTAACCTAAGGTTTATTAAGGTTCACTTACCTGTGTGCCAATCACAAGTTCGGTGTGAATTCTTCAATGCACTGACATCTTCACATTCTTCCGAGGCAAGATCCAAGACACATGGTCACGCTCGGTCACAGAATTGACAATACATAGACTCGATCAAACCGAGGCCCTAACAATGTGCTGATCTAGTTTAAGTTCTTCTCTTTCGGCCTTTGTTCTTTGCTTTTTCTTTTTCTGAACTTACACCTCTAGTGCCCTATTTATATTAATATATGAACCACTTCAAAAAAAAAAAAATTCACTCATTTTAGCTGATGTTAGAAAATTTTGAAGATATTGCAATGCTATGAATATAAACTTGAATTGATTGCTCTTTCTAAATTCATCTAAATGAAGAAAAAAAAAAACAAGAGAATGGCGTTATGACATTTTTTTATTTTTCTAAATTATAATATTTTGGGAGTATTTTAAAATTAGATTTTATTTAAAAAAAAATAATACCGCTTTTCTAAGACATTGCTACTTGAAATTGTCTTTTATTAGGAAAAATCTTCCAATTAAAAGGGTTTGCGACTCTTCAAAGTCATTGTTATTCATTGAATATGTTTAGAAAACGTACGGTGCTAAAATTAGAGATGACTTTTGAATGGTTCAAAGAGAGAACAAAAATAGAGATAAGAGTTATGTAATTTTTTAAGCAATTACCTACAAATTTTGAGGCTACATTTAAACGTTGGGGTTGGTTTATTCTTAAATACCGTGTAGCATACAAAGTCGATTTGGGCCTATATTTATTTCAAAAATAAACTTGCTTGTGATCCGTAGCCAACAGGTGATCGATCTAGTTTGAATTGGAGGCATTTAGTGTCTTATGAACAAAATGGTCCTCATGTTGATTAATCATGTGTTATGGATTTAGTTTTTATAAGTTACATGCAACAATTCAATGAGTTGCTGAATAAAAGACATCAGACGAGGGAAAACAAAAAGAAAAATGACGAAAAGATAAGAAGAATTAAAAAGAATATGGATGATAAAAAGAAGCTTAATTTCTTTTCTTTTTTCCTTTTTTTTTTTTCCAAAAAGAAGGGCCTAATTGCCACTAGTGGTATTCACATTAACTCAAAGAAAGACACATATAAGTGAGATTTAAATCCTATCTTCATTTTGATTATGGATCTTAAATTGCAAATTAAAATTTTCATTGAGATTTATGCACTATTTTTTATCATATTTTTTTTTATTGAGGTTTGTAGAATCATTAGAGTATCTTCTTTATGCTAAAAAGTGGTGCCTAAATTTTTAGCTTCTTTTTTTAACAAAGAATTTGGAAGAGGAGAATTACTTTAGAAATTGAATGCCGTAGGTGAAAGAGATATACAAAAGCTTTTAAAGATCATATAATAGAAACCTCGTGATTTGATAAAATGCATAGAAGACAATGATAAGAAAGTTTTCTTCTCTATCCTAGTATTTTAACCTCATTAGATAAGCACAAAAAATAATCAAACTCTATAAACAAATATTGTTAAAATAATTGAATGAAACATGAAAGGTGATAACATCGGGGGGAATCATTTTATGAACTCGATCCTTTAACCCCTCCACCTCCTCCTACTAGACAGTCAAAGCTACTGCTACTCTTTAACTCCGGATTTTCTTCTCCAGCTAGTGTCACATCTGCTGCAATTTCTGGGCCAGGCTCATGGGCTCTTGCCCAATCAACATTTTTTTTATGACTGAGGTGTTCAAGAGTCTCACCTTTATTTGAACGAAAGATATTTTAACTCTAAATCCTTAAAACACATGCAAACCTTCTAATCCCACATACATCGAGTAGCCTAAAGAGGTATTAAGTGTGAATCAAACTTAAGACATGTCCTTCATGAGGGGAGCTTCTTGACCGTCAGACCAATCCTTCTTACATTCTTCATGGATGAACATTGATAGTCACTAGATAGCCCATCAGTTAATTTCAAGGATTTATGCTGAGAAATGATGATAGGCATTGGTGTTGAAGATAACAAGAGACACTGACGTACTCTTTTTAAACTTAGATGATGCACAGAATAATGAATGAGTAATGACTAACTAGATTTTCAGCCATTTCACTATAATCCCTTCAAAGGGGATGTGGATGAAAAGGGCAAGTAAAGAGGGGAGGTGGGGATGGGTGAAAACCAGGTGAAACATAGGCCTGCCACCCATAACCTGGCTTTACAAGCATATCTATATAATAATTCATATTTTCCCTGATAATCATCCATGCCAACATAGCTACAGCCTAGTGCACATTGATTTAATAAACCGGTATAAATATCAGACTTTCACGCCATCTTCATCCCCCATTTGCAAAATTCCAATGACACTGATTTAGCAGCAAAACTGCACTGCCTCAACACAATTCAACAGCAAAGACTAACATAAATAAATGACTGCTGAATACACGTAAATGCAGTGGTAGCAACATAATTCCCCATCGACTTTCATCTAAAACTGATAAAACTCAAAGTGCATATTTTCATTCACAATCCACAGAGGAAATGTTCAAGGTTAGAGAAAATGCCAAAGCAGTCATTAACAAATGATGCAGTTATAATTATATCAAGGCAAAAATAATTTTACAAAGCAAATTTAATACCAAATATCTTTACAGACTTGCCAAACTCGGCTCGGTTGGTTTGTGTAGGTCGGTCACAGAGCTTTCTCTATACATCCCATTCCTCCCTCACCCATCATCACTTAATTCCTCAAATAAAAACAACAAGAAAAAAGAGGAAAAAGAAAACTCCAGCGCAGAAACCCAATGCAACAACATTAGCTCTTCAAGTGGTGATTCCACATCCCCAGTTCGTTGGCGAAAGTTCTCTGGAAGTCAAAACTCAAACTCCCCATTTGCCTGTGCATAATTCCACTTAAGTTACTGGATTAATCAGAACACATAAAATTATTTCTAAGGTAGTAATAGATGGTCCTTCCTAAAGTCAGGTGGGCTTTTTTCCCCACACCACTCAACATACAATAGGTCCTAAAAGCAATCAAGGTTGATTTGTGACTGTAAAAGCGCAAAAAAGGTTTCCTGCATGATTCAATTCTAGTTCTAGTTCTCCAATGGCATTAAACACTAAATGCACTGCAGAACATGTAACCATCAAGCATGCAAATAATAGCAATTTAGAGAATACAATGTAAGAAAATGGGACGCATCATTCAGACAGCATATACCATCCACATTGATGAGAAACATCACCATGAATAACCTGATGGAGAATGGGATCATCAAGAAATGCCAGCAAAGAAGACTTACAGGACCAGGCACATAGGTCATGCAAGAAATTAAATTTCTTTTGAGCATGTTGCCAATGGGGAAAATAGCTGATCCAGGAATATGAAGCTTTTGGCTAAAACTAGACAGATGTAAAACTTTTCTACCTCTTTCATTTCTTAACAAAGATCAGAAGATAACCAACTCATTTCCATCAAATTGATGTGTAACAAGCTCAATTGTGGACAAGATCCATGAGCCAAACGGTCTCATAGAGAAGATCAATACAAATGAAGGCACACACTCACCTGTGTCTTATGACACAAAAAAAAGGGTTTCAAATGAAGAGAAATACTCATCCAATTCGCAATAGCATATGGACAATTGTAACTTAAACATCCATGTAAATGAGATCTTTACAATCATCTCACTACATAAAAAGAAAAATGCATGAAGAAAATCAACTGTTGAAAAAGAACCGGAGCTTGCTAAGTGAACCAAGTATTTCTTTTTTTTTTTTTAAAGACATAATTTTGCATTTCACAGAAGACAATTTTGCATGCTATGAGACAAACTTCTCTTTAAAACAAAATCAAATGATTATTAATACAACACACTTAAGATGCTTCAAATGAATTTATCATAAAAAGAACAAAACAACATCTACAGTGCCATCATCATAGTCACCATTGTCATTGACGTCACTAAAGTCATTTAATCCATCAATTTAGAGTTGGCACTCATATATCATATGACATTATCTCATGCAATAAACAATAGTTTAAAAACTTGAAAAAACTCAAACGAGACAGCCCGAGTCGACTCGACTTGACTCGATAGAGATTCGAGTCAAGCAAGTCAATGAATTTTACCAAGTTTTTTCAAGTCCAAAAACATGGCCAAGTTACTTGATTCGATAAGATTTGAGTCAAATCCAAGTTTCGAGTTTTCGAACTATGCAATAAACTATGAATCAATAACCATCATGTAGTATTTAGTATAAGCAATATAAGGTTTTCCACTGATTCTATGCCTTTAGCTAACGAATCCACTTCCAAATTGGCCTCTCAACGGCTCCATTAGGATGTGGCAGAAATGAAAAGATGCGTCACTTGGAGAAAAACTGAAAATGCCTGGTGATTTGCAAGAAAAATGGACCAATGCGAACAAAACTAATGAACCATCCTCCAAGTGCTTAGAGGTGAAATGTTTGTTCTAGAGGAAGTAAAATAGTCAATAAGTAGGGCTTACATTGCTGTCCCTAGTAGCAATCAAAACAAGTGAAGAGAAGGTTCCACCTAGTGCCTCCATTTCACCATTTATCAAAGTAGAACCTGAGACCAATGTAAAGCACCAACCTCCTTTTTTTTTTTTTTTTGAGAAAGAAAACAAAGATGGGAAGCACCAAACACCACAGCATATTCCATGACTTCTTATATGACATAATAAAATCACCAAGGTACTTCCGCAATAGCATTCACCAGAAAAGTAGAATGATAGGATTAGTAAAATATTTTAGGGATCTTTTGGTTATTTATTTGTACTTTCCATATATTTCCATTTGAGTTGTAACCCAAGCCTATTTATAGGTTGAATAGCAATGAAATAGTAGAGATTGTAGAGATTTCCCCCAAATCAGCCTTTCGCTAGGAGGTGAAACCAAATGAGGTTGATTTTCCCCCAAAGTGAAATCCTTAACCACCACCACCCCCACCCCCCATCCCCCCCCTTCTTTTATTCACTTCCCATTTTCTTCCGTTTTTCATCCATTTTTTTATTCAGGTTCCTTTGGTAGCAAAGCCTGCCTCAATCCACACCACAATCTCCATCAACCCCATTTTATTTTCAAGAAAAAAGAAACGGAGCAACACCAAATTTGCCACCACAACCATAGCCTTAGCCGACATCTCAACCCCCACTGCATCATCATTCGTGCACCTACTCCACCATTCCCTCGTCATCGAATTATTTGAAAAAAAAAAAGTATATTTGAGGAATAGATGAAGAATAAGAAGTTGAGCATCAGCAACCACCACCACCGCCCTTTGTTGCTCACTCACCCCCACTAATGCTATTGTTGTTCATTGATGCCCATGCCACCACCATCCCTTTAACCCCCCTCCCTTGATCGGCACCTCCATCAATCTTCAGATTCACCACCCCCACCCACCACCACTATCACCCCCATCGCTCCCCCCTCACCCCTCCCCACTACAGATTGCTCTGCTCTTCAAGATCACTGATCTCTTAATCACCAACTCTTTTCACACCACTAAATCAATCACCATCTTTTACACCTTTTCCCTCCTAGTCAAGCACCACCTATAGCCTTCCCACACCACTTCCACCCACCTTCATTGACCCCTCTCTTTACTCCATCATTTTACCCTTTTTACATCATATTCCCTTAGTTACAACATTATATATATATATATATATATATATATAAAACCATTTGACTTGATAGGATCCAGGTCAATAAAGAATAACAAAATATTTTAGGGATGTTCTTGGGAATTCATTTGTACTTTTCAAATATTTCTATTTGAGTTGTAACCCTAGGCCTATTTATCAGTGTTATCAGAACCGGACCGAACCGCGGCTGAACCGGCCGCGTGGTCTGCAGTTCGGTCCGGCGGAAAAACCGGCTGGAGGTCAAAACCGCAAAAAACCAGTCAAAACCGTGGTTTTATGCGGTTTTGACACCAAAACCGTGAACCGTGAACCGCGGTTCATGGTTTTTGAATTTTTTTTATTTTTTTAAATTTTTTTTTTTTTTAATTTTCTCCTTAAAAAAATGTGTATATTTGAAATATAAAAATTTATTACTATTTCTATCCCATATATTTAACCGTTTTGGTATATTACTCAGAGTTTGAATGTTATTTTTAATATTTATATTAATATTATTGGTAAAATATGTCTTACTTAATATTATATATAATATTTATATTATTTTAATACTTGACCGGCTTTTACCGGCTTTTACCGCGGTCGAACCCGGTTGAACCCTGACCTCCTCGAAGACGGTTCGGTACACGGTCCGGTTCTGATAACATTGCCATTTATAGGCTATAATGAAATGATAGAGAAGAGTTTTCCCCCAAATCAGCTTTTGCCTAGGTCACTTTCTCCTCGAAGTGAAACCGACAGAGGTTGATTTCCCCTCAAAGTTAAATCCCTAAGCCCCATTTTATTCCAAATTGTATTCAGGTTCCTATCATAGAACTCTCTATTTCACATACAAATTCAATCAGCCCTTCAAAATTCAAATCTACAACCTTAACTAACAAGATCTTTGCTCTATCCATCATTCTGTGCTCAAAATCTCATTAAACCAAGGTAAATCTGCTTGAAACCTACAAAGAGACCTACCTTTCGAATGATAAAGAAGATGGTCCATTTAATCAAATGAAATGCAGTTATCTACACTCTAACAATTATTATTTCTTGCACAAAATCTCATTTGCATGTGCCAAATATGCTTGAAAGATACAAAAGAGACCACTCCTTTTGGAAGCTATTAAAAAAGGACGAGATGAACAACTAATAAAATGGAATGTGGTGAAGTTGGAAATAAAAAATGGTCCACTTCATACAAAGTTGGGCACTTCCATCAAAAAAGGTTGCAGAGATGTTGGGGATGATAGAGATGCATCTGGAATGCCTATTTTGGACATGGCTCATAGTATGGGTGTAGGGAAGCTAGTGGAGTGTTGCATGATAATATAGTTCCATGGTAATTAGAAGAGAAATTTTATAGTATGGTGTTAAATGGTGAAAATGAAGACAAGTGAATAAATTTATGTGGAGTCATGGACAAAGATACACAAGTAAGGAAGTGTATATCAACAGGAAAAAACACCATACGAAATTAAGTGAATTATAAAAGGGCATGTTTGGCAACTGGTAGATTCTAACACTAGATATTCTAAATTTGACGTAGTGCAGAACGAGATCCTCAAACAAATGGGTTGACTCGGTCAAACCAATGGGTCAAGTGAGTTGACTTGGATGGGACTCAGTCAGCAAGTCCAAAGGGTAGTTGTTGGTTGGCACATGGCCCAAGGAAGGTTGGACTGTGTGAGGAGTACTCACAAGGGAACCTAGGGTCTAAATAGGATAGGCTTGTAGGCTAAGGGTAGGTAGGTGGCTTTGGGAGAAGAAAAAAACATTGGTGAGAGGAAAGAAGGGACAAGTGACAAGGGGGGGAAGAGAAGAGGGGGAGGGGGGAATGGCGACAAAGAAATGGAGAGAGAGAGAGAGAGGCAGGTGTGTATGGTGGCAGCAGGGACGCTGCAACGATCGGTCAGAGGCGCTCGTCGGTGCAACGATGGGTGTGACACATGCCAATATTGGGCCAGGCGTGTGGCTCTGCAACAGGCTAGGTTAAATTCTCAGTCTACACTTCATTCAAAACAGGTTCAAGTCAAGTAGTGGGGTTAGTTCAGAATTTGTTTAGTTAGTTGTAGTAGAACAGTGGTCTAATTAGCAGGTCGAGCTGGTTTTAAAAACATTGAGATGCAATTTAGGGAAATCTTTAAGATGAACATGAAATCCATTCATTGACTCTTTTTACATCGAAGAAGATTACACAATCAGTTTTTAGAACATGCTCATATAGACAATAATTATATAATTCATTGCCTCGAACTTCTATTAAAGGAATCAACAATCAGATTTTAGAAGATGCTAATAAAGAAGATAGTCATATAACAGCATTTCATGATTGAGATATAAATGGCCATAAAGTTTGTGGAGAAGAATTCTTCTCTCCTCTATTGTACTGAATAAAGCTGAAGAGGATACATGAATTTATAATTACAGAAGAGCCAATTACAATGGCAAGAAAGGAATGGCATCAATCAAAGAATAACTAATTACAAATTACACAACTAGCTTTCCAAACTGGAAAGATCCTGGTCAACTAGGACCAAATGTGGGTCACACATAGTCAATTTGGTGACTGTAATGAGTCCCACAACACTCCCCCTTAAGATGGTTCGAAGATGTCAGGTAAACCCAGCTTGTTAACAACCGAAGAGAGCTGAGTGCGAGGAACTACCTTGGTCAATATGTCCGCAAGCTGATCTTTAGAGTGCAGATAACGAGTGAATAGCCAGTCTTCAGAAATGTGCTAACGCAGGAAGTGACAATCAACTTCATTGTGTTTACTCCTCTCATGAAAGACAATATTGGTGGCTGCCTGATTGTCACAGAACATGATGAGTGGTCGGCAAGAGTAAAGCCCAATTCAATAAGAAACTGTTGGAACCACAACAACTCAGATACAGTATTAGCCATGGCTCGATATTCGGCCTTAGCACTAGACCGAGCAAAAATGGATTGCTTCTTACTTCGCCAGGCAACTAAATGTGCAAGAAGACACAGTAGCCGGTGGTAGAGTGACGATCATCTAAAGAGCTGGCCCAAACAACATCTGAATACCCGCGCACTGGACAGGTAGGCTGATGTGCATAGAACAAGTTGTGGCCAAGATGAGCCTTAAGGTACCGGAGGATACAAAACACAACATGGAGGTGAGTGTCTTGTGGTTCATGGATGAACTGGCTGACAACACAAACAACATAAGTTTGGTCTCGTGATGGTGAGATAGATGAGCTTGCCGACGAGTTTTTAGAAAAAGGCCGGAGTGTCAAGAAGAGTCTCATCTGGTGCAGATAACTTGGTGTTAGCATCCAATGGAGTATCTGTAGATTTGCATCTAGAATAGCGAGCTTTTTTAAGGAGATCTAGGGTATACTTCCACTAAGAGAGGTAGACTCCGCGAGAAGACCTAGCAATTTCAATGCCAACAAAGTAGCAGAGGGGCCCCAAATCTTTAATATCAAATGTCTAATGAAGAAAACTTGTGAAGGCATAAATGGCCGCCTGATTGTTACCTGTGAGGACAATATCATCATAGACTACCAAAATCATTAGAACAAAGTGGTACAGGCGGAATGAACTGACTGATAGAGAGCAAAGCCATATGGTATCAATGCACTGCTAAATTTTTCAAACTAACTTTTCAAACCAGGACCAAAAAAACTGCTTGAGGCCATATAGAGCCTTCTTGAGTTGTAGACAGTTAGGCTCCGCCTACTTGATAAAACCCGGAGGATGAAGCATGTACACTTCTTCCTGAACATCACCACAGAGAAAAACATTCTTCACATCTAACTGGTGAAGGGGCCAGACATAAGTGGTGGCAAGGGAGAGCAAGATGCGCACAGAGATAATCTTAACAACAAGTGAAAAAGTGTCATGGTAGTCCACCTCATATGTCTGCGTGAAGCCTTTGGCAACCAGACGAGCTTTATATCTAATAATGGACCCGTCTATATTATGCCTCAAGGCAAAGACCCATTTACACCCAACTTGAGTCTTTCTTGGAGATAGAGGAACCAGGTATTGTTCTTCACAAGTGTTGCTAATTCTTCATCCATGGTGGTTTTCCAGGAGGGATCCCAAAGGACAGTGTCAATCCTCTTTAGAATCTTAATGGTGTCTAAAGTTGTAAAAAAAGTGTGATAGGAAGGAGCAATGGGATGACTGGTATAGGTACACTTACCTTTCTGAAGCGCAATGGGAAGATTAGACTCAGCAATGGTAGATGGATCCGGACCAAGGGCAGATGAGCGGGTGGGGTCTGTTACAGGTGGAGGCCGAAGCTGCCTACGTTGATACACCAGAGTGGGCTTGACAGTGCTAGAAGGGCTGGTATCTGCAGGAAGAAACGAACAGGGGAGGGGGAAGAAATAGATGGTGCTGAAAAATATGGGACCTCCTAAAAAAAAGGTGACATCCAAGGACACAGTGTCTGCCAGTGAGGAGATCAAGACACTTGTAGCCTTTATGAAAGGGTGAATGACCCAAAAAGACACATCGTACAATCTAGGGAGAGAGTTTATCGCCAAAAAACTGGTGAACAAAACATACATACCCAAAAACATGTAAAGGAAGAATTGGGATGATTTTATGTAGAGATAAAATGTCAACAACGGACTTGTCTAGCAGCACACAGGATGACATTCTGTTAATAAGGTAACAGAAGGTTAAGACAGCTTCAGGCCAATATGACGATGAGATATGCATGGTAAAGAAAAGAGAACGGGCTACCTCAAGAAGGTGTTGATTTTTCCGTTCAACTACAGTATTTTGTTGAGGTGTAGATGGATAAAAAAGTTGGGATTCGACACCATGGTCTTGCAAAAATTTAACAAAGGAATGGAACAAATATTCTCCCCCATTATCACTACACAAAATTTGAATTTTACAAGCAAATTAAGTTGCAACTCAATTGTAAAACGTGCGGAAATGATCAAACACCTCAGATTTATGTTTCATCATATAGATCCATGTCATGCGAGAATGATCATCAATAAATGTAACAAAATAGAAGAAAAACCAGTGCGAGAAATAAAAGGAGATTGCAAAATACCAGAGTGGGTAAGAGAAAATAATGTAGATGCACGGTTAGTGAGAGGCAGAGGAAAAGTAGGTCAAGTATGTTTGCCATATTGGCAATGTTCACACTCAAAATGACAAAATGACAGAGAAGGAATAAGCTTCTTCAAAATAGAGTTGGAGACTAGTCGGCAATGCCAAATCCACACATCTGGTGAGGAGGAGGTCGAACAACCTTCAAAGATACCAGCTTGTGGATCGAGAAGGTACAAGCATCCAACCTCACGACCACCACCAATCACCTATCCCGTGGTCAGATCTTGAAAGACACAGTGAGAAGGAAAAATGTGACTGAGCAATTCAAAGTTTTAGTGAGTGCACTAACAGATAACAAATTACGAGATAAATGAGAAACATGCAACATAGAAGAGAGATTCAAGGTCGAAGAGACAGTGACCATCCCTTTGCCAGCAATAGTAGTAGATGATCCATTACCTAGTTTTACTTGACCATAAAAAACAGGTGAAAGGGAAGAGAAAAGATTAGACATACCAATCGTAGGGTCTGTGGCCCTGAAATCAATTACCCAAAAATGAGAAGAAACAGTGGAAGATGTCATTGGTAATTAACGAAACAGAGAAAGGAAAGGAAGCACATGATATAACAACAAAGTGGTGGCAATAGAAGAGAAGAAAGCCCAATAAAAGTCCAACAAACCAATTTGCAGCCACTCAGACATAAGAAGGCATCGATGTGGGTCCCACCAACCCCTAGAAGGAGCGGAAGCCTTTGTAGATAGAAAGGCAGGCAGGTGCAACGACAATAACGCAACAGCAACTAAATCAGAGGACTAAAGAGGCAGATATGGGAGAAGAAGTCAAAAAGAAGACCAAGAAAATCCCAGCACAGCAGCCTGCAGTTATTCAGAGTGAAAGATGCAGTAGAAGTGGGTCCCACCAAACATGGAAAATAACAGAAGCCATGTAGATTGAAAGGGCAAGGAGGGGCGACACTGTAGAGATCAGAAGAAGGCCGATCTGAGAGCTGGAGAGTGAGATCCAAGCAACAGAAGCCACTGCCGAGAACCAGAAGAATAGATCCAAGCCTAAGGTGTTGTAGCAGATCTGAGAAGAGGCAGATGTGGACCCCAGGCTTTTGCTTCGGTGTGTGCCTTGTGGGGACCACATCTGCCTCTTCTCAGATTTGCTGTAGATGCAGTGTTGATGAATATAGTCGTCCAAATGCCAAGGCCCAAAGTGATGTTTCCTCGCAGATCCAAGGAAAAAAAAAAAAAAAAAACCAAAAACTAGGATTACAGGCATCCCGGTCTCTAGAAAACAGCAGAAAAGTGGGCCCCATTGGTGATGAAATGTGGAGCTCCCAGGTGCGATGTAATCCAGAGGTAGGAGTGATAGTAGTGGGCAACAACAGTGGGGAAGAGAAGAACCCAGCCAGCAGATCTAGAGAAAAAAATAACCAAATCAGGGTGTACAGACGTCCCTGGCAGCAAGAGCAAAAAACTGCAGAAATGGGACCCACCAGTGATGGAAAGTGGGGAAGTCCAGTCCGATGAAAGCAGAGTCATGGGCGAATGTAAGAGACCTAGTTCCAAGCAAAACCAAACAAAATGCCAGTAGATCTGGCCCAAAAACCTGCAAAATCTGAAGTTGTGTCCCAGGCAGCAACACAATAAAAAAAAGATCTGAGGGTCCACATGAGTCAGATCAGAGATCCAATGGTACAGATGGATAGGCCATCAAAAAACAGAAGGGGTATGGTGGGGTCCCGCCGGCAGAAGATTTTCCGGTAGACGGATCGAAGGCCGAGAACTCAGATCTGCAGAGAACCGAGAACTCAGATCTGCAAAAAGACACAGAAATTTCCAGATATGCAGAAGAAGAAAGGAGGGAGAATCCGTTACGGAAGTCCGAGGGTAAACAGTAACTCCAGTGAGGAACAGTAAAACAGAATAAGAAAAACCTCCTAAAGTGTTCAGGAATTCGTTCTGGCTGATACCATGTACAATAATAATAAGAAAAGAAGGAGAAGAAAGATTATGGAGAAGAATTCTTCTCTCTTTTGTATTGTATTGAATAAAGCTGAAGATGATACATGAATCTATAATCACAGGAGAGCCAATTACGATGGCAAGAAAGGAATGGAATTAATCAAAGTATAACTAATTACAAATTACACAACTAGCTTTCCAAACTGGAAAGATCCTGGTCAACTAGGACGAAACATGGGTCCCACATAGTCAATTTGGGACTAGTGGGTCCCACAACAAAATATTGTAAGACGAGCAACAGCATGTCAAGTTCCACTTAGCAATTTTAACTGCCTTAAAGTTCTATTAAAGATAAAAAATTCTCCTCCCACAATTTTATGCCTATATTTAATAGGACTAACAAACTTACTCAAGCATGGTCCTTTAATTATCCAGTTGCAGAAAACGAAAACATTTCAAAATCATCATTCATGTCATTAGCAGGAAGGACAGTCAATTTTACTTACGTAAGATGGTAGCCAGAGTGGTGGTAAGCACTTTGCTTGAATCACCACCTTCGTTTGGTTAGTAACCCTTATCATCCAGACAGTAAATTAGTAGTTTACTCACTAGAAACTAGTAGGTTTCAGATGTTTAGTCACTGAAATGAGTGCAGCCATCTTGATTTTCTTTTTGCAAGAAACACATCACTTTCTCCTGTTGTCATAACTAACAATAGAGCATAAAGATGTGGTTCCTAGACCTGACTAGATGAAAATGAAAAGCCAGTACACAAAAATGTAGTTCTAATGCATGGTGTGACAATCATTATCCATATAAAACTAAAGCCATATATCTAGATGTGTCCTCAGTAACTGCAGAAAGTATGATAAGTCAAACTTCAAGAGAGAATATTTCTTCAACGAACAATGAAATACCAAAAAAGCATATCGAATACAAGGTATATCTTGAAAGCCACAACACACCTTATTGAAAAGAATATCCTTATTGTTGATATGCATTATACCATCCTTAAGAGCACACTTCCATCTGCTTTTCGTCCGTGTCACCTTCACCAATGCAAGAAAGCAGGAATCACAGTTGCCAATCAGTGTGGAAAACATTGCAAGAATTGATTCCTTGCTTTATAAGAAATTAATGCTGCAACTTAAACCTAGAAATTTAGAAGAGGAATGCAGATACCAACATCCTCAATGCAAGCTGTAGGTGAAGAAAGACCCTAATTACCTTATCAAACTGTGCCAGAACTAAATGGTGGGTACTAGGCTCCTCTTCTCCTTGTTCCAGATCATCCAAATCATCGTCGTCATCATCAGCTTCATTTAAGGGTGGTTCCTCATCATCTGCAACTTCACTTTTATTTGGTTTTGGTGTGCCAACGCTGGGAGTTGCATGTAGATCTAAAATACAATAACTTATAAGGTAAATGGCAGTAGATCCACTGACAACTAATGACTAAAATCTGATCAAAACAGTTCCTGACATGAGATTTATCTACAAAATTTACCATTGTCCACTGGCGTATTATATTCTTCATTGGAAACACTTGGCAAATGGAACAACTTCAAAAAGAAAAATGAAAGACAATTAAGTTGAAATGAAAAAAAAAAAAAAAAAAATAAAAGAAATTGAAGAACAAAGACATTTGCTAGAGATGTAGTAGCTTACATCATCAAAACCATCATGGATCCCATCCTGTTGAGGAATCCTTGGAGCGCCCTTCACATTTTGCATTGATGGTGTCCCTACATTCACAGCATATCTGCTATGTCCATCTGAAACATTTTTCACTTGACCATCCTAAATGCCAACAATATGAACAGGAAAAAAGGTCAGAAGTCAATATTCAGAATGATGTGTGTGGGTTGATGGTGATGAATTTATTAAGGGGACTACAATACAAAAGAATATCTAACAGCCAAGGCTAATATACAACAAAAGAAAATACAAATGAATAAAAAGCTATGAGAGGCAAGAGAAGTAAATTAGAATGACAATGGATAAAAAAATGTAAAAAATAGAAGATGCAGAAAATGATCAGGCAGATGGGCAGATTCATGCTTGATTCAATAATCTAAAAAGGAAATGCAAAAGAAATAGAATTCACAAAATGACTAAAAGACTGACAACTGGCAATGTTGCGCTCTGGCCCACCAGCTATGATGCAGAAATATGTAGATAATGGATATAGATACAAATATGAAGAGCAAGAAACAATTTAAGATTTCTGACAATCCAAGTGATGCAAGACAGAGGTAAACAGATACTGGTACCTCATTGGATGTTTTTCTTTTGCTTAGAAGAAACTGGTGACAATGCAGTAATGCAAGGCGCCTGATTCACATGGGCCCACATCTAGACCCATGGGTTGTTTGGATTTTATTTTAATTATTTAAATTAATTTGGGATCTTAGTAAATTTGTTGTAATATGAAAGGCTGAGGCTCAGACTTATTTGTTAGACAGATAACATAGATTGGTTCAGATAGACTTTTGTGAAGGTCATATATATATTCAGTGGCTGGATATCCATGGACTTTAGTATCTGTTTTCAAATGAAACGGCAATAGTATATGCCTTAAGTTTTACTCTTTTTTGGAAGTGAGGTTCATTTTGTGGTGAGCAGTAATTGAGGGTTGCAAGGCCTGCATATCCAGTTGGCATGCAATCAAATATTGCATGTATAAATAGCAACCATAAGCAAAGGTATTGAAGCTGTCCAGTTAATCAAAGATAAGAATAATACATTCTCCTCCTAACAATATTTCACTTGCAAGTCCTACAAACCCACCATGACTAAGATTCTCAAGGATTTGTGTGTTTCATAATTGAGCCTCATTGGTGGTCACATTTTTAAACTTGAGATCCATCAGTTCTTCAAACACAAATCATATGGTGCCGCTTGGACAACAAGTCATCCCCATATGCACAAAACTGAATGTCTACCCATTTGTTACGTATTTATGTCATTGTATAATTTTTTTTTCATTTAGAATAGAACATTAAATGTTACATTAATGTCTGAATGATAGGTAATTATAGGACTCATTTTAGCCCTTTTGAGCTTGTAACTTAATTGGTCAATTACTGAATTTGCAATCATACAAGAGATCCATGAAGTCTTTTGGGTAATGACATATTTTATTTGAAGTCTAGGAGCTTCTAGGTGGCTTCCAAAAAGCCCAAGAGTCCAACCATGTGGCCAATAGGGGTATCTTTTTTTTTTTTTGAAATGGCCAATAGTGTGGTATCTTTCATCTCATTTCAAGTGTGATCCACAAAAGATAAAGAGATTCTCACACCATTTTTTATTTTTTTGAAAGGAGGGATTCTCCCACCATTTCTCCTTGTTCTTCTCCCGACTCTTATCTATTGTGGTTGACCGGTGTTGATATAAATAAGGGTTTTGCATTAGGATTAAGTCCTGGGAAGGACCCTAGACTAAATAAGTTCTCTTCCACTGAACCTATCAAAAGCTCCATCTTTCTGCAATCTACCAAGTCATTCTAAAGACTTCAATCCGAGCTTTCATTATATTCCCCTTCAACTAGTTCCTTGAACCAGTAACACTTCAGCACTTTATATTGGGGCAGTTTTTAGTTTTTGTAGATGCAAAGAAACAACCTTAAATGACATCTACTACATATCCATTAGAGCGACATCGTCATGTTTCCTTTCACAAACTCATTTCCAAATTTATATTTTCTAGCTACTACTCAGTTTCAATTCAAAACACACCCATCTCCACCAAATCTAGAGGTTTCCTCCTATATATTTATTTCTACTTCTATCTTTTATTACTCCAGAAATCCATCTTAATATTAACCTTGCTAACCAGATTAACTTCCTCTGGTCATTAATTCAATGCCACAAACTAAGCCAATATCTGACCAAATTGCGTCAACTGAGTCCCATTAGAAAAACATCGTAATTGAAAGATTTGAGATGGGCTAACAAATTACCCAATATCAGGAGTCTGACCAAGGTACCCCTTTGCTATGTTTGACATGGATTCATTCACATTTCTAATACCATCATCAACATCATCATAACCACGTGCCTATCCATTTGGTGTCACCTTTGACTTCTAAATTTTCACCCTATCAAAAAAATTCATTCCACAATCAATCATGTTCTTTCTTACTACCTCATCCAATTCATTAATAGGCCTTCCCACACCCTTTTACTCATGCCCTTCAATTCTTCATTCAAAGACCCTTTTTTTTTTTTTAATGGTAACTTTATTAGAGAAGGGTACAAGCAATGCACCAACAAAGAGGGAAACAAGGGCCAACACTACAAAAGCATACCTGCCAACCAAAGACACTCCAGAAAAAAAATACACCAACACCAATCTCTAGAGAGAACAAAATGAGAAAGCGAAGGGACCAGGTCAAACCAATGCACTCCTTCCAAGCTATAGAGAAATTGAAATGAGGAAAATCATGAAACTCCTCATGGAAGAGACAGGAGTCACGCACTTCACCTAGCTTTTCACCTTTTGCCCCAAAACTTAGTTGCCACAGTCCACCAAATGCTTCAAATGGTGGAAAATAGGGCTATCTACCATAAGATTGTAAACCTCAAAGACCCTCTGAAGAATAATACTCAGCTATGTTGCATGAACACCATGAAGTGTGACACACCCATATCGAACACTTGCAGACACTTGTAGCCTTCTTCATGAACTCTTGTAGTGCTCTTTAACATTTTTTTAAAGATAATTGAACTATTACAACACCTTTCTCTTAAAACCTAATTAAAATATTAATACATTTCTCATTTACTTGCTTAGAGTAAACCAGTCATTTAAACGTATTACGCACTGGTGAAAACATAGCAGTCAAAGGTGCACCAATGGCTAGAAAGGAGGTTTGCGCCTTGCACCTTATACAGAAGTGTATTTTCTTTTTTTCTTAGGTATTAAAATGTAATAGTAAAACACAACTTCCCTATTAAGTGTTAAAATATAATAAAAATGCAACCTCTCATTCTTCCCTATTGGGTGTTAAAATATATGTAGTAAACCATAGTTTCCATCTTATATAAAAACATCTTTTCTTTTTCTTTTATTGTTGATGATATGATCAACAGAATGACAACTTTTTTATGATTTTGACTTATTATTGCTTGGTTTTATATATTAGGTTTTTGTTATTAGCTTCTTATTTATTAAACGTGCTTTTATATTTGATGCATTTTCTTTATAGCGAGTCAAAATAAATTTAAAGCATTTCACAGTAATATCTTACAAATAGTTGTAAGGAATATTATTATTATTATTATATAATTAATGACGGAGGGGGGGAACCTATAGCACAGCCCTACTAAACCCAACCCCAACCCCCCCCCCCCACCAGGATAGCCACCTACATAAAAAAGCCCGTGCCTAGAAGTGTGCCTTGCACCTTAGGCTTCAAGACCCCTTTGTGCCTTGAGCGTGCCTTGTGCCATGACTACTATGGGTAAAAATAATAAATATATAAATATAAATTACAAATAACATAAAATTTTAAAATAGTATAACATATAAATATATAGAAAATAAATAATAAGTTCATTTTCTAAATTTTCATTATTTATTAAGATAGACTCTCCAATTAGAAAATAAAGACAAACAATAAACATAAAAGATAAATTTTGATAATAATTAAAATAAAATTTAATTAATATTATTACTAAAAATTACCTAAAATAAATTCAATCATTCTTTTTATGTTTAAAATAGAATACATAGAAATAAATATAATCATAACCAATGAAAAATTTTAATAAGACAAAAAAGTAGTAATCAACTGGACACAATCCATTATCATCATGATCAACAATAAAAAAATTACCACTAAAAAAATCTAACAAATGAGACATAATTTAGTGCCATCATGATCAACAATCTATCATATTTCCATCTACCATGTTAAAAATCATATTTACTAATAACCAACATCTATCATATACTTTATTTCAATATTGTCAAACTTGAATCGTATCATGGGTCTAGGAGTATGAATCGTGAATCGAAAATCGTACAATAGTAAGATTCATAATGTTTTTTCTAAAATTATTATTTATATAATAATTACATGTAACATAACATAGAATAATATGATGATTTTTCAATTCCTCATTAAAGTTTATTTGATTAATTTATCAAATAAACTTTAATAAGTAATAACAGTCATCAAATAATTTTATTTTTTTTAAAAAGAACTATTTATTTTTAAAATAGATACAAAAAAATAATAATAATAGAAATATTTTTAAATTTTTTTTAAATGGATACAAAAGATTGAAAAGAAAAAATAAAAGAGATGCTTTTTTAATTAAAATAGAAAAATAATAACAAAAAATTAAAAAAATAAGAACAGTATCTCGTAAAATAGAAAGAGAAAAAAGGCCCTAACAAAACATCTCACAGAAGAAACTCACAAAACTCCAAAGTAAATAGTACCCTCAAGGAAATTCCAAAGTAAAAGGGCTCACGAAAACTCCAAATAAACAGTAACCTCACGGAACTCTAAAGTAAAAGGTTCCCTTAGTTTCGAACTCGTGTAAACATTAAACCCACTTTAAAAGTAAAGCGACGTGGAAAAAGAGTAAAATAGCGACGCTCTGTAACTGCGACAATGAAGGAACAAATGAAGAAGAAGAAAAGAAGAGGAAGAACACCAGGTACATCTTTTTTCCACTCTTTTTTTCTCTCTTTTCCTCTTCCACCTGAATCGCACAAGACAACAATTCATCGGGTTGACTTGCAAATCGTGCAAGTCAATCCAAGAATCATGAGATTTTTTGGCATTACCTATTAAGGATGCAATTTGACTCAGCTAGACCCTCCAAGTCGAGTCGCAACTCGTACGATTTTGACAATATTGTTATATTTTATCAATGGTGGCTCTTAAAAGTTGTCCTTTTTGTATTAGTCCCTACCAATTGTATCATGAAAGAAAATCTTAGTTAATCAAAACCAAATCAAAGGATTTAAAATACGTTTATATCAGTAAAAGAAAAATGGAGATTTTGCAATATATTACTCGTTTATTTCAAAAACCAATAGTGTTAAAATACCAAAAATAATTGATAAATAAATAATAAAGGATATTGTTGATGCATTTGCAACACTCACAACACCAGCAATTGAAACAACTCATATGATTTATTTTTTTCTAATTTCGTCTAAATGGTACATTTAAAATCAAATCATGGATTTAGAACTAATAATATTTTAAAGAAGAAATCTAATGAACAGCTTTGAAAAATACATAGATGAAGGGACCATGAAATATGTATTTAAAAAGAAAAGGTAAAAGAAAAAAAAAACCAACTTATATCTTGTACAAAGACCATTTGTGTGGAAATATTAAAATTGACAAATGCAAAGCACAAATATTACCTTTGGTCTACAATAATGTTGCTAATTGGAGAGTAAGCTCTTACCTTGGAACCAAACCAATATTGTAGATTCGATAGCTTTCTATGAAAGAATTTTTTTGTCATCAACAACAATTTAGGATTAGAAAAGATGAGCGGAATAAATATAAGAGAAATAAAGAGAGTGAAAACATGAGATAGTATATTAGTATATTTGAGGTTTTTTATTATGTTGGAGTTGGGAGTTGAATAAGGAGAAATGGAGAGAATTAAACAGATACGTGGGAGTAATAAAGAAAAGTAAGGAGAGAAAAATGAGTTAGGGGGTCGTAGATGAAAAAGGTGATGGCAAAATTAGAAAAAAAAAATTGGAGAAATAAAGATCGGCTTCCATGTGTCCTATAAAAAAACTCTCAAACCCTTTTTCCTACAGTGTATAAGATTAGTATATTATTTTCTATTAGTGTTTTTTTGCACATTATTTTCATTTAAATTTCTGTAAATAGGGTGTCATGTCCATGTGTCCTATTATTCTTGGTTTGTCGAGTATGATACATTGCATCCATGTTGGACTTCAACACACACATATCCATGTAACTTAGATTTTGAGACTTGTCCTTTTTTAGAAATAATAATAAAGAACCCCATGACCACCACCTCTCTCCAAGTACAAGGGCATTGGATAAACTTCGAACACACGCAGCACCCCGCAAGCCATGGGCATCGGATTGCTATGGGATTCGAACATAGGAACTCTAGTTGCTAAGCCAATGTGCCTTCCAGCTGAGCTAGCCCGTGGGGTGAGGGTCGTTGGGGGGACATAAATGGATGATAAAACATGCATCTTTGTTCTAATCAATCATTTGCCCTGAAATCTTTCCTCTTCCACATTTTTTTTGGGAAAGATGGCTATTATTTAATTCATCATTGTCATACTAACTAGTACTATATTCTCTATAAACAATGTACCCCAAAGAACTTCATTTTAAATTTCTACTTTGGGCTCAAAGCAAAACATGGGGGAACCCACCTTCAATGATTTGAAAATAATTCCAACTTCATAAGTGATTTTACAAAACGGTCAAAGCAGAAACATTCTAATAGACCAAAACCTATGCGGCCTCCAAATATGTGACAAAGCATATGATGCTAATATAACGACCAACTTATTTGGAAAAGGTATTCCTTTCTTTCTCTCCTTTTTTCCTCGAAACAATACTTTTGAAAAGGTCTTTTAGAAGATATGCACATACATGAACAATTGAAAAAGATACAATTCCATACACATGGGGCAAGCACAAACATCCTGACTTGGATCCTTTCCAAAAAGACAGGTCTAGGGAGACTGGGATACCCATGTTCAACGAGGAGACTACATATTTACATTGGGATGGGCCCTACATGATTGGGTGAGATACATAGAAGACTTTATGAATGGTATAATTCAAGAAAAATTCCTCATCCGATAATCATAACTTTATGAGATGAGACACGACAATTCAATAGCTTTCTAGCAATCAAATCATCAAAGCTTAAAATCACAAGGCCCGTATGATTTGATGAGACTCAAATTTTACACAACCAATGTCCTTGCCATTCTCTACGTATTATTTTAGAAAATATGTGGCCTACCTCAATATTTAAAGAGCTGCCTCCCTAAATAGAGAGACTTGAGAAGTCTCCCTAAAGATCCTCCCCCCCCTCCCCCCCTCCCTCTCCTCTCCCTTCCCCTCTCGCCCCAACCAATCCAAATTTGAACCCATCCTGAGTTATACTCATCATTGGAAAGATATCATATTCTAAAATAGTGGAATCTTCATAGCCTTCAAAAACATGGTTGGACTGATACAATCAAGTCACAATATTTGGTAGATCTATTACTCAAGTATAGATCTCTCCGATGATTGCATCTCCACGATCTCAAGTGGCCTCCATATATGGGTGTGCACAAGGGTGCACGTGTAAGGATGTGCTAAGGATCCAGTCTAGTGAGTGTATTAATTGTACGTACAAAACTGCTATATGTAGACTACAAGTCCTCGAAAAATAAGATCAAGTGCACACGTGAGAACACATGTAACAAATATCGGCAATATTTTCATTTTTCCCACAAAATATTGAGAAAAAACCGTTTCCAGTTAATATTAGGATTTTACCCTTTTTTTTATGACCGAAGGTGCCCCAGACGTCTCACCCATAGGGGACTTTACCCGACTAAATCCTTCTGGGCATGCGCACACCTCCCTACACACACATACCGAGTCCAAACAATGAGGAGTAACCCATGGGGAGTGACCCAGAGGGGTTTGAGCGTGAATCAAACTCAAGACATCCCTTCATGAGGGGAGCTTCTTGACCTTTAGGCCAATCCCCTCTGAGTTACATTATTTTTCCCATTCTTATCGCCAAAATTTGGTATTTTTTTGCAAAAATCTGATAATATGGCAATATTAACAGTATTTTTATAATTTTTAAGTTAAGGATCAGTAATTTGGTTTTCTTTTACTTCGATGATGGTATTTAGCAATGAACTATGGCATTAGATGGCATTTTATGGTTCAAGAAATGTCAAATAATGAATTATATTTTGTTTTGTTAGATAATTATCAAAGTAATTTATTTCTTATAGTGTATTTGCACATTAATCACAAATTTATTAATGATTATTTCAATTGTAAGAATCATTTTTATTTTTATTTATAATTGTATATTTTATTATTTTTAATTTTTTGTATTTTTCACGAAATATCCCAGTAAAAACCCAAAATTTTGAAAATTTCCAGATATCATCAGTAGCTGGTCTTTAAAACAATATTTGAAAGGACATGATAATATAATGAAGTTATTTTTCAAAAAAATTATTTGTTGCATTGCACACGAGGACATCATATGCTAGGAATAGTCCCTGGTGTGTGTGTGTGTACAAAGAGCTCCACCATATTTAGACCACTGCCTTGAAATGCACAACATAAACTCAACCATACACATTGAAGTGAAGCAATTTGTTTTATGGTCATAATCTCTTTTAATGCATCATGGGCAGCAAAAAATAGTGGTAGATGCATTCAGTCTCAATATCTCATTACCAATAATTGAGTCAGTCAGTCATCAGGTACGAGGTCATTAAGAGTTATCCGATGATTAATTTTGAACCAATAATGTGCAGCTGAATGGGTTCGACTCTTTCCAAGCTTACCTAATACATGAGGCTTATGGGTGGTTTCGTTCTCTAACGTAGGGTGGGGATACCCACATTATCCAAAATAATAATAATAATATAAAATAATGCACAGCTGAATATTCATAATACACATTATACGGTAAATATCTATAAAGGATCCCTGGATTATAAATTATTTTTCATTTCCATGTGAAGAAGGGAAAATATATACCAAGTTAACACAAGAAAGAGCGGGTACTTTAGACATGACAAGAATAAATCCCCAATTGAAGAAGGTTCATTCAGTCAAAATATTGAGAAAATACAATGACAGGTTTGTTTAAGGATGCAATGTATTCCAAACTGGTGATGAAGGGAGCAAAATACAGGTTGTAAACACCTGTCACAGTGCCAGAAAAATCCTTTTTCAAGTAGTTACTAAGATTCCCCCAAGAAAGAATCAAAGGATAGATAAAGCAAATGATACACCACACAAGCATCGAAGTTATTTTTAGAGAACATTGACATTGACATTGACATCAAGATCTTTAGTTCTCAAATCTTTTTTATAAAATAGCAACAAAGATTTTATTAAAAAGGATAAAGGAAAGGCAGAAACAGGAAAAATGGAAAACTAGGAGACCACCCAAAGAGAGTCCAAGCAAGCACCGATACACAAAAATACAGCCCAAATTACTCACACATCAAAGGCCAATACATTAACACCAACATTTGTTAATAGGGAAGGCCTATCCTTGGTTTCTAGCAGACATCGTTGAAAACAAATTCTGGACATTCTTCTAGTCTCTTACTCTCTTCTAATGCTCCCAAAGAGGTTAACAGTGAGGCTAATACACTTACTAAGAAGGGGTTAGAAGATCACATGTGGTGGTAGGGAATATGACGGAGTGGGAGAGATTGATGAGCTGATGTGGAGGGGAAGCCCAGAATTCAATTGGTCTCTGTCATGCAGTCAGACCTTGTGATCGGGAAACCATCCACGTCTTTACCAAGACGGGAGGAAAGAGAAAAGGAAAACCGAGAATACTGTAAAAACTCAAATTGTATTATTGTATCATGAAATCCATCATCTGCCTTTAAGGAAAGCTTATACGCTAAGACAGATAAAATTAAGGAACTAATTAAGAGACCTAATTACATTAGGAAATGAAGAGAAAAATAATAAATAATAAAATAAACTATTTTCTACATCAGTCCCCCAGTCTTGTAAAGAATCCATCCTCAGAGTTGGAATCAAGTAAAACAATTGCATTGTCGCCATAGGAAGGGAGATTGTCTCGAGGTACCATACTAAGGTGGAAGCCAATCTCAGATAACTGAATGACTGCTATTAACTGTGCAACTGTCAATGCACGTACAACGAGAGCTATCCACCTCTGCCACCAAATAAACAGGGGATGCACACGGTTTCAAGCTAGGACAAATCAACTCTGTCGCCAAGAGGTCCACAAACCGCTCTTGAAGAATGGGATGTTCCTTAGGATGGAATAACAATTTACCGTATACCATAGATAGGCGCTCTCCATCCTTGTCGCCATATGTCCTGTGAATAGGGGAAGGTCGGGGAACATGTGTTGTGGTGGAGATGGTATTGGCGATGGTGGTGGTGGTGGTGGTGGTGGTGGTGGTGGTGTTTGAGTTTTAGGGGTCGAGTCGACCTGATTTAAGTTCTCAGAGTTACCTTCCACCTCCTTATTGTATCGGTCTCTTTCTTCTTGAAACATTTCTTTTACGAACTCAAGTATGAACACTCGAAGCTCAACAAACATTTCTCTCAACTCAGATCTGGTAACACAGTCATCACTATAGTTGGATGACATTGAGTCCAATAGCCGAGAGGACGAGACGATTAAGACAATAAAGAGGATCTCGTCGGCCGACGTGGCTAAGCCCACCAAGGGAAGCCACGCTCGACCCCCTTTTTTCAGACAGACAGGGAAGGTAAAAAGAGCAGACAAATTTCTCGTCTCTATCGCTCCTAATGTTGGGTTAGTCAGGCGGTCTAGGCGACCCTTTGGCATGCTGGTGGATTCTGGAGACAATAGGACGATCCCATCCTTGATGTGGTCATTTGTTCTTGCAGACATGTGGTCGTGCTTGAGGAGCCCGAGCAATGGAGGAAAGTGAGGGTGAACCTTCACAGCGCTCATGGCAGAAACGAAGAAGAAGCCACAGAGCTCCAGTCCAGTCATGCAAACAAGCAGAACGAGAGATCTGGAAGTCTTGATGTGATGCGGCGGCGTGACGAAAAAGGTGAAGGAGCCTCTTCATCAGGGCGTCGGACAAGACGAAGCCAGGGGAGGAAAATGGGAAAGGGGTTTTCAGAACCCTTATTTTATTTTTTTCTTTTTTTTGAGAACAGGATCGTCCCTAACAATGCAGGGAGGTTGCTCTGATACCACTTGACGAAGTGGGAGAGGTTGGTGGGCTGATGAGGGGAATCCCAAAGTTCGATCAGTCTCTATCACGCAGTCAGATCTTGCGATCGGGAAACTATCCATGTCTTCGCCAAGACGGAAGGAGAGAAGAGGAAAGAAAAGGGGAAACAAAAAATACTGTAAAAAATTGTGTTATTGTATTATGAAATCCATCATCTTCCTTTAGGAAGGCTTATATGCTAAGATAGAAAATTAAGAAACTAATTAAGAAACCTAATTACATTAGGGAAGGGAGAGAAAAAATAAATAAATATAAAAATAAAACAAACTTTGTTCTACATCAGAATACGAAGTCTGCTCTTCCTAATACTCCTCTAACATTGTCCTGTTTCAACTACAATTGCAGCCTTATTTTTTTTTAACCTCTCCTATCAAGTTTGCTCTTTTCTTTCTTTTCCCAGTTTTGGCCTCCATGGTCTTTTTTGTTGTACCATTCCCCTCTTTGTTTTTCTGGCAATAAATTATCATCATTGTTCAAAATAAAAAACACCAACACTTGCTAATATCTGATTATCCACTAGCAGAAGATTTCTGAGGCCCAAAGACACTCAATTAATACTTGCAATTATACCTAATGCAACTGTAATTCTTTTTTTGCCATATTAACCATAAGACTACCAAGCATTCATAAAGCTAGACACATTATTCAGAGCAATCCACTATATATTGAAGAAAAATAGAACGTGAAACCAAACTACCACCGACAAGAAAGAGCAATATATGAATAGATCAACAAAACTCATGTCTTCCTTAAAAGTAAGACGCACCCCTTCACAATGATATGCCTCCTCCATGGGGATCTTATCAAGAGCAACCACCCAACAAAAGGCAAGCACCTCTGGCAAACCCACCACTTCCAAATCACATCACGCTCCACATTGCAATTCAAGGCTCTCTCACCCAAATTGACGGGAAAATATAAATAGAAACTCACAGTTTCAAGATTCTACTTTGATACTCGGGTTATAGATTTGAGTCCCTACATGAAATTTTGTGCTTGAGCGAGCTGAGTTTCATTCCAACTCATCCTTGAAAAGGTTGATAAATGTAGTCAACAATGGTTGCTTAAGCATGGGTCTGCTGTATTATTGTTTGCAAATAAAACTGTGTTCATTAGTGAGACGAGAAGTCAATCAAACAATAGCAATGGACAAAAGCTTTTGAGAACAACAATTTGAAGATTAGTTGAACAAAAACATTATTCATTGTGCTATCTTAACGGGTTTGAAAGGCAGGAGGATGAAGTGGGCTAAAATTAATATGAACTAGACATTTGGTGCAGCTGCAGAACCAAGAAGAGAATTTGATTTAAATATTACCAGCAAGATGGTAGGTGGTTAAATGGAGGCAAGCTAGTTAAGTTTTGTGAGTTGTCGCCATGTAAAGGGTGAATATAAGATGACAAGCAATTTATTCTTGTTGTGGAGTGAATTTTAGATGATGAAATAACACAAAAACACTTAACTTCAGTAGAAATGTCATGCATCTGTGGCATCTGCTAAAATGTCATTTGTCAGTACTTCAGCCAGATGTTCATTGGTCTTGACTTTCACAGTCCTTTGAACTTATAGTCCTTCAATTCTTCACACCAGGACTGATTCATTCTTCCTTGCTTGAGCCAAAAGCATCCAACAGTATTCCTTGATATTCATTTCATTAAATCACCCATCTATTTCCTCTAGTATACCAACTCCCACATTTTAACTTTTCTTGTTACTTCAAACATCGATATTAAGATATGCATATCACTATTTAATTTCTTGACTGACAAATTTCATCAACGGAAACCTAGTTGGCTTAGCCAATCATATTTTGAAAAGCCAATGAAAAGGGTAAGTGCTCATTGCTGCAACCGTAACGTTTGTGGATTCAAGTCAGATTACAATGTCAAAATATACAAGATACACACAGTACTAATACAAAAACTAACTACTGCCAAAAAAAAAAAAAAACACCTAAAAGGCAGGCTTAGTATAGAAAAAGTTTCTAAAAAATGGGAGCCCATGCAAGGGGCACAAAATGGGCCTAGAGCCTAAGGCAAGGATCTAGGTGCAACTGAGGTGCACCTTTGACTGCTGTGACAGAAATCTAGTTGGGCTTAGCCAACCATCTTTTGATAAGCCAAAGAAAAAGATAAGTGTTCCTTGTTGCACCTACAACGGTTGTGGATTCACATTACCATGGTCAAGAAATACACACAGACACACATATAGATAACTAATACAGCCATTCCAATCGCTTGTTTACCAGAAATTTGCACATGTCAAAATCACATGATTAACAAACATTCGTTATCTTTGATCTAGAATTTTAGGAAAG
Organism: Chimonanthus salicifolius; assembly: GCA_013350335.1. Taxonomy (NCBI): domain Eukaryota; kingdom Viridiplantae; phylum Streptophyta; class Magnoliopsida; order Laurales; family Calycanthaceae; genus Chimonanthus; species Chimonanthus salicifolius. The sequence continues at coordinate 37,519,830 of CM023539.1, forward strand.
AAGATATTCACCCTTTTACTCATTTCTAAAACCACAAGGTTGCAGGTTTGAGTCCTGCAAGCATCAAATGGGCAATTGGCCTTAAAGAAAAATCTGATCCAACTATGACCCAGAAGTTCCACACTTTTCTTCCAGCTTGATCACTCAAGAATTTGCCAAAATTACATTTTTTTTCTAATTCATAAAGTCCTCAGGCCTACCAGCTAGTTCCATTAGAAACTTAATCTCTAGAAACACACCCTTAATTTCTATCCCTTTCCAACTATGTCCAAGGAACATATTTATTGTCATTAGTTCCATGTGACAATACTAAGGTACACGGCCTAAAAGGATTTAAACCCTTAGCATATCACTCTACTATCAATCTATTGACCAAAGTCACTCGCATGAAGCCTGTAATTCTCGCTAGCCATATTCAATTGCACAAATTACTGATGTTGGGCCCTTATTATATAGGGAATTTGAATTTCAGATTAGAGAAGGGATAGCTTTCTAGGGCTCATGAAAGTATAATTCCTCCAAAATAGGTTGACGACTTCAACAAGAAAATGCTCAAGTTTATTAATTTGAAGTATAAATAATGCTGAAGTTAATTAAGTAATGTGCACAATAGTTTAAGTATGAACATCATTGATATAAAAGATGAAGTACCTCCAGCCCAAAAACATCTAACGTGGACCCCGCAGATCCATCTTGTTGTGGTATATATCCACTTTGGTTAACATGTGAAGCGTAATCTTCTCGTTTCCGCTTGCCAGATGACATCATAAAGAAGTCCTAAAAATTTAAGCAAATATCAATACTTGCTTAGCATCGTGCCAACGAAAACTTGTTTCTTTGTAAAAGAAATCAAATGGCATGCAAGGCATCCCGTAAGTATCTAAAAGAAGTACATTAGATCCTACCCTAGTCCATGATGAATGAGAACCCAAAAAACCCAAATCAATTCATTTCTGATCAACCAAAAAATTTCCAGCATTCTGACTAAAAATTCTATATTAATGGAAAAGTGCAGGTGAAAATAACCTGTGTCAAAGGTTGATTGGGAGCACCTCTATCCACTTCATCCCGTCCCTCAACATATGCTACGAAACAAAAACATCATCATCATGATCAAGCCAACAAATATTGTCTACAAAAAAGTTCTGGGTCTGTGGAGCTCTCAAATTCATGTTTCATTGAAATGTCCACCATACTCACCCACATTAACATCAACACCAAGTGGGGGCCTTTGGCCCATCCAAGGAGAAGGTGGTTGCTGCAAAAAGAGGGGAAAATAAAAATCACTTGGAAGTGGAAAAAGTCATCTTCTATTGGCTTATATCATTCATATGCAAACAAATTATAACTCAATTCAAGACTGCAATTTGTACACGAAACTTAAACAACAAGATGTGTGGCATGACGATTGAGGCAAACTGAATGCTTATATGTTCCTCAGAATTTGAAGCAACAGGACAAGTAGAAACAATATCAGGAAATCAGGATGCTGGTTTTTCTTCTATTTTCAGAGGCAACGGTATCTATTTTGCATTTTATGCACTCCATCATCAGTGCTTACTGTCAATATTGTTTCAGAGCAGAAAGTTGGAAAGACAATATCCCACCAAGTTCTTTTTTCCATACTTCCAGAAAGTGCATGGCAAAACAGGCAATCATCCACTTACCGACAATATCAAAATACAATAGGTATAATTAACAAAAGATATACCATATATGGGCTAGGCCTCCCATTTTTCACATCTGCAGCACTCCTATTTTCATGCATTGGAGCATATTCGCCAGTTCCTCCAGGAAGTTGATATAAGGAATTCTCTATTCCTGGTAAAGGAGTCTGAATGGGAGTCTGTAAAGGTGTCTGCAAATGGAACACCACATCAGAAAGCCACATTTCAAGACCAAGAAATTAACAAAGACAACCAGTGAAACAACATGACAGTAAAATAATCAAAAGCTCCAAATGAAAAGAAAAAAAAAAGAGAAATTACAGCTTAAATTGTTTTGTACCAAAGAGGACGCACATTCATAACCTATATACAATGATGAAATTGAATTAAATGATTATACATTTATACTGAGTTGTAAAGGAACAAAGGATAACAGGAACAAGCAATAATATTAACTATTTAGGATGAGTAGAATTCTGGCTGTACAGCAAGCTATAATTAGGCTGAATACTTTGATAAAAGACAGACATCTCTCCTCCCGCGCATTTAGGGCAGTCTAGGGGAACAACATACTTTACACCCCATTTGGTTGTATGAAGGGTACTTTATTGGGGAAAAAAGCGATTTTCCAACTAAAAACACAAGCAGGTTTTAGAATTTCGTATAAAAAAATTTGGTTACTCTCCAAGGAAGTACTTTAGATTCCACCACACCCAAAGAAAAAGAAAGTTACTTTTTTTTCAAGCATCCAAATGGAACCTGAGGTGTTATCTTTTAATCTTTTCCATCCAAAAATCAATATGAGAAAGGGTTGGTGGGAGAAAGCAGAAAAACAGTTTCCTCCCAAATGTGGTTTCCAAGACTGACACCAATCCGAATGCACAGTGGGATCCATAACCATCCATACTGCAACAACATTCAAACTGACTGCAATCTCGGGAATGCCCAGAAACCCCATAAATCAAGAGGTAAAAGTGAATATGCCAAAAAGAACATAGAAAAAAAAATACTTTTCAATCTACTTGAAATATCCATGTGCAACCAAATTTTAGAGAGAGGAAATTACAGGGGGGAAGAGCATCTCAGCTGTGGGAGTTTCGTATTCGTCTGGCCCTTCATATGGAACATTGAGATCGTGCACTGGCGTGATGGGTCCAGCTGCCTTCGGAGCAGGTGCCCTCTCAATCGGACCACATATCGCTCCACATTGCATCATTTTCAATTCCCAAAGCTGGAAATGACCACAAAATCAGCAAAAGAAAATTACTCAAAAGATTCAAGAAATTAGAAAGAATGGGTTCCTTTTCTTTGTAGTCAGTACCAGCAATTTGGAGAATTTCCAAGAAAACCCTAAAGAATAACGGAAATGGCAGAATTACCCCTTGCAGCTCATTGAGGACGTTCTCGCCGACTCCAACATTGAGAAACTCGTCCCGGACCTTGCTGATGACATCTTCAATGACGTGGACATAGACAGAGGACACGCTGGTGGTAGCAGCCATTTCGGACAGTCAGGATCTGTTGGTAAGGAGGAAATTTTGTAAAGGAGAAGAGGAAAGGGGAGAAGAGAGTAGCAGGGAGGTAAATATGGAGGGATCGGAAGGCAAAAGCATGAGGCGGGAAAGGATCTTCGTTGCAGAGGGCACTAGGGTTTGAGGAGGGAGAGGGAGAAGAAATGGAAGAGCGGACGAGAAGTTGGGAATTAAGAGAGGAACATAAATAGGTTTGCATCCGTCTAAGGGAGTGGGGCCACGTGGCTGAATCTAAGGGCTTGAGCAGCTCTCGTCCGTCGAATGGACGGTGGGACGCATCCGACGTCACGATTTAGGACAGACTGCCCTCAGGTAACGTCGTCGGGAAATCGCGCGACTGTTGCTCATCATTACCGTGGCCCACCTTCTAGATGGATCAAGGGTGGGCCCATCTTTGATGAAGTTCCAATACTATTTGAATTGGATAGTAGAAGTCAAATTATAAAATATAAAAAATAAAATACATGAATTTGATGAATTAGACTTAAAAATCAAATAAATAGATTCGTTGTTGATAATTAAATAGTGCATTATCCATTTTAGTAGATTGGGGATTTTAAATTTAGAGGATGGATAAAATGGCGCAGAGTCGGTGAAGATTATTATACTCAAAATTAAAGATATCATTATTTAAATTTTATAATAATGGCAAAGTTATTAAATTAAAATAATATATTTTATGCAACGAGACTATTAATTAGCTCCTAACTAGAATATATAGTCAAATGAATGACTATAATTGAGCCTTAACATCTAAAAATTGACAATATCTGTATTTATTAAACACAAATTTCTATGAAAATCTTTTATTACACCATTAGCTCACAATTCATAATTTGAGACCATTATTGAGTTGTTGTTCTACACATAAAAACGATAGTAAGAATGGAAAGACTGGAACTCACATTTTCTAATTGGATAATCTTATCTCTTATTTTTAATTATAATAAAATAAATGTTTATATTTATTAAAATAATTTAAATGTCAAAATCATAATAAGATTCTAAACAAGTGGTGAAATTTAACTCACCTCGTTGTTTCATTTACTTTACACTTTTCTTCAACCTGTGATCCATTTAAGAGAATATGTATGGATATGTTAAGTTTAACTCCACTCAATTATTTTAAAAGTAGACATTTAGATAAAAGTTATTAGGTTAAATTCATGTTAAAATAGGGATTTTATTTATAAAGGTAAGCTATTTCCCTATTCAATCATACAAACGTCCGTTCTATTTTGAAGAGTTTACTAAAAAAAATTTAGCAATGTTTTGCTAAAACTCTTTTATGGATTAAATTATATGCTTTTATTGATTGATTATATATAATAGATATAATCTTCATTCTTGTAGTCATTATTATTATTTTATGAAAATTTCTCAAATAATATGTTTGAAGGAAGGAACAAGTTGCATTTGTTAAGTACAATAACTATCAAATGGAAAAATTGCACATAGATTTTTAAAACACTAATTTATAGTCTTGTGTTTTTTCTTTAATTTACGCGTGAGAAACTATAGATATTAGTGTAAAAACACCAATTTATAGTCTTGTGTTAAATCTCTAGCCATTGCCCCTCTTTCCTATTCAATAACTTCAAACAAATGGTAAATAACCCCCACATGGAATTAAAATTAAAAAATTAAAACTTGTACGTGAGATCAAAGTATTTTTCTATTAGAGAAGGGTGGAGTAACGGAAGACACTTTTATAGTCAAGATCCTTCGAGAAAGACTAGTAAAAGTTTTCACTAGGAATTGGAGTGAAGAGGAGGGTATATATGTTATATGGATTATTACAATGCCAAAGCTCAAACTCATGTAAGGTGTCTGAGAATTAGTTTTGGATTGCGAAAATGAATGATGCAATGATAAATATTTTGGATAGTGATTTTTGTATACCTATTTTTACTCATGGTACACTGTTTTAAAAGGAATTTTCAAATTTGTCATTGTTTTTAGAAAAGAGGAAAAGAGAGGGGAGAATAAAAGTATGGACAAATTTGAAAATTCCTTTTAAAAGAATGCATCATACAAGAAAATAGGGCTGAAATCGGGCCAAGTCAGGTTGAGTTTTCTAAAACCCAATCCGACCTGAGTTAATAATATATGGAACCCGACCCGGCCCGACCCGATCCAAACTTTTGAGTTGGATATCTTGACCCAATCTGACCCGAATTATAACTCGACTCAATTTGAAACTCGACCCGACCCGCATTTTGAACCCACTTTAGTCTACTTTTTACTGGGTCGGGTTGGGTCGGGTCGGATTAACTTAAAAATCTCTCAACCCAACTCGACCCAAATTCAATGCGAATTTCTGACTTCTCAACCCAATCCGACCCGCTAACCCGACCCGCATGATTTTTGGGTCGGGTCATGCGGGTTCGGGCCAAAACTCAATCCGAGTTTCACCCCTATGAGAAAATAGAGATGCAAAAGTCATTATGCGTATTTTGTCTATACAAAGTTTTCATGTTATCCAATTATGCTGAACTACTCAAAACCCTAAATTGAGTTAGAATAATGAAGCCATCTAATGATTAAACTTATATAGAGACATTTTGAAATGTCATTTCACCAGTCATCTTATACAAATCACTTAAAAGAATATGTAGGGTTTGAAAATTGGCTGATACCACGTGCATTGGCAATTTGTATTAGATCCATATGTATTGAACAATATTGACTTATTCAACTCGTAATTGTTTCTTTTATACTACCTCTGTTTCAAATTAGTTGTTCTATACAAATTTTGTAATTGTCTTAAAATAGTTATCTTAGTTATATTACACTAGTATAAAGTGTGTTGAAAATGGATGAGATCACATGGAATGCTAGTATTATATAGAGAGTTCCTTAAAAAATACAAATATTTTAAATGAGACAACTAAAATAGGACGGAAAAAGTATTTCTTAGAGCAATTCAAAAATACTTCCACCCTTTTCTTCAATTGCGTAAACTACCCTTATGGTTTTAGTGATTGTAAAAGTTACACTGGCTTTTTATATTCAATTGCAAATATTTCTGTCCAAAGTATCCTTTATTAATTATAGAGTTGTAATAACAAAATCTCTTTAATGAGATATATTTTTAAACATTTTATAAAAAAAGGCTAACATGATTAGATAAAATGGTTGAATGGCCACGTAAATAAAAAGTGGATGACCTTTCACACGCATTTGATCATGCTACCTATGTGATGTTAATTGTTAAAAAATAGACTTTAATAACGCTTTTATCTTTTTATAACTCATTTCATAGAGAGAGAATAACTCGACAGAAGTAAAATTTCACCCATCTTCCATCCATGTAACTTTTACACATTTAATACAGTTGTTAGGGCTTGGATACTTTTTACAAGTTATCATGGTAGAATATCATTCTACAAATATTTTATTATTAACCAATTACTTTTTATAAAAATTGATAGGTTGATACTGGGACATATTAACCCATGGATCAATGCTATCGATTGATTTAAGAGTATGATTAAGGCTACAATTCGGGTCGGGCAAGTTGGGTTTTTTAAAATCCAACTCAACCCGAGTTGATGTTTATAGAATCCGACCTGAATTCTCGATCCAGACTTATCAACCCAACCTGACCTGAATTCTAATTCAAATCAACTCAAATTCTGATCCGACCCGTATTTTGAACCCATTTTAGACTAATTTTAGCTGGGTTGGGTCGAGTTAGGTCGGATCGGATCAGATTAACTTGTAAAATTCTCAACTCGACCCAACTCAAATTTCATGCTGGATTTTGTCTTCTCAACCCGACCATATGATTTCTCCCGACCCGAGTTGCGGCCCTAAGTATGATATTTAATAATAATTTTACCATTAATTTTTGTAAATTAAAATTTAATTGCTAGAAAAGTCATCAATATTAAATATAATTTAGGGGTGAAATTTGGATTTAATTTTAACCAAACTCACATAACTTAATTCGAAAAAAAGAGTAGGGTTGGGTTAGGATTTTTCTATTTTAGGGTTGAATTGGGTTGAATGAGAAAAAATCCAACTTAAATTCGGGCCGAGAGGGTTCAACCCTTAAAACCCACCTAACTTGAGCCAACTTGTCTTACAGCCCACATATATGTCCCCACACATAAAGACAACATTGCATGAGCATAAAAATCTTAATCCGTTTAAAAGTTCCAATCATCTTTGTCATAAGCGACACTCACACCTCTTGTTTCTTCGTCTCCTTGTAATGCACTAGGAAAACAAGAAAGTTATGTAAAGAGTTTCTTCATGCCACTTCCATCTGGGATTCTTCCCTAGTCCAAGTCCCACTCCAACTCATCATAAACAAAGGGCCTTGAATACACATGCCAGCCCATCAAGCCAGGCTAGGACTCAATTCTTTAGTCCATTTATATAAACAGTTTGGGCTCATACTTTTGCAAAAAGATTGTGAAAGCCCGTCGGGCTTTTTAGTTTGTTTAGCCATTATATGTCTATGTGTGTATCTAGGTCATTTTTCATTTAAAAAAAATATATTTTGAAATTAATTAGATGAATGACCATTCAAATTGAATATAGACACGATGAACTAAAAGGAGATCAAATTTGAGCTTACAAATCAATTTTTACTCACTTGATCTTAGCCGGTCTAAGTCATTCTACATTCTTAAGAATCACCTAGACAATGACACCTTGTGAGTTTGATCACTAAGATCAAGTGGTTTGAAATTGAATTTTGATCTTAAATTTGGTTCATTTGTAGCTCATTTCAATATAAATGGTTAGATTTTTTATAGCCTCAAAAAGGAGGCCTCAAGCTTAGTGTTTTTCTAAATGGGTGGACCTGAGATTTAACCTACAAAGCTCAATGGACTTTAAACGGGCTCAGACTTTTGTATATATAAACGGGCTCAGCTATCATAGAACCCAACCCGAACTTGGCCCATGAACACCCCAACTTCCTTCAACCATAATCACCTCATTTTCTTCTCCTCCTTCAATCCATCGCCAAGTCTTAGATGGAACCAGGGAAAAAAAAAAACAGTCTACGATTTTTGGAACTGAATCTTAACATATCGGCCGTACTTTTATTTATCGGCCAATAAGGCCAATATAATGGTTTTTTTATTGGTTAAATATCAGTTGATATTATTAATATTGGTCTCTTTTTTTTTTTTTAATTTTTTTCAATTCGGTGGTGGGCTCGGGTCGATAAGGCCCAGATATCGGCCGATATTTAAGTTTTTCAATTTTTTTTTTTAAATCATCTTCCTTTTGGGTATTTTATTTACTTTTTAATTCAGAAAAAAATAAAATATAAAAAAAATCGATATTTAAAAAAAAAAAAAGAAGAGAGAGAAATTTATAACCCTGGATGGAACACATTTAACGATACTGCAGCTTGAACACTACTTTCTTTCTTTTTCATTTTTCTTTCAAGTTGGTGCTTCTTTTGATCTACACTCATCTTTGTCACTGCCCCTTCCTTTCCCACTACCAATGACCCATCTTCTTTTTCTTTTTCTCATTTAGTCTCTTTTTTCTTTATTTTTCTATGCATTTCTTTTAATCTAAATTTTAATAAAAATACTGAATCAATCGAAATTGTTCAAACTAGATTTGGGTTGGATTAAGTTTTTTTATTTTTTGAAAAGGAGACTAAGAAATTCATAGAAAACATAAATATGAATACAAAGTAAAGGAAATTGAATTGTATAAGAGGATTACAAGACCCTCATAGCATTAAATGAAATACAAAAAAATATAAATATAAATCAAAAGTACATGCACATCGTCTTTGATCTAAGAGATAGATCAATCTACGAAAAATTCCATAGTTGGTTTCCTATTTTGGACTTCTCGAAAGGAGGAAATTTTCTACCACTAAGCCCAGGCTCTAGCGTTAGAACAATTGCCTTCAATGATCCAATCTGATCGGGTTGGATACTTGGATCAGGTTGTTGAGCTAGATTAGGGTTAGACTCTTTTCACATGAGTCTTAGTTATTGATGTGGCCATCGCATCATATGAAGATAGTGGGGCCCAATTTGACTCCATAGAGGAAATTGTACTTCAATTCAACTCAAAAATTGATGGAGGGAAGAGAGGGCCTTCCAAGCTTTCAAATGGACTCAGTTTCAATCAATTTTGAGCCCAAATGAGAGATATATGGACCAAGAAGGGGTCCAAATCTCGGTCACTACATCTCGTATCGGCAGAGATATTTTAGGTTTTGGACGCCCGAGATATCTCTGCCAGCTACAAGATGTATCAGTTGTATAGGCAAGATCTCACCATCTCGGCCGATACATCTCGGTCTCAGCCAAGATTTGGCCTAAAAAAGAGAGAGAGAGAAATTTCATGTTGTTTTGTGCCTCCAAAGCCCATTTTAGAAATCTCATTTGCTACATGGAAGTTGAATGGACAAATTTCCACATCATCATTACTTATGTGAATGCCACATGGGCCCTTGTGTTTTGAGTTTTAACATTTGATTTTTAATAAAATAAGGTTGATTTTGGGATATTTCTTGGATTTTTTTTCTGAATTTCTATAGATCTCGTCTTAAATTAGTATTTGATAATTACACTTGTATGACTTAAGATTAAAACAAAAATAGGTATTTAATGGTAGTTTTTCTTTTTTATTTCTGTAGGTTAATATAAAATGGTGAAAACAATTCATTATAATATTTTTATTAGTTTTTAATATTTTCTTCATGTTTGAATATTTTTTAATTTAATATCATTTTTCTGAAATGGTTGAAATGTCAAATATTCAACTGTAGAGACAAAATCGAGACAGGTTCTAAAAAATGGATATGATAACTATATTATTATCTACAATAAGAGAAATTCGTGATCTCTGCCAAAAAGCGAATTGGAGATTGTGTGTCTGGCTCTTATCCCATAAGTCTTTTAATGCATTTAGGGCTATCGATCTCCAGATGTCTTAGGAGGGTTGCATGTCAGCTAGTTGTCGTAGAAGGAAAGAGCAAATGGTTTGGGCTCCTCCACCAAATGGGACCTTGAAATTTAACGTGGACGGAGTAGCTAGGGGCAAACCCGGACCGGCTGGGATTGGGGGTATCCTTAGGGATCATCTGGGTCATTCTCGTGTTGTCTTTTCTGAATCTGTTGGAATTAAAGACTCCAATGAGGCAGAACTTCTTAGCATCAGCAGAGCCTTGATCTTAGGGGCGGGTATTGGGGGAGGAAAACTAGTGGTTGAAGGCGACTCGACAAATGCTATTAGGTGGGCAAGGGGATTGAAACGGCCTCCATGGAGGTTAGTTACTATTGTTAGGGAGATTAGGGAGTTGATCTCGGGCATGGAGGTCTCCTTTATGCATATCAGTAGGACTGCAAATGGAGTGGCTGACTTCTTTGCTAAGAATGGTGTCGACGGCCCGATCACAGGCGTATTTCATCTTCCAGGAGATTAGTGCTAGTGTCCTTTTTGAGTTTGTTGCTGTTTATTTTCTTTGTTGCTTTTCCAGATGTTTTGAGTTTTTGTTTTTTTGTTTTTGTTGTTGTTTCTTTCTTTTTGGCCTAACCCTCTTAGGTCTTTTATATTGGTTTCTGTACTTTTCTTCCTTTTAATTTAGTTCAATGTTACCGTTCAAAAAAAAAAATAAGAGAAATTCGTTAAAAAATACCAACAAATAGAAAAAGTGTTTGTATGGTTGAATTTGAATGATGTTAGTAATAATAAAAAAAAAATAATGCAATAATTTGAGAAATGGAGAAAGAAAAATATGCAACAAATTTTTGACCAATGTCACATACATTAAATGTCTGCTTGTCACTAGCATGAAGAAAAAAAAAAACCCATATAGTCAAAATTTGGATATTTTAAAATTGTAAAAAAATATTTTAAAATGAAAATCCTACAGGAGCAAAGATTTGACATAATATTTAACCACATTTGAAAGGTGTTAATCATCCACTAAACTAAAAAAAAATAGAAGTTAGATATTAGATAAATTAGAGATATTTAGAAAAATAGGAAAAAATTAGACAGGATTTAGTAAAACAATTAAACTACACATCCATTAAATTTAGAAACCTCTAATCCTTAGCCTCACTCCTAAAATTGAAAAAGGTTACCTTAAATATCTTAAAATATTGAAACCCGATACGTGTTGGTTGACATCCTAATATGCATGGACCGATATGGACTGAGATCTTTGGCTAATACGTATCTGGTTTTTTTATGATTTATAGTGTATACAAAATATATATCAACTGTTTGATCTAATCCAAAAATATATATCAACCGATATATATAATATCAATTAAGATTTAAAAGTTTTATCCAAATCAATATCAGATTTTAATAAAAGTGATCCACATCAATATAAAGGTTCAGTATCTTATTTTACCAAGTGTTCTCCAACTCAGCCCAGCTCGGCCGTTGGATCCTTTCTATGGGTATGGGCCGATTTGATTAAAAGCCCTTCTCATACAACTCGCTTCAAATCTTACTTTGAGTGTGTAGAGGTGGTTGACCCACAAGTCCTTAGTTTCAAATTTTGACCGAGAAAACTTTTGACTTAGAAAATTTTTGGTTGAAACTTAATATTGATGATATTGGTTTATATTTTTGAAGATAAATATTTTGACCTGAATTAAGGCTGAAAAATTTTTAGTTTATATTTTAGATTTTGGGACATTTTAACGACCCGTCCCGCTAGCACAATATTATCCGCTTTGGACCCGCACGGCTTTGCTTTGGCGAGACAATCCACTGTTGCTCCCAAAAGACCTTGTGCTAGAAGGAGGAAGGCTACTACTTATATACCAATGAATTTCCAATGCCACTAGCAATGTGGGACTTTTTGGGACAAGGTTTTACAATCTACCCCGCTTAAAGCCAGAGCCGTCCCCGGCTCTACACACACAACAACCAAGCTCACACCCTTAGGCAGAGAGTTGAACCATGCTCTGATACCATTTGTAACTACCTGTCCCGCTAGCACAATATTGTTCGCTTTGGGCCCACACACAGGCCCGCACGGCTTTACTTTGGCGAGCCAACCTATGTTGCTCCCAAAAGGTCTTATGCTAGAAGGAGGAATGCTACTGCTTATATACCAAGGAATTTCCAATGCCACTAGCAATGTGAGACTTTTTGAGGCAGGATATTACAGACATTCTCAGAATGAAAAATTTAGAAAGAAAGACTTCTCCGATCTTCTTATCCAGAGAGGCTACTCATTAAATATTGAGATGTGTAACATATTCTAATGGAATATATAAAGAATGAAAAATAACATTGGTTGTATAAAATTTAATCCTTATATGATCTATTGGCCTTTCGATTTTAGAACCTGAAGATTTGATTGTATAAAACCATTGATTTTAAATGGGCATCTCACAAAATTGTGATGATTAGATTAAAGAGTTTCCTTTGAGTTATATCATCCATGAAGTCCTTTATCCATCCCACTTAGTGCTGCGTTAGAAATTTAAATCAAAGCACAATAAGAATCAATCAAAATACACCACAATAAATCGGACATCAAGATTTATGTGGTTCGGCAAAATACTATCTACGTCCACGGAGCGTGTAATTTTACTATGAGAGAAAAAAAAATAAAATAACTGTACAAGAAATTAAATTCCAAACCCAAGCCCTGATACCCTTGTACACCCCTCTCACCTTCACTCTCAATCTCCGAAGAATTACCTTCTTCTTGCACTTGGATTAGTCTCCTTTCAAACTGCAGCATCCTTCTCTTGTTGATTACCATATATATCTCTCACGCCTCTCTCCTTTGCTTCAGGCCCCACATTAAATTGGAGCCACACTCAACAATCTCCACCTTGGTGAGAATTCGATTAACTCCGGAGACAACTTGAGACAAAATCGTGTGCTCCACATATAGTTTCGCATCATATGTAAGATGCCCATCCCCACACCTTGGGATGTCCAACAGTGTTCATCAATGTGAAAAATTGGTTAAGTCCAAGCACTGCTTGAACTTTTGTGTAGACTCTGGCTTTGTTAAAATTCCTGTTGCGTTATTTTTCGTGTGGTTCTTCAGCAAATTCACCTTCCCATATTTACTGTTACCTGCACCATGGAAACAAGATGAATCTCCAACACTAACTAATGCAAAAGAAACCATATTTCTAAAGACATACCTGACTAGTGCCTTGTGGGTTCTTTTATTTCTTCATGCTGCTAAACTACTAAGTTTCTGTTACTTGCCTGTAATTGTACTCCCTACCAGTGTGTATAAATTTCCTTGTCAATTTCCTTTCATAACAACCATGGCTCCTTCAATAACTTTTAGAGTCTCACCCGTTGCCACGAAGGTGAACCAATTTGAATCAAGTGTACCCAGGAAAATTAAATTAAATTCCTTTTAAGGTCAGGGACATGCCGCACATTACCCAGTGTTCTTACCACACCATCAAACATTTTGATTTTAATTGTCCCAATTCCAATGATTTTGTAAGCCTCATCATTACCTATTAGGGTTGTTCCTCCATTAAAATGTTTATAAGTATCAAACAATTCTCTATGAGGCACATATGATAAGAACATCCAGAATCTAAAACCCATATGTCAGCTAGATAATCCGTGCCTATGGTGATTGCTGTAACAATCCGACCCATAAAAAGGGCTTGGGGCTCGGCCCAATAAGATACTGTTCGCTTTGGGCCCACACGCGCGAGCCCACACGATTTTTGAATCGGATCCGGCCCAAGTCTACTTATAAACCCCCTCTTAAATATTTCTACCCCACTCAACCTAGAGGAAAATGTGTCTAATTTTCTCTAATCTCAGGCCCAACCTTGTAAAGAAGAAGGACGAAGCTTTATGGTTATGTATTGACTTCAGGCAACTTAATAAAGTCACAGCGAAAAATAAGTACCCACTTCCCAGGATAGATGACTTGTTTGATCAGTTGAGGGGGGCCCGGTACTTTTCCAAGATTGACCTGCGGTCAGGATATCACAAGTTGAGGATAAGAGATGAAGATATTCGTAAGACGGCGTTCCGTACTCGGTTTGGTCATGCCTTTTGGATTAACTAATGCCCCAACTACATTAATGGACCTTATGAACCGTATTTTTCAACCTTATCTGGACAGATTCATAGAAGTATTTATTGATGACATATTGGTTTACTCTACAATTGAGGATGAGCATGAACACCACCTTCGAACGGCAGTGCAAACTTTGCGCGAGCACAAATTATATGCTAAATGCAGTAAATGTGAATTTTGGATGAGGGAAGTTCAGTTTTTGGGGCATGTAATATCTGAGGCTGGAGTAGCAGTGGATCCATCAAAAGTGGAGGCTGTCATGAATTGGGTACAACTTAAAAATGTATCTGAGATTCGTAGTTTCTTGGGTCTAGCTGGATACTACAGGAGATAAATCAAAGACTTTGCAAAGGTAGCGGCACCCATGATCGCCTTGACCAGAAAGGGGGTACCTTTTTCTTGGTCGCCAGATTGTGAGTCAGCATTTCAGATTCTGAAAGAGAGTTTGACATCTGCACCGGTGTTGGTGGTACTAGAGAGGGGACGAGACTATGTGGTGTATTGTGATGCATCTGGAGGTGGACTGCGGTGTGTACTAATGCAAGAGGGTCGGGTAGTGGCGTATGGTTCTTGTCAGTTAAAAGCTCACGAACGGAACTACCCCGTACATGACATAGAATTGGCGGTTGTGGTGTATGTACTGAAGCTGTGAAGACACTACTTGTATGGAGAGAGATTTGAAGTGTTCTCGGATCATCAGAGTTTGAAGTATTTGTTTTCCCAGAAGGACTTAAATTTAAGGCAATGCAGGTGGGTGAAATTTTTAGGAGACTGATGTGATTTTAAATTATACTCGTAAGCGTACGAACCGATTATAGTATAATGTATGAGTGCGAGGTCGTACCCAAAGGAAATCGACAAAATATATATACGAAATAAAATTTGGCACTATTAAAATAATGTGATTTAATAAAATAATTTTCTAAAACTTATAGTTATAATCTTAATTTAGCACACTAATTAATCGATTAGTAGTTAACAATAAATTTTGATTAAAAGAATGGAGTAAATTTAATTTAAAATGTACATTTAAGAGACAAATAAAATGTTTCTAACCTAGTTAAATTGTTTTGAATTTTGAGAAAGAATAAAATAAATCAAGAATAATAAATAAATTGTTTACATATTTTACAATGAAATCGGGACAAATATCGAAGCGGCATGTTATCCTATTTAAAAATAAATAAATGGTCTAGACTATGAAGTATTCTGGAATTATTAAATATAATTCAAGTTTCTTATTTAATAAAATTCTAATTAGAATAATTATGTCGTCCATTAAAATGGAATTTTTCAAATCAAGCCTTAGGCTTGAGCGAGATTTAAACTTGCATTTTCCAGATCCAAAACAAATCGTTCTTAAAAAGAACCTTAGACTGGAAAATTGGTTAAGTCCCACTGATCCTAAAAGGGGTTCCACTTTTCCTTGAAAAATTCTAATTTTTAATTTGTTTCATAAAGTTCATAAAAAGAATTAAAATAAAATTAAAAATCATCATTATTAAATATTTAATAATTGGGAATAGCATACATCTAAACAAACCCCCATGAATTTTATTTAAAAATTCGGAAATGAAATACAATTCTTTTGGACTTTACATAAAAATAAAAAAATAAAAAAACTTACAAGAAATTATTTATTTTCTCTGTCTTTCGTTGTCCAACTTCAGCCTTCAATATCTTGCCCCGATTCAATCTTCAATGGACCCAAAGTCTTGAATTTATAGAAGAGAAGGGATGAGATAAGAGACCCTTCAAACACAGTCGGGATAAAAGACCCATTTAAGTTCAAATTCAAATTCAGCTGGGATAAAACTCATTTTGAAATCTCCATCGGCTAACACATCTTTTATCTCTTTTTTTTCTTCTTATCCTTTCTTTTCTATCTGGATCGGCTGAAACTTCTTTCCTATCTCTCAACAAATAATTCTTTTTTTTAAAGTTGGTTTTTTTTCTTTATCCCCTTATCTCTGCTTTCCTTATCTGTTCTTCTATCTGGATCTGATCAGCTGCTACACGACAGCTGCCTCATCTTCATCTCTCCAAATTCCCAATGGCAAAATCAACGCATATAAATATTACCTAATGTCCATCATAAACTTAACCCAATTATTCAACAAAACAGTCCATGGGGTTCTGCCATACATATGGCCGAACCCTATGGTTCTCTTTACACAATGCTTCCCTTAATTATGTACATGTTAGGCTCCACATCTTAACCATGGAAACTACCTGATTCGGCTATCTCATAATTGATCCAAAACAGTAAACTTAATTCCATATAAAAATCCTTTAAAACCCCCACTTCAAAATATGGATTTTTGTCTTTCAAACACCATAGAATTCACCAAATTTTCTCATGGGGTTCGGCCATCGAAAGGGCCGAACCCTATGGTCCATATTTTACCACTTTAAAACATCATATTCCTATATTTAAACCATTGATGGTTCTGGCCACACAATGGCCGGATCACATTTTCTTAATCAATCTATTAAACAAGGGTTCAAAATGCACTTACTAATACCGCGTCTCCTTCGATTCTTTTGACTCCTTCCTTGACCCTTTATTTCCTTGACCTCTCCTTCTCTCTTACTGTTCTTTGGGCTGAGACTGATCTTGCTGTAAGCTCCTTGGGATAATTCAGCCAGATGATATGGAGCTGCTTCTTATCCATTTTCTCTCTTAGGATTGGTTAACTCCCAGCTCTATCCAGCAGACAACTCTATGCATCGTGCAAGACCATCTATCTTCAATTTCTATCTTTTCCTTCATCTTCATCAAAACAACTTTTGCCTTATCTTTATCTCTCCAAATTTTATCCCTTCTCTGCTGTTATCCAGCTACACGGTTTAGCTGTCTTATTTTCCTTCTCTTCTCTACTGTTATCCAGCTACACGGCAGCTCTCCTTTCATCAAATCTTATCTTCTTCTTTCTACTGATTCAAACTCTGGATTTGTCTCTGCTTTCTCTATATTCCTTTGCCTCGACTGCAATCGGTTCCGCTTCGACTTTCTCTGCTGTCTGACCATCGGAACCAGACCCAGAAGGTCCGGCCTGCTGCCACATGTGGGAATCTCTTTGGGCGCTGACTGCTGTCATCTCTTCCTGCTTTCAATCTCTTTCTCTGTCTTCTCTTCAGCTGGTTGCCATTTGCAATGCTCTGTTCAGCCTTTGCTTTGGACTGCTGCTGTGCATGGCTGGCCCTCTCATCTGGCTGCTGTTTGCACCGTTCTATGACATGAGATCGTTTGGACGGCAAGTGTTGTATATGGTTTGGCAGTTCCACACCCTACTATTACATCAAAAGATGACACCACTATCTGCATCTGATGGTAATGCTGCTTGTATCTTCTATCAACCTCATCCAACATTGTCAAGAGTTTTGTCATCTTATTCTGTAAATCTTGTCTTTCAGCAACAGAGAGCTCATTGGAAAAGTTAGATGTCAACTCTTGAGGATTTGCAGGCATCCCATCTGTGGGAGGCAGTCCAACCATTGAGCCTCCATTTGTCTCTTTGGAGCCTGAGACACCAACAGACATATGGACGTTTTGATGTTTGTCTGATTCTTGCTTAAGAGCTTTCCGAACATTGACAACTTCATCTAGCAGTTGTTGTTCTGTGTTGCTGTCTTCTATTTTTCTCCCATTAGTCCTGCAACCAGAGAAAGGAAAAATAGAAAAGAAATGGAAAAAGAAGAAGAAATGGAAATAGTTTCTTTCAGGCCTTCCTTCAGGTGCCGGGCACCTCAATCGGGAGTCAATGAGAAGGGTTGGTAAATGAGACTCGGTTTTGACTCGAGATAAAATTTAAATATTAATTACATGAGTGCAGAAGGTTACAGGTTCTGAAATCTAACTGGTTTAATTAAACTTGACTTGACCATTCTGAAGGGGACGTCGACTGTATTTTTGACTTAGCCATTTTTTTATCATTTTTATTTTCTTTTCTTGTATTTTTCAAAATAAACTGTAAAACTAAAAATAACATTTAAACATATCTAATATTTATAAAATAAGGAGTAATTAATCTAATATTAAAGGGTAAAATTGTAATTTTACGGTGTTCATTAGAGACTATGATTTCCGACTCTCCTATCACCTTGGTAAAGCCAATGTTGTGGCGGATGCCTTAAGTAGAAAGTCTATGGATACATTAGCTCATGTATTTCTCCGACAGAAACATGGTGTTCGAAGATTTGGGCGGAAAGGGAAGCTTACTCCCCGATATATCGGCCCTTTTGAAATTTTAGAGAGGGTGGGCGAGGTAGCCTACAGATTGGCTCTTACTCCAAGACTTTCCAAGATCTACAATGTCTTCCATGTCTCCATGCTACGGCAGTATTACCCCGACCCGTCTCATTTGTTAAACTGGGAGGATGTTGAGATCTCTGAGGCTGTCTTTTAAGAGGAGTGCCCACTCAAGATCACGGGGTTTCAAGAACAGGTACTTCGCAGAAAGATGATTCGCTTAGTAAAAGTAATGTGGTGGCGTCGAGGGGCAGAAGGGGAGACTTGGGTGTCGGAGTCGGAAATGCGGAGACATTACCCAGAATTATTTGAAGATCCAGGTATGAGTTATAATTGATTTTGTGGACAAAATCTTTTTAGGAGGGTGGATTGTGATATCCTGACTTATGAGCCAGAGGCCAGGCCCTAGAGATGTTGATCCAAGTGAAACTAGGCCGAGCCCTAAGCCCTTTTTATGAGTCGGGCTGTTACAATTGTAAACACATCACCGATTTCGTTTGAAACATTCTGTGCGATGCTGCTTGATCGGAGTATTGAGACTTGCCCCTTTTATTGTTTTCCTCCTAATCGCGATTTCTTGATTGCACTCCCTCTTTAAGTGTCCTTCCTTATGGCAGTAGTAATGTTGTGTAAATTTTAAATTTATAATTACTCGCAAGCGTACGAATCGAATTAAAGTATAGAGTTATGCAAGTGCGAGGCCGAACCCACAGAGACTTGCTTTAGAATGAGCGGGAAAATAAATTAAAAAACCTAATATTTTAACCTTAACCTAGTTAACACTTTTTATGGAGGATGGTTGAATTAAACAAGAAAAATTAATTAAAACAACTAAAAATAGGGATTGAATCAAGTGAGAGAAATTACTAAGGTATCGGATTCCACCACCATTAAATCCATAATCTTAAATTATTTATTTATCAATTCTCAGTTTTTAAAGATTTAAACATTTAAGTTCATTAATATGGTGTTCAAAATTTAGATTGTCCTTCGCTTAAAAGTATAAATTCTAAGAATTCAGTGTATCCTATCTTAATTCAAAACACAATGGATCAAAGTATTAATCTAAACATCCAATGTATTTAAATTAAAATAAAAGAAAATAATGAATAAAAGGGTTTACTTTTATTCAAATAAAAACCCAGCATTTACTTAATTAGATATTAATATTAATAACAAAAAATACATGGCATTAATGGTAAAAATAATTAACATTTATTAATTTGATGAAGCCAAAATCATAAATAATCAAACACACATAATTTGGAATTAAATAAATAAATAAAAGAAAATTATTTTATTAATTGGGCTTCATCCTTAACCGTTAATATAAGAAATTAGCCAGACATCATAAAATTAAAACAATAGAGATAGAAAAATAAAATCTTAGCCATCGTCGGAGATCCCGAAGCCAGGTCACGCTGCTCTCAACCGAGCCTTCTTGTTGTCCAGTTCAAGTTTTTTGTGCGACTGAGCTCTCCTCTTTAAATAAGATTATAAGAGTGTGGGTGGAATGAGATAGGAAAGATACATCGTGTGGGCCCATCTCAAATCCCTTCTTTCCTTTCGTTTTTTCAGTCGGCCAGCTTTCGTCTACTCGTTCTAGCATCTAATTAATCTTCTTTGTTTTATCTCCTTCTATTCTTATTCTTTTTACTTTCTCAACTCATCAGGTTCATACGTTGGCAGCAGTATTGGAATTTGCTGTAAAAATCTGACCAAAATATTGCAGCCTTGTTTTATTCCTTCAAACCCAAAACTCTGTTCTTCTAATCTTTCATTCATTGGATGGGTTCTCTTCTATTTTCCATTATTTTCTTCATGTGGCCATTATCTATGTTAACAACCCACTTCTTTTGATTTTTCTTTTCTTTCTCAACGTATTTCTGGCAACCTATGGTCGACATCACCAAAGCTTCTCTAAAATCAATTCAAACGACATCAACCTAACAAAACAAAGAAACACACTAATTAAATAAAATTAAATAAGATAAGATACTAACCATAATAATTTTAGATATAAAATATATATCAATAAAACTACAAAATAAACAATATTTAAGAACTAACTAATCAAATATTCAAAGGTAAAATTATCATTTTTCTGTGCTTATTAAGTAACATTTAACCTTTACATTATTCATCACCTTTAATTTTTAGCGTGACCACCTTTTGTTTTCAGAATCTGTCTATTCCTTCTTCCGTGTTGTTGAGTTGATTCAACATTAGCCATCGACCCTTCTGCATGGGATGTGTTTCGCAGGCTTTCAGAATATCTCAGTCTCCAACAGAGCCACTATCATCTCATCAACCCTGAGAGTGTTGTTTCCAATCAATAGTGTAGCCGCCAATCTATCAAAGGTGGATGGAAGAGAAACGAAAAGAATAAGAGCCTTGTCCTCCCTTTCAATTTCCATCTCAATGCTTAAGAGTTGAGTGATAACTTTGTTGAAAATATTGAGATGATCTATTATCTTTGTTAATCCTTCCATCCCTAATTGACATAATTGTTTTATCAAAAACAATTTATTTGTGAACGATTTTGATATTTTTAATTTTTTCAACTTCCTTCCACAACTCTAGAGCAAAAGTTTCATCTAACACATTATACTTTAGATCGGTGCGAGACATAATTGGATGGTGCTCACTGCCCTCATCTTAAGTTCATCTGAGTCATCATTAGACATGGCTGACGACTTCTTCTCCTTGTTAGCCCTTGTTGCACCAAAATATCTTTAACCTTACTTTGCCACATGCTAAAGTTACCATCAAAAGGCTCCACATAGAACTTGGCTGCCGAGATTCCTTTTACGGCCATCGTGCTGAGTTTCGATAATCCAATCTTCCCTGTCTGGAACTTGAAACTCTTGATACCACTTGTTAGAAATATAAATCAAAGCACAATAAGAATCAATCAAAACACACTATAATTTATCAAACACTGAGATTTATGTGGTTCGGGAAAATCCTGCCAATGTCCACAAAGTGTGTAGTTTTACTATAAGAGAAAAAGAGAGAATTACCGTACAAGAAATTAAATAAACGACTCGTTTAAATCTCAAATCCCAAATTCAAGCCCCGATACCATTGTACACCCCTCTCACCTTTCACTCGCAATCCCTGAAGAAATACCTTGTTCTTGAGAACCCGAATCAGTCTCCTCTCACAAACTGTTGTATCCTGCTCTTGCTGTTTATCGTATGTATCTCACACCTCTCTCCTTTACTTCCTGTAGTGGCCGATGTCCTTGCATGGCTACCCACGCAGTCTGTCTCTCATGTTTCCTTGCTTCAGTCCTCACAAAGAACGCACACAAGATGCTATTCTATATTTCCCCCTCACTGTTGGTGTCTCTCTCACTAACAACAGTTAATCCTCTAGCACATCACCTCGTTTACTGCAAGAACCTTAGTGCATGAAGCCTCCACCTGCATACGAACTCCTCAATGCAGGCACACGTCCGAGACAAGCATACATCTACTTAGGGGTGAAACTCGGGTCGGGTTTTGATCTGACCCTCATGACCCGACCTGAGAAAACAACCGGGTCAGGTCATGAAAGTTGGGTTCAGCGGGTTGAGTCGGGTTAAGAAGATAAAAACCCACATTGAATTCGAGTCAGGTCGGGTTGAGAGATTTTCAAATTAACTCGACCCAATACGATCAAACCCGACCTGACACTGTTAAATTTAGGCTAAAATGGATTCAAAAGGCGGGTAGGGTCGAGTCGAGACATTCGGGTTAGAAATTCGGATTGGGTCAGGTCAGGGCTCCACATTTTAGTAACTAGGGTCGAGTTGGGTTTTAAAACCCAACTCGACCTAGCTCGATTTCTGCCTAAACCCAACCCGACCTAGCCCGATTTCTGCCCTACATCTACTTAATATGCAACAATCCCTCCTTATTTCTATATTGACGTGATCTCAAAGTGTCTTGCTTAATCCAAACTTAGCATGTAGGCAACAATAAATAAGGATCAACATTTTGTGCCGATATGCATCCCATTCAGCAACACGTCATTGCTACCCTGTAGATTAGATTTCGCTAATTAACATGGCCCCAAATTAAATTCCAAGCGCCATTCAACACTCTGGACCAGGAGTCGAAATGTCAGCTGATACATATCGTATCGGCCGATATGTATCGATTTTGGAGAGCCGAATATCGGCCGATATCATATTAGTTCAGCTGATATTCACAATATCAGCCGATATCAAAATATCGGCCGATATCGGCTGTTTTTTTAAAAAAAAAGAGGAGGGGAGGAAAAAATATCGATCGATAACATTTTAAACCCCTGCTCTGGACACGCTGAATGGTATTTTATACAATCATCATTATCATCTACATGACCAATGTACAAATCCCATATATATGAGATCAACTTTCTGAGTTTTACTTCTCTATTTGAACGTATCGTGAGCTATACATTTAATCACTTCACTATCTGTCATGTCTTGTTATATCCCTTTGTTTCACGTTTTAAGTAGAGTATCCCTCTCTCCCTTTTACTTGCAACTTGTAGTCTTTCAACTTCATGAATTGGGATTGCTTTCGATCTTCTACTTACATGCCTAAATCAGTTCAAACGGGCTTCTCTCAATTTGTCATCTATTGAAAATATTTTTAAACCGTCGCTAGTGTGTTCATTTCTAATTCTATCATTTAAATTGAATTTATTCATCCAACAGAGCATGCACATCTCTATCACCATAACTTTATCTTTTTGTTTTTTTCTTTTTAAATTATATATTTATACTAACTAAATCATAGATTGAATATCACTTCATGTGGAATGGTATCTAAGTACATGTTAATTCATGAAAAAAGGATGAAAATGGAGATGTGCTAAATGAGTGTTAGTGCGATTAACAACTTGATGTGAATGTTTGTGCGCAACTACTTTTGATAAAAATTGATTTCTTGAAAATTCTTTTCCCTAGAAAATTAGATCCATAGATTTTGTTTTCCATGATTATCAATTTCTATCCTTTGTGGAGATAAAAAGGTTAGATTACTATTACGTAAAATGATAATATTATGTACTAAGATGTAATTGAGTCAAGTTTGGCATAATTCACCTCAATCTAATTGAAAAAATCATAAACTAGGTATTTTTTTGTTAGTTCATGGGTTAAGAGGTATTTAGACATGTCATAGGGGTTGGATTGAGTCATGGGTCGAGTAATGGATAATAGTTATTATATTTGATTAGGTTAAACCTTGGGCCATGAGTTAAGTCATGGATTGAATCATTAGTTAGGTTTGGTTGACCATAGTTTGGATAACGGATTGGGTTGATGGGTCAATTGGGTTATGGATCATAGATTAGGTCTTGGGTTGATGGGTCAACTGGGTTATGGATCATGGATCAGGTCATGAGTCATGGTTAGAGTTAGATCTTGGTCAAGGCTTGGGTTGGAACCAACTGATGCAACTTAACTAGAAGTGGAAGAGAAAAGGCACAATCTTCTTCTAAAATTCAAGGAGAAAGAGAATTAAAGCCTTTCAATATTTTTTTCATTGAATTTGTCACCCTAACTAATTGCTAAAGAAAAGAATCTTAATCGAACTTATTATAAGTCTAGTCCTATTTTAAGCACCTATTATCTTAAAATAAGTTCTCTTTTGACTTCCTAAATTGACCATAAAATAAGTGGTTGATGTAGCTCAAGATAGTGTTAAGAACTTTCCTTGGTCAACAGAGGCAAGGGAAATCAACTCATTGTAAATCGAGAGTGATTTCAGTCCAAACTGGATGCTTCACACACCATTGAAGAAAAGAGTAGTCTCCAAGTTCTAGCTTTTGTCTGATTTAATTAAATAAAAAATGCAATTCAAAATTAAAATGCAATTAAATTACCAATTCAATTGAACTAAATAAAACACAATGCAAAATTTTATTTAAGTCAATCAAGTAAAAAAAATAACTAGCCTCAAGCGGAGATCTACTAACATAAAAAACCTGAACTTCCCACACTTGGGAGTCCCAAACTCTAGCCTTTACTAAGTGCCTTCACTTGACCTAGACTTGGTGCCTTTGGTGGCTGTCCATGACATCCTTATATAGGATTTTAAGTGGGTGGAAACAACCCTAGTTAAGGACCAATGGAGATGCCAATGGAGAGCAAATCAAGGAAAGGAGTCGTCCATGGAAGAGTTGCATACATTGAGAGTGAAAGTAGGAGCGAAGTTGGTTACGGGTAGGTTTTGACACCAGTTCACAAAATTTGGCATAACTTGGATTACGTAAATCGAAAGTGTACAAAATTGAATCCGTTGGATCCAAAAGAGTAGATTTAATCAAAATTCGATATCGTTTGATATCCCAATTATGTCTTCAAAGTTGGTATACTTTCTGCCAATGAGAGAATTTAGTTAGGTAGCTAATTTTTAGCTAATTGCACCTTCTCCTCCAAGTGAGATCCATTAAGCTCTCAAGTGGGCCATGGGCTCATGTGTGGGGTCCACATACACCAAACCTACTAATTCTGAGCTCAGATTGGCTAGTTTAATCCTTCACTTATCACGATTGAAAACGAAGTTGCCATCTCTTCCATTTTCCAGTTTATTGGCCTCATCAGAGATGAAATTATAATATTGACATCTCTTTAAATATGATACGGAGTTAGTTCTCTGCTAAATATAACACAACTACTAAATCTAACATAATTTGTTGAATTAAAACTTTAACTAGTTTACTTTTGTCAACCAAAATGATTCACATAATCATCCATGACATGTCCTACATTAAAATCATTTTTTATTTTCACAAAAATGACTTTTCCCAATGGGAGATGCTCTAGATATTGAAGGTTGTCCACCTCTATTGGTTTCATATTATGTTAATGAATTGTCAATCATTTAGCTGTAAATCAGAAATGAGCAGGAAGAGAGAGAGAGAGAGAGAGAGAGAGAGAGAGAGAGAGAGAATGAAGAGAAGGCTTTTTCATCGTTAAACTCGAAATGCTTGGACAGGGAATGAGGCAATAGGCATGCCTTGAGACACAAAAAGTTTGTGAAGGCATGGAAAAGGGAATTTTCAATGCGTGCATTTTGTCTCTACCTTTTACCTTTGTTTGTCCATTTCGCCTTTACTTTTTTGGAGCTTTTCTGCCAAACCTTAAAGTGGAGAAGCCAAATTCATGTAGCTTACTGTAGCTGCTGATTACTACGGTGACCCTCTCTAGGCAGAATTGGATGAACCTCTTTCATGATTTGTTGCCTTTAGCAAGACAGATGTGGCCCATAGCCACCACCAAAAGTAAGTGGCCAACAACCACTAATGATTTAATTAGGCCTTAAACAGCAGATTAGCACAAGAGTGATGGTGATGCTCTCCACAAATAGCCGTCTGCCTCACCACTCTAACCAATCATAAGCTAAGAAACTCCACATAAAACACCCTTTAGGTCCTAATTCACGGCAGTCACTTGGTGTGCTAAAAAAGGATCCCCTTGGAAATTTACAGGCCAATGAAGATTTTAATATTGGCCATTACAACATTTTTTTATACTGATTTGGTTATGATTTCCTGCATTGTTAAAAGATAATAATTCATGTTCATCATCACTTCTCTTGTTTTTTAATCTTCCCATCCCTCAGGAAGACTATGCAATACAAAATCTTCGAGTCATGAACAACACATAGATACAGACATGCTGATCACTATCATGTTTATGATAAACAAATTTTACAAAAAAAATTGGTTTTAAGTCCCAATATTGTTGTCTTACTCAAGTTTAGTGGGGAAAAAACTGGAAGTAATTCTCATTTTGTACTTAGATGGGTGTTTGTGTTCATGTTTCCATGCAAAACCAATGATTAGTACAACTCCTCAATAATGATTGTAACAGTCAATTAACATGGCAAAGAAGCTTAAGCAAATAACTAGAAAAAGTATTCTCAACAGAGACATCAATAATTGAGAAGATCCCACTTGAAGTTAAAGACAAAAGGGAAATGGACTTGGATTTATATTTTTTATACTTTAGAAATTTAATACAGTCAATTATCCAAAAAGGGTTCTTACTTTTCCAACGATTTTATTGCATAATACATGAAATCACATCTTATTTGTCCCATTTTGTGTGTTTCTATTCATTCTGCTTGAACTCTTATGCTGAGTTTGAAATCTAGGGAAAAACCCTTGTGGGGTATTTTCATCTTAAACTTATTTTATGCTTAATTTTCTTAATTATCAAGAAAGAGAATTCTGAATTCTTATTTCATGCTATACAGACATACATCCTATCAAACAATCTACTAGTTGCTTTCTTATCTCCTATCATACTTTCTGTAGATTTGAAGTGACACTCTTCTTGTCATTTATGGTTAGGGAAACCTGAGATTCTGAGGAAATAACTTTTTCTTCTCACACTAATTTCCCATGTAAGAACCCATCTTGTCAATATAGATAATTAGGCCTTCCATCACGTAGTCTTAGTGTAAGGAATCTTGGTTAAAGGCCCTTTTAGGGAAAGCAGAGGAAAGCAGAGGAGCTTTGAGCATGACAATGTAGGCCACCAAGGAGACCCAAGAGAATTTCGAAGTCACTTTCATAGCTAAAGTGGGAATGGCAATTGCCACCACAAAGGACCTTACTTTTTAACATCTAGGCCCTTTCAAACTCCAGTGTGATACTAATAAAGACTAAAGACTAGATTTTGATTTCCCATCCTCTAATAATAAAAAGGGTGATTACCCATTGAAGTAGATTGACAGATTCATTTTGATTTCCCATCCTCTAATAATAAAAAGGGTGATTACCCATTGAAGTGGATTGACAGATTCAGTATCTGAGGATGGCCGGATATGGAACATCATGTGGAGCATGCAGGTTCTTGAGAAGAAAGTGCAGTAATGATTGTATTTTTGCACCTTACTTCTGTTATGATGAAGGTGCAACACACTTTTCTGCAATTCACAAAGTGTTTGGAGCAAGCAATGTTTCCAAGCTTCTCTCCCATCTCCCGATCCACAACAGAAGCGAAGCGGCCATCACCATCTCCTACGAAGCGCAGGCCCGAATCCGAGATCCTATATATGGTTGTGTTGCTCACATATTTGCACTTCAGCAACAGGTTCTGATGCTGCAATACCATCCATCGAAGTTCCTTCCTCATTTTATACTCTATATAGTAAAAGAAAGGAAAGAAACTTAGTTGGAAGGTTTCTTTTTCTTTTATTTTGCTGTTCTTCTCTATCTTCCCCCTTCTAAATTCAGAAATAGGAATTTCTTTTGATTCAAATTGCATAATCTTGCAGGTTGCTGATCTACAAGAGGAGATAGATCTTCTTGCTATTCAAACATCACAGCCGACACTCAACGCTGTCGATAATTATGCGACTCCTCAAGCAATAAACATCAATGGTTTTCAGTTTTCTTTGCAACAAGAGCACACGAACTTACATGATTCTCTCAATCCAATCAGTACTCTGAATGTTAATTGTGAATGGGCTTTCGACAGTGAAGTTGGCCATCAAAGGCCGGCCTTCCATCCAGAGACCATTGATAGATGGGACCATTGCTTGCTCAGCGACATCGTAAACGGGCCCAAATCCTCAGAGAAAATTGCTGTTGATGTGATGGACCATGTAATCTGGCCCAATGAAACATGTTTTGATAGTTCTATCTGTCCTCAATTTTAAAGTAGGTTTCTTCGATTCAGGACTGCCAAGTATGTAGAACTGTTGTTGTTTCTTTGTCTCAAACTCTATGAAATTTGTCTTAGGTGTTAGGTTTACTTTGTTTGATGGTGGGATCACAAATTGTACAAGTACATGTACAATAAATGTTTAGTTCATGCATGAGCTTGTCCATTTTTGTAAGAGTTTGTTTGTTTATTTTCACAAAGAAAATAATTCTATGGAAAAAAATATGTTTATGTTCAATTCATTTCATCCAATACGTATTATGAAATCCAACGTCAGGTCTAGAATCTCAACGTTTTTGTAGTTTGCATCAAAATCGTTATCTTTGTTGAAAATAAATAAGGTGTTGTCTCGATGAATAGTGAAAGCCGCCTTCTTTTACTTATTATCTGTCCTTAGAAAATAATTTCTTGGGATAAAGAGAAAAATATCAAATTTTCATATTTTTGACAAAGTGCTCTTATTCTATAAAAAAAGAAGAGTCGCATTTTCCATTTTCTTAAAATATCATTTTACTGATTTGATGAATATTATTGGTTTCTTGCATTTGCCTATTATAAAACCTAAAACTCGTTAAGTAACTTGATCAACACATTTTAGAAAGACTGGATTGTCCTTCGAGTCCAACTATTGGATCATTAAGAATTCTTGTAAAAATTGATGTTTTTTATTATTCTGATGTGATTATGATCAGAGTGGTGGTGGCATCATGATCAAGAGAGGACCCTTTTGACGGAAGTTGAACAACTCGCTCATGACTCAAATCAACTGAGTCAGGATTGTGTTCTTGATTTGGGGTGGGAAGAATTAATCAAAACCTCTGATGAGGTCATCTAAGGCCTAACTGATCCACATGAAGAAATTGAAGACCAGTTGGATGAAATTGGGGAATTACTCTCCACTTCTATGATAAACTTGATGTTGCTAAGAGAGGATTTTCGAAGGGTTCTTCTAACGATCTGCCCCGTTATTTTGGGGTCTTTGGGAGATCTAGGGATCTCTGAGTTGGTTTTCGGGGTCTTAGTAGCAACTGGGAGTGAGTGTGCCAAGTTTCGACCTCGAGAGCTCGAGTGGCATTTTCGTGAGTAAGTAATTTTCATGATAAAATGTTTGAAAATTCACAAAACCTTAGAATGATATGGTTAGATTTCCAAAGTTTGCACACACACCTCATTCAGATAGCTACACATGTGAAAAGTAGTGAGCCACACTTGTCCACAATGGGAGTCCTCTGTTCGGTTTTTCGAGCAATTTTTAAATTTATTGAAAATGGAAAATGATTTATCGAAATTATTTCTCGATGTTTGTTTTCAATGAGAGCTTGGTTTTAAACTTGTTCCTTGTCCTAGAATTTATGAAAAATTACTCGGATCCATTTTATAGCCGAAATCAATGTTTTTAAGTCCGACCCGCATTTTGACCCAAACCCACAATATATATATATATATATATATATATATATATTTAGTTTCCTTAAAATTTAGCACCTATCCCTTTCCCTCCTTACAACCAGTCGGCCCTAGCCTTCTTCCTCTTCTCCTTGCCATCAACCTATCGCGGGAACTCGTCTCTCCGTCGATTTCACATGTTTTTTGCATGGTCTTCGCATTCACGGCATTCCTTTTTGCTGATTTCATGGATTCCATGATTCCCCGAGCAAAACACATCAAATTTTTGGTAATTCCTCCCCCAAATCTCCCTTTCTTGGTTTTTCTCCCTTGGCTTTCCTTAATTAGATTTGTAATTAATCTTTCCTTTGGTGTTTAATTGGGTTTAGAAATGTTTTTGCTATCTAAACTGGACCTTTGGACTGTTAGAAGAGTGTTTTATGAGGAAAATGGGTTTTTCCCATCGCTTTTTCACATTTTTTGGTTTCCCTATCGTGAGACTCCGAAGGGGAAAGACCTGACTTGGCCTTGGTCCTAGAACACATCTGTTCTGGACCAATGTTCCGAGCTTGACTTCGGAACTTGTCTCAGAACAAACCATCGTTCCAAGACTAAGCCCTAGGCCGCTTGCCAAACATCGGGAGATAGCCTCGAAACCATGTTTCGAAACGTACGTTGGAACCTGTCTTGGTTCTGAGCCCAGGACAGCCTTCGGCCCTGGAGTCCTCCGAGTGTTCGGAGGATCCAAGACCTAGTTTTGGGCCTTCCGAGGGTCATAGCTTCAAAACTTCTGAGCCTTGCTCCGAATGTTCCGAAGGGTGTGTATGGACTTAGTCCATTTTTAGAATTTTTGACCGATGTGTTTTGATGTCCACTAGATTCTCACAGCTTTGTCGGTTCGGGAAGAAATGTATGGACTTAGGCTTCTCCCGTGGCACTTCACAACTTCTTCCATCTAGGTGAGAGAACTTATCACACAATTTTAGCATGTGCATTTCTAGATATATCTACTTAACTATGCGGACATGGAATATATGGAATTATGGCCTTTATATGTTTTGAGCCACTTGGCAAGGAAGCTGTTCTGATGACTATGTGGCGAGGGACCCACTCACGTGTACTCTAGTTATGTGACTATAATAGCATGATGGGTGTGTGTCTATAATGATGTGTTGTATAATCATGTAATATTATGTGGTACGATCGGATGATAACATATTGAGTTGTTAGTATGTAAGCATGTGATATGGAATAGTGTGTACTTGACTATTGTGTACGATGAACAAGTAGTATGCTATGTTGATAATATGCATAGAGATACCTTGGCATGCATGTACTTATTGTCTGGAGATGCTTGTGTGGAATGGGTGCAAAGCTACATCAGGATTAGAGAGTCACCTATCTTATCGGGTAGTTAAGGTTGTGAGGATATGGGAAACCTGTGCTAGGAGGTGTAGTTTGCTTGTGGACTACTAGGTAGTAGATATGGACGGATGTACTCCCTAGTATGAGTTGGACTATCGGGTCTACCCTTAGTTGTTCTCGGACATGCCTATGGGAGGGCACAATCTGGTGTGGAGGGCAAGGTGCCCTGAAATCACAAGTAGAGACAGGTTATATGGAAACCTTTTGGAAGCCACTTGTGTTGAGTGTTGATTCTCCTTTTAGCAGTCTAAGTGGTCAAAGTAGTCATGATACCTGTGATGAATGAGTCATCCATAGTGGTCAGGTGTGTTAAGTGTTTGTTTGCCCATTTATAAACCAGAGGATGGGACTATGGTAGAGGATTTTGGGTGGCCAGATGGATTGAGTGTTTGTTTGCCCACGTGACGAGCGAGTGATTTGTTGTCTAGCCAGGTGAGTTGAGTATTTGCTAACCCACGTGTTGGTCGAGGAGTATAGCTGTTGTAGAGATTTCCTAGGTAGCCGAGTTGGTTGAGTATTGGTTCACCCACATATCGGTCGAAGGATGTTGCAGTTGAGGATGATCTCTCGTAGGCCCAATGATTTGAGTGTTTGTTCGCCCATGTACAGGTTAAGAGGTGAGATACGAGTCATGGTACCGGTTCGCGAGATGTGCGGACAACCGTGGTGGTAACCCTAGAAGTGGGGTGGTTGTATGTCTGTGTGTGTGTTTCGCTTATTGGGCATGCAGAGTTCATCCCCTTGCCTTTCAGGTGCTTACATAGAAGCGGGATCCAGTAGGTCCCAGTATTAGGCTTAGGCGATGGCAACTGCTGATAGCCTAGATTGGTTTCTATATGTGTATTTGGATCGGTGGTAACATGTCCATAGCGGGATGGAGTGTTACAATTCTAATGGACCTAAATTCACTACAGACTATGTCCATAAGGTAATACCATGGGTTAGGTCTTATTTAAATATGTTTTGGGCCTCTAAGGCTCACATTTGGTGGCCTATATGCAACGAGGAAGCTGAAGTGGTGAGAATTCCATGTCATATGCCAAGTCATATGCTATGACCTCGACACCTTATCTTATCTCCTATATTTCAATGAAGGAACCTTTCCAAATTGGCACGCTTTGGGTGGATGGAGCTTTGATCCTACATTGTAGATGCATCAAATTAGAAACCAAGCAAAGGAGTGGATGAATGTGCATGAGGAGGAGAAGAAGTTGATTCAAATCAAGCAACACTAGCAAGCCATATTCGCCCAACCTTTCTTTGGACACTTACGCTTGTGAATTAGGTTACACTACCCCAGCCTAATTTAGGGGATAATTATAATTAATTGTGATTAATTAAATAATTTTTAACCATTAATTATGAATTATTTTCCTTTAATCGTGAAGATTATCAAATAAGTTTTCCAACGGATCTAAGTTTGACTCGATCCAAATCTGATAGCTCTTTTAATTAAGCTTCAAAGGAATATGGGCAAGTTATAAATATAATAATATTATTTTAGTCTTAAATCTTGGCTGGTATGGAAACTTAGTTATTTAACTTAGTTTGAACTTCAAATTTTAGATTAGTATGTATTTTTAAATTTCAAACCTAATGACATGCCAATCTTGTTATAGTTTTGTTAATTTATTTTACCCCTAAGTTTTTAAGTGGTAAAACCCCAATTTGATAGGGTAGAGAAAGTCCTAAAAATATACGGAGAGAGTCAGTACTCAATCTGTCGTATAACTAAGTTGTTTATTTTTTTACACTCCAAAATAGTGAGTTTTTAATATTTACTTTAAGCCATGAAATATGGGTCGTTGCATATTCTTTCGCTTGGAAAATGTGGTTTTTTACTTCAAAACACTTTGAAACTTT
Source organism: Chimonanthus salicifolius (assembly GCA_013350335.1). Classification (NCBI taxonomy): domain Eukaryota; kingdom Viridiplantae; phylum Streptophyta; class Magnoliopsida; order Laurales; family Calycanthaceae; genus Chimonanthus; species Chimonanthus salicifolius. The sequence goes on from CM023539.1 coordinate 37,552,642, forward strand.
AGAATATTTTTATCAGACGAATTTACTTTATCAACCTATAAGGTTAGATCTTTTCAAAGTGATTTTTCAAAATTAGGAGATCTTGTTAAAACGGTGATTTTTAGCAAAAACACTGGGTTTTTGACATAAATTTAACTCTAAATTTTAATACCATACTTAGTTTTTAATACCTGACCTATTGGACCAATTGTATCAATTTAGTGGGATCCTGAAATATCCAAATAAGAGATGAGACGTAGGAAGTAATTAGTAAAAAGAAGATAATAATAAAATATTATTAAATATCTTAAGAAGATAGGTTTTAAACGTACTTGAAGGTTGTAGCTTTGCAACGTGTATGGTGAAAATGAGGTAAATGAAAAGAAAAAGAAAAGATATATTAATAAAATAATAAAACATTTAATGTATGTTTATCAAAATGCTACAAGCTACCTTTGTAGATTGCAACGTAGGCGGCTGGGGTTTACCCGAGCTGCTTATTTAAGGTATTGAAGGGAAAGAAGGATTGGAGAAAAAGTAAAAGAAAAAAAACAGCAAACAAACCTCTAGCGCGTCTTTCTTTCCTTTTCGATATTTTCTTTTCAATTCTTCTTTCTTTCTTCGTTCGGTTTCAACAACAGCAATAAGCGTCGGGTTTTCCCGTGTTTCTTCGGGGGTTTTTAAACTTAGCCAATCTTAGATGGGATTTTGCATCCAAGGCATCAAAACGATTCTATTCTTATTTTTATTAACTCCAGAGCAAGTTAGGAGTAGAATGACTCAGTATTGGAGGTTTTATAAATGAGATTTTCAAAATAGAGGGAAAAATAGGTTTCCTCTTAAAATTTAAATTTCACCCTCAAGATTTGTATTATTTCACGTTCAAAATATAGTTTTCGACCATAAGTAAAATCGGAGAAAAGATTAACCCCATCTGACTATTGTGTGTTTATTTTCTCTCATTGTATGTTTAAATTCATTTACTGTACCCTCTGGGCCGAATTCTCAATACATCTCCGTGGTCTTTCTAGAAGGCAATACGAGGATAGGACACTGAATACTTTACATTTTTCATTTTATTGTAATATTTTGGATGGCTGACAACTAACTTTCTGACATAATATAAACAAGTAGAAAGAGCCTATGTGACTCATTACACATATTATGTTTTCTGGAAAATAGCACAGGGTTTGGGAAATTATTATGTGTATATACTGATAAATAGAAAATTTATACGCTTTACTTTATCTTACAGATTTTCTGTGAAAAACTGAACCGGAGAAAGTGAGGAGACTTGAACTGATGTTATACTATATTGTATGTTAAACCCACTAACACCAGACTGAGATGGGACCCATGGACATTTAAGATGAAAAAGGCTATATAGGTCTAGAATACGAGATCTGACACTGCCTACATGTAAGGGATGTAAAATGTTCTAACTGTGTAAAACGTAGGTGTTAATAATGGTGTGGGGGAGTCGAAAACTTATAGCCTCCAACGCAGTATGGACCCATGGAGTGTTTGGGAATTGCTGGGTAAAAACTACGCGAAGGCACTCATATTATTAAATCCCGTTTTATATGTTTGTGTGAATATTGATTGTTATTGATTGCAAGACTACTGAAATGAATATTTCAAGTGGTAAGATCAAAACTCATTGGGTTCTCTCGGAATAAGTCCCTATGTAAGAAGGGCACTGAGAGTCATGCATAGTTTTACATTGTCATGCATTTGCTTAGAATGAATATGATATTAGGTTAAGTCTGTTAAAGATAATAACCTTGAAAAATTGATATTGGCCACTCAGCCATAACTACTGATGTTGGCCGAGCGCCGTCTTGAACCATTGGGTTGGATGTGCTAGTAAGCCGGGTCTTGGAAACCTTATGCACTTGCAAGTTGCTACATTATTTCCATGGAGGAATTAATGTTAGTTCTTTTTGGAACTTCAAATAGGGGCTGACCCCGGTATTGTTGACACGGTTGGAGACCGACCCCGGTGTTAGCAATACATAAAACCTGAATAAAAACCTTAGAAGATGATCCTAGGGTGAGAATGAGATATGCTGGTAACATGCATTTCTAATTCTGAGGCATGCATTGTTTATTCATTGCTGCATTATAACTATTGGATTTTATAGTGAGTTCTTCCCACTGAGCTGTTGCCACATCTCTTACAATGGAAGATATGAACCAGATGATGGATTGGAGGGACCAATGGTGCCTCATTGAAAGTCGAAACTTAGAAGTTCCTAAGGTTTTCCGCATGTGGAAACCATTTCCCTACTTTGAATGTGTTTATGTGTTTGTAAGAAATATGTCTTTTATGTCATAAGAACCTATGTTTTTATATTTTGACTTATTTATGTATATTACAGTAGTATGTTGATATATTTTTATCATCTCTTACGTAGTTCAAGTGTAAAAATGGAAAGTCAATTGAGATAATTGAACAGACAACACTTGTTATTGTTAGAACGATACATCGACATGGGCGATATATCGCCAAACGTGTTCGACGATATGACGTAACCGACGATATATCGACAATGGTAGGTTAGTTGCGTCGGCCAAAGTAAAGATAGTTAAGTTAAGTTTAGTAGTGTTGACAAGAATGGCGGAACACACGTATGATTCATGTGTGTATGGGAAATCTTTTAACAGCATTAACGGGTTAGTGTTTTTTCAAAAAAAAAAAAGGTCGCCTCATCTGAGTTCGGGTCGTAACAAGGCTAGCGTAAATGAGTCATATTGTGCGGTTGTATCTTGAACAAGTTGCACAAGTGCAAATAAATAGGTTACACTAGTACAGATAGGTTGTGTTTTGCTAGTGCAATTTGGCTCGATTGCACTATTGCAAATAGATGGTGTTACACTAGTGCAAATAGTGGGGTTACACTTGTGTAGATGAGTTATGTTGTGCTAGCTCAGATAGTTGGGGTTGATATAGCACAAATAGGGTGTAATGTGCTAACACAACTTCACCTTGTCCCATGATCTCAAATGCGTTAGGTTATACTAGCGAAGCAAATAACATTTTCGTCTTTTCACAATTCCATGTGGACAGATGAGGCATTCTCATTAAAAGAAAAATTCCGGCACTTTGACCATATTTCACAAGTTTTGAAGTATTTTTACAAAAAAACTCCCTATATCTTAAGCATGAAAACTCTTTTATTCTTTTGTAGGGACAATATCATACCAAGAACGTGAGAGATTGTAGAATAATGGAAAATGTAATTTGCTTATACCAAATTGTGAGGAATAATGTTATGTTGTTATCCTAATGGTAAGAATAACTTCAAATGTTCATTAATTCTTAAATTCAATGATGCAATACCTATATCTTTTTATATTTCGTAAAACTATTTGATTTATTTTTGAATAGATCAAATAAAAAAGGATTTGATTAAAAAATCTATAAACTTTATCACACTTCTCTTATGTGATCTATTTAATGGTAGACTCAATTTTTTTACAAAATCTAGAAAGATATATATATCACATCCTTTCATTTAAAAATTAATAAATAATTTAATTTTTTAATAGGTGAACTTTTATATACTTCCAAAAAAATGTCATTTATAACCAATGCCTTCAGAACTTTTCCTCTCATAAAATCTTGAAACTTTGGACGGCCACGATCATTTATGATCTTAGAAGGATACATGTCATTTTCAAACCGGGTCCCTCTCACTCGAACAGCGATCATAATCACACCATCGAAAAACGTCTGGTCGCCAAGGACTTGTACCAGATAAATGTGTATACGTGGCACAATCCAATTGGCCAGCGTCTGTTCGCAGCTTCCAGTCCAGTGATTCAGATAAGCAGTAATCGCAAAATTCCAACTTCCATTTCAGATTTCAGAGCGTCTCTCCCTCTCTCAGCCAAGACTCGAGAGTAGCAGAGACTCCGGAATCCAGACTTCGGAAAATCACTCTTCTCATGGCTCCCACTCTCACTTCCAATTCCTTTCTCCTGAACACCACCCCACGGTCTCGTCTCTCCGTCAAGTACCCCAAATCCACGTCGCCACTCGTTTCGGCCAAGCTGAACTTTGGGATCGGAAAGAGAGAGGAGAAGGAGTCAGAAGGAGAGGAGTCGAAGAAGGCGAACGGGTTCTTCTTTGATTTTGGGAAGATCCCAGACGTGAAGTCGCTGGTACCGGTGGTAGGGCAACCATCTACGGCTCTGACGTTTGGGAACCAGAGAAGGAAGGACGTGAAGACGGTATTCGTAGCGGGAGCGACGGGACAGGCCGGGATTCGAATCGCGCAGACGCTGCTGAGGCAGGGATTCGCCGTCAGGGCGGGAGTGCCCGACCTGGTTGCCGCACAGGAACTCGCTCGACTCGCCGCTAAGTATAAGGTTCGCTTGGTTTTGCATTTTCGCTGAAAATGTGGGCCCGCCCGCCTCTTCCAGGAGTCTATCCCAACAGTCGACCACTGGTGGGGCCCACTTTTTCATTTTCTTCTGCTGATGGTAGAGTTCGGTTCCATGTTCGGCCCGGTTTAGTAAATTTCCTTGAATGAGATATAATTTTGGTCAAATTTTTTTATTCAAATAAGAAAATTTAAAAAATTTCCGTCAATATTTTTAAATTTCAGTTACACTATAAAATATTGACTAAATTATTTTAAGCTAGAAAGATTTCTAGTTTTTTAAAATTCATTATGGACTGTGTCTCGCATGGATGATATAATTGAAGGAAAACTCTTTGATTCGATCGTTATGTCTGTATGAGATAGATCTTAAAAAATCAATGCTTTTATAGCAATCAAAATTTCAAAATCTAAGATGAGAAAGCCGTTGAGCTCAAATTTTACATGATCAATGTCTTCATCGGTTAGAACATAGGCGGCGGGCCCATTTACCCGAAATAAGGTGTATTCGATGGAGAAAAAATTTGATAGAAAATATCAATTGTTCAGTATAAAGTGATCAAATAATACAAAAATATGGTCATTAAATTGCATGTTTCACCATTGTTGGTGAATTACTATTCTTATCTTTGTAGTGAGTCCACCATCACACCAAATGTGCTATTTTATGCATCCTTTTTATGAGCCCTGATATATGAACTTTATTTCTGATACCGGATAGTTCATAATTAGAAGGTGGGCTCCATTTTGGATGGCCAGAATCAGGGACTTTCAAAAGCTGTCTACCCTTATATGTGCACAAATTGTAGCCCAACCCCAATTATTTTAGAAAGAAGTTTTGAGCTGTATAAAAAGCCCAATGGGCGCTGGCTCTTGTCCAAAGTCCAAGCCTGTTCTTTAAGAAAGGCATGAGCCTGAAGGCCCTAATCCACCCATCAGCTAGTTAGAGGTACATCCACACGAAGGTGATGGCCCTTTATTATTATTATTATTATTATTACCAATTGGTGCAGCACATGTTTAATTTCTAATATGTCATAAATGGATCAAACATTTTTAATTCAATAGTAGAAATTATTTTTAGACCAAGAGCAATATATGTACATTGTTTAGATGTCATTTCCAATTTTCCAATCTACACATTTTATAAAACTTAACAAGCTTTTAATAAACAGGCTGAATTAGGTCCATGCCTGGTGCACCAACGGCGATGTTTGTTCCATTGCATCTAATGGGCCAGGTTTAGGCCCTTAATTAGAACTCGTAGTTTGCCAGGAGGGATTTGAAAGACATTGTGCTTGGGGTTGTGGGGGCCGTTTTTAGGTGTGTAAGTGTAAGAGACCCTCTTAGACAGGGGTCGAAAAATCGGCTTTGCCGAGATTTCGTCCGATTTTTCATTTCGGCCGAAATCACTGTTGGGTCAAGATCTTTCTCTCTTTGAATTTTTTTTTTTCCTTGAAATCTCGGTGTTTTTTTTTTTTTTGGAAAAAATCTTTAAAAAGAACAAAAAGGGCTGTTACTTAAAAGAAAAAATATATATATATAAATAGCCGATATTCGTTCCACATGGATAAATATCAGCCTGTCACAATTTTGAGTCCAATTTCTACTGGTTGGGCCTCTCTTTGGACAGAGTCGTTGACGACTGGGCTGTAATTTAATACTAAACGGACTCTAAATGTGGGCCTCGTAGACAAATAATAGGTGCAATTTGGTGGACTTGGCAGTTGATCTCGTTGGAAGAATCACGGCGGCTGAATGCAGTGGAGTCTGCCTTCCAAGACACCGAGTCCATCGCCAAAGCCATTGGCAACGCCTCTAAGGTGGTTGTCACGATCGGGCCGTTCGAGAATGGGGCCACTGCTGCGGTCACCACCACCGACGCTCTCCAGGTCATCCAGGCTGCCCAGCTGGCTGGGGTTGGCCATGTTGCGGTTGTCTACGACTCCAACGCTTTATCCTTCTCATCCTCCACCTACAACGTACTCGACGGGATTACGTCCTTCTTCTCCAACCTCTTCTCCCGCTCCCAGCCCTTATCACTGACGGAGTTCATCCAGAGTATCGTCGAGACGGACGTCAGCTACACCCTCATTAAGGCCACCCTCACTGACGAATATTCGACGGAATATTCTGGGACCATCACCGTCAAGCCAGAGGGCAGCGGCAAGAACGCCAGCGAAACCGTGTACAAAGTAATGTAACTGTGGAACCCAATTTTTTTAAACTAGATTTTGATTGATTTTTATTTTCATCTGTTAATTAATCTATTATGTTCCATTTATCAGGTGTCTAAATCACAGATTGCATCGCTCGTGGCCGACGTTTTCTCTAATACATCGGTGGCTGAAAACAAGGTACTCGCCAAATTTGCACCTAGTGACGATCTTTGGTCTGGTTGAGTGAGGAAACTTCAAAATATACTTTGATTCATTTTATTACAAATATTTATTTCTTCCACCAAATTATTAAAGAAGATATCTCTATCCATTTCCAATGCTATTTGTCTGGCCAACCGATGATTTAAGCCTGTTGGGTTTGATCAAATCAGCCTTATCTGCCTTTTCTGATACACCAGTTGACAGGACAAAATCTGTGAAAATGAGTAAGAAATGTTATTTAATTTTGTGCCAATGATCCATTTTTACAATTTTTCTTGGGCAATTCTGAAATCTTGTTCCCTTTTTACTTTGAATGTAACTTTGTACCTTTGTGAATTCTTTCTTTTTCAGATTGTTGAGGTTTCTACAAATCCATCTTCACCTTCGAAGCCCATAGATGAACTTTTCAGGTAACCCATTTCACTTCATTAAAACTCATTTACTTTAAGATATCAGTTGAGTAACCAATACAGAGTCACAAGAAATCCCTTTGTATATTTCCTTTCAGTGCCATTCCTGAAGATGGTAGAAGGAAAGCATATCAAGAAGCTCTAGCAAAAGAGAAAGCAGAAGAGGAAGCAGTAATAGCTTCAGAGAAAGCTCGCGAAGCAGCGGATGCTGCAAAGAAGCTTGAAAAAGAGGTAAAGAAGCTATCAGAACAAGAGACACGAGCCGCCAGCTTAGCCGAAGAAGCCCGAGAGAAAGCAGAGGCTGCTGGATCTTCTTTAGAAGGTCTTATGAACAGGGCCAAAGATTTGGGTGATGGATTATCATGGGAAAAATTAAGTTCACAGGTTGCATCTGCTGTTGCATCGAAGAGCGACGAGATTCCGAAAGCGCAGATCGCTACGGTGAGGGGCCAAGCTAAAGTTCGGACACTGACACCCAAGAAGGCAGTCATCAAACAACCAAATTCCAAACCAAAACAGCAACCAAAATCAACAGAACCAAAACCAGAGGTGAAAAAGATCTTTGGTGGTCTGTTTAAGCAAGAGACCATATACATGGATGATTGAGGCATGTTTTGTAGCTCATATCCTCTTTTCTCCTCATCAACATCATGAGTGAGTGTATTGTATGGAGGCTAATTTTTGCTGCACATATGATTTGTCTGAGTCTCTTCTGGAAACCCTTCACACAAGAATAATTTTCCTAAGGAGATTCAAGAATTAATCAGAGTTCCCATGCTAACTAAAATGCAAACCAAATCTGAATCCACACAAGAATCATCAAAACCATAATTAATAAATTTTCATTTATTTCGGGTTTGAGTTAATAATCTTCAACCCACTATTTGTTAGTTTCGGTTCAGGGTCTGTTTTGGATTTGAGTTACAAAATTTTAAATTTATACCCATTTAAATTGCTCGGCTCGATTCGAATAATTGAGTCCGGTCAATTTTACCAAGACTGTCTTTCTTTTTGTTTCTCTTATTTTGACTTTTCAATACTCCGAGCAGAGCATAGCTATTTTCAATATTCATCATTCATACTAAAGTCACTTTAAGTGACTTTTCCTCAATTTATCGATTGAAGTTGTTTTCAGTTTTTCCATTTATTTCTAATTCTACATAAAATCCCCCAAAATCGTCTGAACAAAAAATGTCTAACTATCTACTAAGCAATAAACTAGCTTACATGGATGATGGTAAGATAACGTCTCTAAAGCAAATCATTTCTCTCTTTTACGAAAGGTTGAGGAAAAGTCAAATTTGAAAGGTTCTCTTTATGAATTTGAAGGGTTCTCTGGAAGGGACAGAACGTAAGTTATTTCAGTGAACTTTGGTGTATCTATGCTCCACTAGAGAACATGGATATATGTAGATGTATATAGTACGTTTGTGAAATCTAGATAAGCACAAAAACTTTTGAGATCTTAAATATCTTACCTTACATGTAGGTATTCAAATTTACTACTTTTTATCGGTAAAATACCATTACCACGTTAATAATATTTATTTATCAGCACGGCGGTAAATTCTCGATAAACTCATGTTAAAAATGAAATAAATGATAATATCGTGATAATATCCTGATATATTCCAGGTAAATTTCATATTAAGATTTTTATTTTATTAATATTTTAATTTAATGTATTTTTTATTATTTTTAAATATTATATTTTTTACTAGATTTTGTCATCAAAATCTTAATAAAAACCTAATATTTTGAAAATATCACGATATTACCAACTGCCGTTAATATTCCGAGAACAGTATTTGTGACTATGATTACTATATAAAGAAAGATTATATCCTAATTACAATTCACAAATATATTAGAAATTTTGGTTGTGTTTGGATGAGAGGTAAGTTTTGCAGATTTCTCATGAACGAAGGTTTTTATTGAACATTAATTTCCCTTGTAATTACGGTGAAAAAAGTATATAAAAAAAAAAAACTATCCTAAAAGAGAGGTAAAATGATTGATTAGCTCTTGCAGTGAAGGGCTAAAGGAGAGATAAAGTGATTACCTCTCATTAAAAGAATTTTTGAATTTGTATTGTGGAGGAAAATTTTGAAATTTTTCTACCCCTTCTCTTTGTTACCAAACGGGGTAAACGACGGTTAGCCTCGTCTTCACCCCTTTACCCATTGTGAATTATGATAGAAGATTGTGAGATAGCATTAGAAGTTACTGCACCAATTATAGTTGTTATCATATTACAATGTTTTAGTTATTAAGTAATGGTAGATGCAAAGAACTGAATTAGACGTAAGGATCAACATGCCCAGTTGGTCCAAGAAAGAAGAGGCATCAGTTCAGAACTTCAGATTGACAGCTTTTATAAGAGATCGACGAATTCAAATTACTTTAATGATTAAAATTATAATAAAAAATAAATGCAAGCATATATACAGTAGAAAATCAAATGGGACAAATAGTAAAACTGATCCACTGACCTATAGATTGGACCACTTAGCAAAAGATGGAAACTACTGTGAGGCAGCGCGAAAGAGGATCGGGTTAAAATAAGACGGTTGACTCGATAACTTTAATGGAGATTTAAAATGATTTGATGAGGGCAATAAAGGGTAACTGTGGGTGGGTAAAATTAGGATTTAAGAATTTTAAAAGTGGAATGAGGTTGACTTGGTCAATGCGGTTAATGAAAATTTGGTGGGTTCAGTTGAATGGGGACTTGGAAGAGGCAACGCTTGATTAATGGTGGGGTTTAATTGGAAAATTTGGTGGGAGAATTTAATGTCGTCAATGAGAGGTAAAAGCGGTAGTGGGATATTTTAATTGCATTTAGTGGGTTGAGGAAGGGATTAATGGGTATTTAATGGGAATGGGCAGTCAACGGTGGTTAATAGGGATCCTTGGGCTAATGGGTTTAAGATGGTGGGGCTTAAATGTGATTTAAGTGGCATCTATTAAATAAAGGTCAGTCATATAGGCACCCAGATTTTCTGTCTCTACATATCCATTTTTTAAATTTTAGGTGAAGTTATCATTCTACTATCACGTATAAATTTATTCGAACGAACTTTCAGTTTATTCTCAGTTCGATCGAATGAATATACTCATTTGAACAAACACCTTAGTGTAATTTTCGTTTCTTCGAACGAGTGTTCATTCGTTCGAATGAACAGTTTGGTTCATTCGAATGAATGAGTCGAATTTTATAAGGATTGATATATATATGTTCATTCGAACGAATTAATACTTGTTCGAATGAACTAAAAATACACTGAGATATTTGTTCGGATGACTGTAATCATCAGAACGAACTGAGAATGAACTGGCAGTTTGTTCGGATGAGTTAAAATGCAAAAGTAGAATTGTAATTTCACTAAAAAAATCGAAAACAAGTGTGTAGAGACAGAAAATCTAAGCGTCTGTATGGCCCGCCATAAGTAAAAGGAAAGAGTTATGCTTGGTCAACCAGGCCAATCAATGCAATAAAGAAAAAGATGAGGTTGAGGATGATTGGATGTGGTTTGGGAAGGTCACTTGGAAGGGCCTGGGTAAATGAAGGACGATGGAATAAGAGGTTGCAGCGACGTTTGGGCTTGCAGAGGAATGGGGCTACATCATATTGCCATTACAATTAAATTTAAAAAGTAGACAAGTGATCTGAATTAAACCACAAACAAACAATTACATAAGTGGTTGAGGGTAGTAGGCTAATGGCTAGGGTCAGGGTCGGTCTTGGGCATTGGCAGTGTAGGCTGCTGCCTAAGGTTTTCAGACAGAAAGGGCTCCACATACTTAAACTCCTAAGGTCCCTGAGATTTTAGGACATCTTAGGGCCGACCTTAGCTAAGGTGGGTTGACTAGACGAGAGGCGAGGGAAGGAAAGGCAGGCTTGACAAGGAATGGCGACAAGGGAATGACAGAGATCTAATTAAATAGTCAGAATGAGTTTAAAATAGTAAAATGAAGAACTTATATTATAAATATATGGGCTAGGGTCTGATTTACCAATTTTTTTGTCCCATAAGTCTAGTTTTAAACGTGTATTTGCTTAGAGCAACATGAATTATTGAATTATCTTTGCACCTCCTCAATTCATATCATTCATACTTAGGCATAACAAACAATTCTCTCTATTTTTTTTTTGAATTTACGTGTAGAAAATCATGGAATATCCAGAGTAAAACTTTCACGGGTTAACCCCTATCCCTAAGGCATACTAAAGTTAAACCATGGGGACTCGAACTCATGATCTCCCACTTCTTAAATCGAGAGATAAAACTACAACTCTCTTTAACGAGGCTTGGATGCTCATCCTTATTGATATTTGTGAATTCTATTTTTTTAAATTTTTTTTATTAGAAATAATGATGTGAAAAGGACATGTCCGAAGGAGATTGTTGTGATCTATTTAATATAGCATGGTTTGGGAAGGAGGTGGTTCATATCTTGCCATTTTCGCATATTATTTTAATGTTTGTCTACTAGTATAAATAGAGTTGCCTGTCCAAGGGGTACAAGTTGAAGTACAATTATCTCTCTCTCGCGAGAGGTAAATTATCACTTCCTTTAGTGTTCTAATTTTAATTTTTATGCTTGAATTTAATTATTTTTTCTTATATTTAATTTTTTAGAATTCAATTAGACTTTCTATTTCATTGACAGACTTTGCATGGTGTCAATTTTTCCTCTAAAGTTAGAGCATGTTCTTAAATTCTTTTTAAGTGAAATTACGTTTAGGTGATCTATTAAAACCTTCGATTTCCTCCAACAAAGAGTCATTTTTCTTTTGTCCAAATTTGGATTCTTAAAAATCTCTGAGTTCTTTGGGTGAATTTGAAATTGGTTTTCTCAATCCAATTGTCACGCCCCAACCCAAAATCGACACGTGACACAGAAAACAATTTCATTTATCCAAATACACCATAAATAATAGGTATACGTGGAAATTACACGTATTGACACACAATAATAATTTCATCTCTTTTTAGGGAAGTAAGATTCTTACCAAAATTTCGGTAGAGTCTTCCCTATAAATTGGACTATTGGGCCAATCTTAGCCTCTACAATTAATCCACCTGTTCAACATAGTAAAAGAAGGTAAAACCATTCACGTCCAACCACAATAAGATTACATTCTCAAAGTTTAGAAGGTTCAAATAAATTTTCAAAACATTAAACATGTTTTCAATGATAATTATAACTGGCTTATCTTCTAACTTAACAACAATACACATAACCATGCAATCAAAATGACAAAATATCAAAATGATAGTCAAGTGAATGGTAGATCAACAAGGTGTGTAGTCTATGGACGTCCTCTTGGTCCCTCGGACCCCACCGGAGCAATGGTACCTGAAATTGCAAGGAGGTGAGCATAAACAAGCTCAATGAGGAAATACACGCATGCTACACACTAACGAACTCACAACATATTGTCAAAATATCATTTCTATATATTTCTCTGTATTTAACTTTGTACAAGATGTCCCTTATATAGCAAAATACAGGTGAGCTATTATAGGGAATTACTATAAATTATACACTAACTTAGGCTATACATTCGGTAACTGTAAACCCTACAATTACTGAATTACATCTTAATTGACAATTCATGTCAACACTCCCCCTAAAGTTGGTGCATAGATGTCTCCGATGCCCAACTTGTCGAGTGAGTTGTAGAATACTTTACTAGAAACTGCTTTGGTTAGCATATCCGCCAGTTGGTCTTCAGATTTAACAAATGGAAACTGAACAATATTGGCCTCGAGGTTCTGCTTGATGAAATGCCAATCCACTTCCACATGTTTTGTGCGGTCATGTTGGACTGGATTATGAGCAATATCTATGGCTGCCTTGTTGTCACAGAGTAAACTCATTGCAGAGTTGGGTGTATAACCCATTTCTGTAAGTAACTTCTTTAGCTAAAGGAGTTCACAAAGGCCTTTGGTCATTCCTCGAAATTCAGCTTCTGCACTTGAAAGTGCTACTACCTTCTGTTTCTTACTTCTCCAAGTGACTAGGTTACCTCCCACAAAGGTAAAATAACCTGAGGTAGATCTCATGTCTGTAATAATTCCTGCCCAATCTGCATCTGTGCAACCACTAATATCTAAATGATTATTCTTTGAGAATAGAAGTCCCTTCCCCGGTGCCGACTTCAAATATCGGAGAATTCGAACAACTGCAGTCATGTGATGCTCATTAGGGCAGTGTATAAATTGGCTTACAATGCTCACAGTATAAGCAATATCCGATCGTGTATGTGACAAGTAAATTAGTTTTCCAACTAACCTTTGATATCTCTCTTTATTAGTAGGTACCTGATCAGGATACTCACCCAAATGATGATTTTGAACAATTGGAGTGTCAACAGGCTTACAATCAAGCATTCCTGTTTCAGAGAGTAAGTCCAACACGTATTTTCTTTGGGATAGAAAGATGCCTTGCTTTGACCGAGCTATCTCAATACCCAGGAAATATTTGAGTCCTCCAAGATCCTTCATTTCGAATTCAGTCACCAAATACTCCTGTAGTCGAGAAATCTCCTCCACATCATCTCCTATAATTATCATATCATCAACATAAATTATCAGTGCTGTTACCTTTCCACTTTGGTGCTTTAGGAACAAAGTATGATCGGAATTGCTCTGCTTAAACCCATAATTTCTCATAGCCAAACTAAACTGTCCAAACCAGGCACGAGGTGATTGCTTCAAGCCATACAATGCTTTCTGCAATTTACACACAACCCCAGACTGTGAGGGTATAGTATATCCTAGTGGTAATGTCCATGTATACTTCCTCCTTTAGTTCACCATGGAGAAAGGCGTTCTTTACATCAAACTGATGTAACGACCAATCTAGATTGGCTGCAAGGGATAGTAGTACCCTGACGGTATTCAATTTTGCTACTGGAGAGAAAGTTTCCTGATAGTCAATACCATAAGTTTGCAGTATACCCTTTCGCCACCAGTATTGCCTTGTATCTTTCAATAGAACCATCTGCTTTATATTTAATAGAGAAGACCCATTTGCATCCTACTGTCTTCTTCCCTTTTGGCAGCGGAACAAGATCCCATGTCTAATTTTTCTGTAGCGCCTCCATTTCTTCTTTTATTGCCCGGGTCCAATTTGGATCTATTACAGCTTCCTGTACTTCACTGGGAACATGAATAGAGGACAGCTGGTGCACAAATGCCTTGAGAGATTCTGATAATCTCTGAGATGATACGTGATTTGCGATCGGATATTTTGATGTCTTCACCTTATACTCTGGAGAATATCGATCCAGTGGTTTTCCACGATTATGCCTGCGAGGTAATTGATGACCAATAGGGATATCATATATATTGACAGGTGAAGTAGGAGGAGAGCTTACCTCAAGGATATCCTCAAGAGATCGATCGTCTGGTACTGGAGAATGAGAGGGGGGTTCTTCAGATTCATTTTCAGGAAGAGCAGCCGGTCGGTCTTGTAGTTCAGTCGATCAGTCTTCCTCATGTAAATCTGGTTGGTTTTCAGACGGTCTGTATTTCCTCATGTACCGATCTAATGTCCATGTTGTCACCACCTGTCCAATTCTACTCTACCCAATTTTGCTCTTCACCCGGTATCTCCCCCTGAAGAGGGGAATTGGTAATCGGGGAAGGAAAGAATGTTTCAGATTCCAGGAAAGTAACATCCATAGTAACATAAGTGCGTCTGGTTGAAGGATGGTAGCAACGGTACCTTTTCTGATGTATGGCATACCCCAAAAAAATACAGCGAAGAGCACAGGGATCAAGCTTAGTACGCTGATTTTTATGGAGATGAACAAAAGCGACACATCCAAAGATACGAGGAGTAAGCATCAAAACTGAAGGTAGCGGTCCATGCTGTGAGAGAACTTGAAGTGGAGTATGAAACTTCAAGACTGTAGAAGGCATACGGTTAAGTAAATATACCGCTGTAACAACTGCATCGTCCCAATAACTGCGAGGGACGTAGGTTCCAAGAAGGAGAGCCCGAGCCGTTTCCAAAATATGTCTGTTCTTTCATTCAGCAATACCATTCTGCTGAGGTGTCTGAGGACAAGTGGTCTCATGGAGAATGTCGTGAGTCTGAAAATAGCTCCGAAATTCTTGGTTAACGTATTCTCCACCATTGTCGGAGCGGAATATTCTTGGTTTAGTGGAAAATTGAGTCTGGATCATTGCACGAAAAATCTGAAAGATTTTAAACACCTCATGTTTGTGTTTCATCAAGTAAAGCCAAGTCATACGGGTACAATCATCTACAAAGGTGACAAACCAACGAATGCCAGAAAATGAAGAAATGGGAGAGGGTCCCCAAACATCAGAATGAATTAATGCAAAAGGAGTGATACTTTTATTGAAACTTAAAGGATAAGACACACGGTGACTCTTGGCTAAAATGCACGAGTTACATTTAAACTCCAAGTCATGTAAACCCGAAAACAAATCAGGTAACAAATGTTTCAAATAGCTGAATGATGGGTGCCCTAAACGACGGTGCCATAACCAAATATGCCTCTGCTTGACATCCAACGAAGGTTGTATAGTATGAGTTCTGCCGGTGTTGAGGTCATCCACATAATACAGCCCCCCTCTTTTAGTACCACGACCAATGATCTCCTTGGTGAGAATATCCTGAAGAAAACAAAAACCGGGGTAGATTAGTGCACAACAATCTAATTCCTCAGTAGCTTGGCCCACAGACATTAATTTGTTGGAGAGAGAGGGAACAAGTAAAGTGTTGGATAATGAAAGAGAGGGTGAGAGAGCGACAGTGCCAGCTCCGGTCACTGGATAGGTCACCCCATTAGCATTGGTAATATTAGTTCGTCTCGGATGAGTCGTACTAATAAAGTCATTAGAATCAAACGTCATATGATTAGTTGCTCCTGAATCAAGTATCCAGCCATTGGAATTCCTCGGATTAGAACTAAAGAAAGCAGAACCATAGTTACCTGAATCGCTGAGAGTAGTAGACGCATCAGCAAGGGGCGAAGCACTTGAGGATTCTACCTGTGAGATAAAGGATAACTGAGGTTCCGTAGTTACCAAAGCAACCCGACTGGAACCCTTAGTGGTAGCACCGCCACGTAGCTTTCGGGCCTTGAGTTCATTCCACCATTCTGGGTATCCATGGAGTTTGAAACAAGCATCACGGGCGTGTTTGGGATTTCCATAGTGTGAGCAACCCCCACTTGTCGACTGAAATTTGGGTTTAAGGGGCCGGAATGGGTGGCCCAGTCTTGGCAACTTGTTGGACAGATCCCCACTGGTCGAGGCGGCTTGAGTCTGCACTCTGTCCGCCCTGAGGTACTGGTGGCGTCAGGTGTGAGAATGGCTGACCTGACCGGGTTTCTCCCCTAGAGGCCATACCAGCACCAGAAGGTATTTCAGCCCCTGTCATCATCACAGCCTGTCTAGTATCCTCTCGTCGAACATACCCATACGCCTTGTTCCACCGTAGGAAATGGCTTCATTTGGAGCACATCGCTTCGAACTTTATCGAAATGATCATCCAAGCCATCAAGGAAGATATAAACTCTATCCTCCTGGATAATCGAATTAAAATGGTGAATATCTGTTTCACACTCCATCGGGTTCGGACGACGAAAGTCAATCTCCCTCCACAGACCTTGAAGTCTATTGTAGTATGTCTCAATGGATCCCCCATCCTGCCATAGTCGAGTGACTCGCCTTTTCAGATCATAGACCTGAGATGTAATCAATTCCATCAAAGTATGTCATGGCAATGGCGTCCCACACCGCTTTTGCTGTCAGAAAGCGAATGAAGTTGCCAATCAAACTCGGCTCCATAGAGTTGATCAACCACCCTTTCACAATAAAGTTCTCTGTTCTCCATTTTCGAAATGTCGGATCTGCGTCCAAAGGTTGGGGAAAATCACCATTAATCTATCCCAATTTGTCTTTGCCGGAGATATACATCTCAACAACTTGGGACCATAGGCCATAGTTAGCACCATTCAACTTGATGCCGATCTCTGCAGCGGAAGAGTAGTAGGGTGGAGTCGGGGTCGAGGGCTGATGCTGGCTCAATATTTGAGCAAGTCGTGATGACAGATCTTCGAGGATCTGCGGGGTCGAGGAAGAACCAGACTGTTCCTCCATGAGGGTGAAATTCTCAAAGTACCCCGGAGAGAAGCACTAAGACAGATAGCCGGCTGCGATTGGTGGCAATGCAAGCCCACGGTCGTCAGACCTCCATCGCGCATTCGCGGCACGCTGTGCGAAATACACAGTGTGATGAACCCGTGCAGAGGGGCGATCGGCGCTGAGCTGGTGCACGTGAAGAATACACCGTGCAGAGAGGAGATCGCCGGAACTGAGGGACGGAAGGGAGCAGAACAGCAGCAACCGGAGGAGGAGCAGCGACAGCAGGGCGCCAGCAAACGCAGATCGGGAATCAGATCTGCAGTTTCGTCGCTCGAGTAGAGAGGAAAAAATCTGGTCCAAATTGAGATCACACAGCACCCGGGGAAGAAGAATGGATCTCAGATTTCAGCGACTAGCAGAGGCTGGATTGGAAGCCTGATGAGGGTGAACGACAGAGAGAGCAGAGGGATCTGCAGGTCAGGCTATCACCATAAAAAAACGGCGGTTTCTTTAGATCCATTTTCGATTTCAGATCTGACCGGAATCCGGACGGCGTGCGCTCGGCGGAATCCTGACGGAGTGCGTTTGGCATCGGTCGAGCAGCCGGACAGATCCGCCGCTGTGATGGAAGTCCCCCTTGGATGGGTTCCAATCGCCGGGAAAAAAAAGTGTCGGTACCAGATCTGCCGAGCAGCCGGACAGATCTGTTTCTGTGATGGAAGCCCCCTCTAATGGGTTCCAATCGTTGGGGAAAAAAAAAACGAAAATAGGCTGATCAACGGTGGGATGTGTGTTTCCAGTCAAACACAAACCCTGAGGTCGGTGGCTCTGATATCATGTCAAAATATCATTTCTATATATTTCTCTGTATTTAACTTGTACAAGATGTCCCTTATATAGCAAAATGCAGGTGAGCTATTATAGGGAATTACTATAAATTATACACTAATTTAGGCTATACATTCGGTAACTGTAAACCCTACAATTACTGAATTACATCCTAATTAACAACTCATGTCAACACATATAATGTATGTAATGGAGAGTATAATCCAAACTGTGCTATGTATTCATGTTACCACATCATCATTATGGGTACTCCCCTCTTAAAAGATATTACAATGGGACGGATGGTCATCATAGGCAATATATCTCAACCTCGAACATGACTTAGAGCCCACGACTTACTAAGCGGTGACTCACGCATAGCGTGTCCATGTCAACCTCGCCCTGCGTCCCTTCATATCATGGATGATTCAGTCAAGTTCTAAGGTAGTCAAATCACGACTTACAGAGCTAATACTATCCCCATAGGATGAATGTATATCTAGCCCTGCTTATCCAAGCACATCTGAAGTGCTAAATAGTCGTGAGAGTGCTCTACAACGCATGACATGTGAGAGACCTACTCCTCAACGATAACCCTATGAGAGCAAGTCTCCGTAGCCGATACCACCATCCCAATAAGAATACGAAGATAATATCTGTTTTATTGTCTTCCCAACCCCCTCGAAGGAATTGAGTATTCACATTAGTGGGAATTCCAAATGGGGTAAGGTTCACTTTACTACCCCATGATCCATTCTCACCATAACATCATTAAATTGTTCATGTCAAATAAGTATATCTTTCCTAACTCACTAAAATTGACATATCTTAGGTTAGATGTGAGTACACAATACACATGAATATCAACCTCAATATAAATGAGCTCTCAAACACACCAAACTCATACAAACACCCTTAAGCAATGCATGATAGTATACATAACAGATTTCATAAGTTCATACATTTAAATTCATACTGTTTAGATTAGTCTTGAGAGGAGAGTAATCTCCTATGCTTAGGATACTCAATTGGACCTACGCAACCTCTATTACATCATCCTTACAATTTGGGTCCAATATTAATCCAACCTATGGTGATTAGCACAATTTGCCCAATAATTCTCCACTTCAACATCAAATCCACATTTCATTAACAACCAAATAGCCCCTCAATAGGGTTCATTTCCATTCAACACCTCATAATCATCATCATTACACATAATGCAAAAATAGCAACACCTTGTATCATAGAAGAATTATCTCTAATTAAATATTTCCATCTATCATAAATATCATATCATCATACATTTAATTATGAAAATGCATATAAGGATCTCTAAATAGCATAAAAATCTCTAAATATCCAAACAAGTGTGTAGCTTTCCTCACCTTAAGCTTTTATGAGGTGCCGGGTTGATTCTCGACTTGATCGGCTTCGGGGTTCGGATTAGGGGGTTCTAATCAACATAGAAACACAAATAGAACTCATTTAGTGCATTGTTCAAATCCCAACTAGTGCTTAAAAGCAAAACCCCCAAATTATTTATCCCCATTTGGATACTTAGACCCAAGACCAACTCCATGCAAGCTCAAACTTAGGATAAACCCCAAGTTTCTCCAACCTTTGTGCTCTAATTCATCCACACAAGAGATTTCTCCCAAATTTTATTTTCTCAAGGTCCAAACAAAACCCATTTTCCCTCATTATCCATACCCAAGCAAAGCCCCAAATTCGAAAATCCCAATTTATTCCATAGAGTTCTCTCCAAACAAAGCCCATTGGCCATTTCAAGCCCCATTCTCACTACATCCCATGAAAGCCCCATCGAAAAAGATGAATGAGAGTGAGAAGAGATGAGAACCTTACCTTGAAAATGAGAAAATCCACTCAAATGGAAGCTTGGGGTGAGATCTCTTCACATCCAACACATGCAAGGGCTGAGAAAATGGTGAAGAGAGGGAATGTAACGCCCCACCCCTCTATACAGCCTAAACGGGTCGTGGCCCGCTTAACTGCAAATTGAACGAGCGTCACTCAACGCATTACGCATTTAACGGGCCTTACATCACAGATTTGTGGCTAGGGGAAAATAAGTATATATATATTTTTTAAGATTATAAATGAAATAATTAAGCCATCAGATCCTTCAAGCCCAATTTTTAAACATCGCATGAAACCATAATGTCATTGACAATAAATAACATATATC
The DNA here is from genome assembly GCA_013350335.1 of Chimonanthus salicifolius. Classification (NCBI taxonomy): domain Eukaryota; kingdom Viridiplantae; phylum Streptophyta; class Magnoliopsida; order Laurales; family Calycanthaceae; genus Chimonanthus; species Chimonanthus salicifolius. The sequence goes on from CM023539.1 coordinate 37,572,973, forward strand.
ATCAACATCACATCTAATCTCACTACTCACATCCCATTCAATAAAATAAAATAAAATCAATATCTTCAAAGTTCTCAATTATTTCAAGCTAACCAATCAAATCTCTCAAAATACGTAATATCAAATAAAATAAACCAATCACACGAGTCCACGACTATACTAAGAAACTAAATATGCATCCTTGACAATCTCTAAACATGAGTGGTCTCCTCCAATCCTAAGTCCAGAGGATTACCTGCAATGTAAGGGGTGTGAGCTCGAAGCCCAGTGAAGGAATACAATAATTCATACCCAATATAATATCACAATTATTCTCTATAAATATGAACTTAAAACATAATTAAATAATATGCTTTTAATATCCATGCATTATGCCATGCAATGCACAATGCTCAATGCAATGTTCAATGTCTCATTTCTCCACAATATACCTACTGTATTTAGTGACCATCCGGCCGAAGCGAGGCCTATAACTTACCACAAAGTGGTACTTCCCATATCAAATGGGGTCTACATAACACAACTACCACCAAATGTCAGTCTTCATGATCTTTCATGGCCTAAAAACCAAATCTACCACATGTGTGGTACTTCTCACTAAAAGCGAGGCCTTAAACTACCACCGTCGTGGTCATCATAAAAGATCACGGCCAACACCTCCATACCCATCCCATGAATATGAAGATGACATGCTCAATGCCATGCCTACTATGCATCATCTCTATCATCATGCCACATGTTATGAATTATATTAACATGCCATGAGTAAAATCATTGCCATCATTCCAAACATGATTATAATATCAATTTGACATAAACATCATGTACATATTTTAAACATCAAAACTAACTCCAATAATATCACATGTACATAGGAATAAATTATATTACAGCATTATCATCATGATAACAATATTATAAATCAACCTCAAGAACATCACTTATCACATCATAATAATTAACCTAACATTCAACCAATTCGAACATAATTATTGGATCTTTCAATGAGGCTAGTAGTTGATTTCCATTTATCCAGGCAAACTGAGTCCCCTCACGGCCATTAGAATACTTAGCCAAATTCCTTACATTACTATGAGTGAACACCGGATTACAACCACTATTCTAAAATATAACTATAACACCCTGGATTTTCAATTACTCATATTTATGAAAATTATCTATTCAATTTGTGAATTTTAAAATATGGATCATGGATGGGTAAAGAATTGGGCCATGGCCCAATTAAGACCCAAATAATTGTGGAAATGGTTTCATTAAAAATTAAATGGGGTTGAATTTATTAGTAATGCAATCTATGATTATGTGCTTGGAGAGGATTAATATAGATTGCCATGGCCGAATGATGTTATCCAAATCCATAAGATATGCTTCAATATCTTAGAAAGATATTTAGGATTAAATTGAGGGGATAAGATGTCAAAGAATTTGGAAGATCTCATAGCCGTATATAGAGATTTTTCCATATCTATATTATGCGCATGAGATAATTTAAAAAGGGATTTTTCCATGATTAAATAAAGGAAAGAGGGAAAGTGCAATTAAGGAAGTTTTTAATTAAACAAGGCAAAACAAGGGGGCACACGGCATTACCCTTTAAAGAAAGGGAGGGGCGCATGACACCTTCCCCATTTAGATTTAAAGGGGAGCTTATATAAGAAAGACACCCCATAGGCCGATCTCTCTCTCTCTCAATTCCCATTCACGCCAAAACAAAAAGAAGGAAATCAGCAAGAAGGTTGTTCTACCAGCAAAGGGAAAGGAGAAGAAGATTGGAAGAGAAAGATCAACCGAGGGAAGAATAAGAATCAATCGCAGAAAACAGTTAGTAGTTTGATGTTTTGATTTAAAAAAAAAAAAAGGGAACCATAGGGTTCCGCCATGGGGTATGGCCGAACCCCATGGAAACAGGTTATGGATTTTTTGGGTTGGAAACCATGGAAGATTAATGGTAAATTTAAATAAGAGTTGATGTAATGGAATATGATTCTATTTTGGAGGGGATTAAATGTAAAGATGAATGTTTATCATTTGTTATAAAAGAGAGGATCTTGAACCACACCATGGCCGAACCCCATGGAGTGGAATTGGTAACTATTTTGATGAAGGTTAATTGGTTTTAAATATGGAAGACCATAGACGAATCGTGATTGATTAAATGGAATCATGAACCATAGGGTTCAGCCAAGGGTATGGCCGAACCCCATGGAAGGTGAATGGTTATTCATGATATCATATTTTGATGTAATTATGGAAGGAATGCATGCTAAATATGAAACTACCTAATATGGAAGGTTGCATGCTAAATTTGGAAACTATCTTAACATGGAAGGTTATTGATGGTTAATTAATTTTGAAAGTTTCTAATTATGGAAGCATGGATGCTAACTTAGGAAACTTTCTAATTAAGGAAGATTGGATTTAAAAAGGGGAATGAATGGATTGGTTGCCATGAGTGAGGTTCGGCCATGGTGTATGGCCGAACCCCACTAGGGTTTATTTATGGATCCATGTATTAAGGGACCTAAGTCTTAGAATTTAAACATGAAATGATTAGACCAATGGCAAAATTGTAAATATGTGGAAATATTAGACATAGGGTTCGACCATGGTGTATGGCTAAACCCCATGAATTGTTTTGATGGAATTATGGATATTAATTTAAGGTAGTGATAAAATTAGAAACTATCAAATAATGTACCTTAGATTAAAATGGAAAGTGGAGGATACAAATGTATGTTATGGATTATTGATGAAGATAATGACGAAATTGTAATTACATGTCAAAGTGGAGGATCATGGGTTTGGCCAAGGTGTATGGCCGAACCCCATGAGGTTTATTTTATGAACTCGGATTATTGGGTTTATTATTAGTCTAAGTACATTATGAATGAGAATAATGGGTGATGATAGCCATGGATGGTATTTTCGTAATTAAGTGAAAATAAGGGACCATGGGTTCGGCCATGATGTATGGCCGAACCCCATGGGAATTGTTTGGTGAACTTAGATATCTATGAATCAGTTATGGGTTTATTGTGTTTATGTGTTAAGGAGAGGAAGGTTTGAAATGATTAAACCAGAGGCAAAGTTGTAAATACTTGCTAAAAATAGAAGGTTAGCCATGAGTGGCAATTTTGTAAATATGAGAATTAATGGACCTATGTTTTGGAAACTAAAACTTAGGTGATGAGAGTAATGGCAATTCGGTTATTACGTGAATTAATTTTAATGAAGTAGCACCAATGGCAAATTTGGTAAATAAAGGGTGAAAAGTGGGAAATGGTTTATGGACTGAAAATATTGTAAATCAAGTGGGACTTGGTTTTGATTGGTTATTATATTATAAGGTGACGGGATCTCGCAAGCGGTGCGCGATCGGTGATCGATTCTTGGACAAAAGACGTAAGGACACGTTATCGGTCTTGGTAGGATTCCACCTCTTTGAAACCATGGTTTATGTACTTTGTGTTTATCTTATTTTTGATAAGATTATGTTTCAAAGGATATGCTTTATATTGAATTTCAAATGCTATGTTCAAAATGTGATTTTAAATGCTATGTTTATGTTACAAAATAGCATGTGTTTCATTGGCATCTCATGCATGGCATGGGGTGGAGGATTTGTAACCGGAGGGGTTACACTCCGTCTGGGCATCCGAAAAACCTATGTGCTGTTCCTTGATGTGATTTTCCATCAAGAAGAATCCGGAGGGTCCACACTCCATCGGGGCGTCCGAAAGACCTATGTGGTGGGTACTTTTATGTTCATGTGATGGGTGGGACTCATTGCATTTGTCATCATTGCATGGCATGGGTTTACATGGTTTTGGATATTATGTTATCATATATGTTTTGTACTAGCCATGTGTTAGCCGTAACTGTAATACCTACTGCTCGGGTTGTTCTAACGCCCTACTTCTATCCTAGTTGATGATACAGGAAATTAGGGGAATGATGAACGCAAGACGGGCCAGGCATAGGAGCTTGGAAGACTTATTTTATATGTTTTAAATAAAGTCACTCATGAACTTGTATTTGAGTATTTAGATTTCAGAATGTTATAACTTAGATGGATGGATGCTAATTTTGATAATTATGGTATTGGAATGATGATTAAGGACTTGACGTACTTTGCTATTTGAATGGAATAGAACTTGGTTCTATTATGATTCTGCAATTTTGATGTTGATATTCTGCATGTTTATATTGCTATGTGTGAACCATTTCGTGGACTTGGTCCATGTACACATAGGGTTGGCCAGTTAAGGGTCGGACTTTGGAAGTTCGGACTTAGCTCACGTCGTGACGTCTCGCGCTCTATCACTCTACTCTGTTAAAAAAATATATATATACACTCTGAATTTTTCAAAGCATTACATAATCAAATCAAATGGGGTGATTGGTGAAGAAAATAAAAATATGATTATCTTGTGTAAAGGACAATAACTTGCAAGATTAAATCATGAACTAAGAAAATCAATTTAGGTGGATGAAAATATAAAATAAAACCCACCAACGGGTTTGGCTAAAAAGAATGGGCCAGAATATGGGTTTTGTTTGGATTATTTATTTATTTATTTCCAAAACTAGTGAAATCAATAATTTAGATAATGAATTTTAAAACACAATAATTTAAATCACAAAAGAAGAATGTAAGTAAAGTCAAGGATTGATAAAAGTCACTAGGAAGGTTTGGTAAAGATTAATTCATAATGTATTCTCAGTTAAAAATGTTTGGGAAGTGTACCGTGAAAGAGGGGAAAGCTATTGCTGGTTTTGTCATCTTTGGAAAGGAGGGAAGGGACCACATGAAAGGGGTAATAAGGTTTGAATTTACAAAAGTCAAAGAGAAGAAAAAAAAAACCATTAGGAAAGAAGAAGATACCTATTTTTTATTTTTTTATTTTTGCTGCAGAGTGTAAACAAGGACGATGGAAGGGTGGTCTTGCACTCTGCTTCTCGAGTGTAAACTGAGCCTTCAAAGATGAGAGGAAGAAAAGAAACAATGGAGAGAAAACAAGAGAGGAGAGAAACGCTTATAAGGAGGAAAACTCAGTTGAAATCATATGGATTTCTCTAGAAAAAGAAATCAACTAGGCTAGTCCGAGAAGGATCTGGATTGGAGAGTTTGAAACGGAAGGTATTGCCGTTTTGGAGAAGAGAAGGAAAGGGATTGAATTTGGGAAACTTTCCACCAGGTGCGGCGATGGAGATTTGGATTTCCATCGACTTAGGGATTTTGGGAGATAGGTTCGAGAGTCCATCAAAGGTTAGGGGTTTAAGGAAAGCAAGTGTACCGAAAGGGAATGTGGGTCCAAGGGCCCACACGGTTTGGGTGGTTTCTATTATATATTTATCTATATTTAAAGAACTTCACCAAATAAATCTCAAGGTAAATTAATTTTAATAAAACCAATTTCTACAATAAATTCAACCAAGGGATGTGGGTCCCATGGATCCACCAAAAATTATATATATTTTTTTAATTTTTAATTAAATAATTCTAATTAAAATTCTAACTTTGGAGATAAAAAATCTAACTGCTAATTAAATTTTCCTTTTTACTTAATTTCAATTCGAAGGGGATAAATTTGAAAATTCTAATTGAGGGAAAAGGTGTGTGCATTGGGGAACCTAAATTAATTAAATTCTAGATTTTTGTGTATTTATTTATTTTACTTTAAACAATAAAAATAAAAGAAAATAACACATAATTTCACACAACACAATCAAGAGACCTATTTACTATTTTTAGTTTTATCCGATTTGATTGACCCGTTACTTCGGGTCAGGTCATCACAGGGGAAAACAAGCACAAGGATCGGCTGATATGGAGGAGTTGGGCAATGGAGATGAAGGGAAGTGAATAAGAGCCAAAGGTGTGGGAGTTGGGGGTTTTAAACACCCGAACCTAAATCACACCGTCGGTCGGTCCAACACAACCAAAATAAAATAAATTAAAAACTTATTTTAATTTTATTTTCCAACTCTTTTCTGATGGGGTACTATCTACAGGCCACGTGTACTTAGGTGGGACCCTCAGATACACCTCACACGTGAAACCCCTAATATTATATCATAAATCTATTAATTTAAGGGCCGGGCCATTGCACCAATTGAGCTTATTTCGAATCTCCTTTGATTGGAACTAAATCAAGATTGTATTGAAGACCTTAGAATGATTAATCCATTTTGATCTTAAACCTTCATCAGATGGTGATTAAAGCCTACATCCTATCAGACCTGCTATTTTGAGACATTTGCTAATTTTGGTAACCTACTAATCTTTTAGATGCTATTTTTATATACTATTATTTTTAGTGGCTGATATTTTTGTAAAGTAGTATTTTTTAAAGGAATTAGTTATTATCCAGACACCTTGCTTGAAACACTAGGTTTTTAGGAAACAATTAAGAGGAATAATGCCATGACATCTTTGGAAATTGTAAGAAACAATTCTCCATCTCGATCTAGATCCAAGTTCTCTGAAATATTTGCTTGGGATTTATATCGATCCAATGTGGGGGGCTCTTATTGCCCAATCTTCTAACTATCAAGACTTACCATATTTTTGTTGTAACAGGTCTCAGTCTATATATTCTGACTTTAGTGATGTACAGATCATTCAAGCATGCCAATACATATTCCAAAGAGAAGGAAGAAGAAGTGAAAAGGAAGGAAGACATCCTCATTCCATCATGAGGCTCCTCGATTTACGAGTATGAACTCGAGGGTGAATTCTTTTCAATCCAAGAGAGAGAATGATAGCTGCCATGTTTTAAGTAGACTTGAGTAAATTTGCTCTCTAAATTTCATGCAAAATCTAATGCTGCAAGATGAGACCTACTTAAGGGCCAAAATGGGCTCTTTAAGTATTGATATTATTCAACTGAATAAAATTAAAAAAATTACAAGTCTTAATAAGAAAAATAATGGCAAAAAACTATTATAGCATTTCCTAAAAATATCCTATGATATTTAGAAATAAAACCTTGTAAAAATCCTTCCCCATTTGACATGCTCATGTGGCTGCCAACTGGGTTACATGTGGACCAATCAAAATACTCTAAATTAACACTGGGCGTCCAATAGGATGACACATGAACAAACCTTATTCATTTGTTAAAATTGCTAAAAAGACTCCCAAAAATAATGCATTGACTTCCCAAATCCATAAGGTCTCTAGCTTGCATCTCAATGCTCCAAATTCGTTGGAAGGAGACTGGAGAGAGGTGGACACGTTTCCGGAGAGAAAAACAAGGGAAGAGGATGGACTTTAGGTTGCCTTTGAATGAGTAGTAAATTTTAAATTTTACAGGAGTTACCCCTAATTAGGGGTCACCTTTGAACAAGAGTTACTCTTATTTTGTTTCGTAATTACAGTAGTAAAGTAAGAAGCTACCCTAAGGGTAAAAAATCTTATTTGGTAATTGTAAGTAGGGATAACGTGATATATTAACAATTTTATGAGAATTAATATTTTTTATTAAATTCATATAATATAGAAAATAAAAACAAATTTATGAAACATAATTATTGAATAATATTCATCAATTAAAAAATATTTTAAAATATTTTTGCTGCATATGTGCATAGAGGAGTAAAGAGGGACAAGGGTTTCTTGAAAACCACCATGGTCCAAGGGATTTTCAAAAAGGGAGGGGGAGGGTTTTAGGGTCATTCAGTGGATGAGGCCCAAGAAAAATGTCGATATGATTCAAGTTCAAAAGTATGATGGGCGAATTAGACGGGTCCAATTAGTGTCTTTGGTCAAATTTGTCCATAAGTCCAATGCAATATACACAATCAAGTTAAGGTTCATGATGATTTCATCAAATTGGTTTGGCAGCAAGATCTCTAGAGGGAGGTCTTGGGTTCAAACCATGGGATCTCCAATGAAGGGCCATTTCTCATGGGAATATGTATAAAGTAAGGTTCTATCGATTTACCTAATGTGTGCTGATAGGGGGGTTTTCACACACCCTGAAGGACTAGTCAGGTGTGACGCCTGACACCTCCGGACCCAAAAAAAAAAAATAAGGAGACTTCTCTTAAGGGGATTAGTTGTGATTCTTTTAGCATATCACTATTTGGGAAAGGATGTGCCACATGACCCACATGGGTATAACTCAACTGGTTACCTCCTGCCTCAAGAAGCGGGAGATTGTGGGTTCGAGCTCCCATGGCCTAACCTCAGTGTGCCTTAGGGGTAGTGGGTTCATCCTTGGGGTTTTAGTAAGATTGTATTTGAGTTTCTCACACGTTTATAAAAAAAAGAAAAAAAAGAGGATGTGCCTAATGCACTTATATTGGGATTTTCTTTTATTGTTTTATTTCTCGTCTAGAAGTGTAAATGTGCACGCCAATGGGTAGAGCATCCAATCTGAAATTCAATTGTCTCTCTCTTGTAAGTAATCTTTTCTTTGTCTTTTGTGTTTTAATTTTAAGTTTTGTTCTTGAACTTAATTATTTTTTTCTTGTATTTTATCATTCTAGAATTAAACTCATCTTATATTTTTTTTTTAATGAATAGGTTAGTATAAGCATTCAAGAGAGCCCAAAGAATAAATACAGTAAACCCACAGCCTGGGCCAGGCCAAAAGAACAAAAGGATATGGATTCCTTAGCCCAAAAAAAAAAATGAAGACCAAGAGAGATAGCTCAGAGAGCAAGCAGATACAAATGCAGTCTCAAAGGAGCAGAGCCAAAAGTCCACTCATCTGACAAATTTTATATTTAATTGAGACAATTTGCATGCTGTCGAATTTTTCAGTTGTTGGGTTTGGTTCAAAAGGCTTTTATTGGGCTAAGGTGTGTTTATGTAAGGCCCACAGACCTGGTCTGTGTTTTATGTAATACACAATATATAAGGACTTTTTTCTCTCTAGAGTTTTAAAAGTTTTGTGTTTTTCTAAGAAAATGAGAGAAAAGAAAGACGGTGAAGAGGACACATGGACATGGTGGGGAATCCTTGTAACTAGTTGTCCAGTATTTTTTTTTCATAGTGAAATCATGCATCACGCTCAATGGACGTAGGCAGGTTTTTATCGAACCACATAAATCTCTGCGTTATGTGTCATTGATCTGTGGTTTGTGTGATTTATTCCACAACATCAGTGAGATTAGAGTCTTATTTTAATTTCTTTTTGAGTGAAATTAAGTTTTGGTGATCCATTAAAACTTTGGATTTCCTTTGAGAAAGAGACGTGGAATTTGAGATTCTTAAGAATCTAAGGATTATCTTTTAATTTTTTGGGTGAATTTGAAATTGAGTTTTTTCTCAATCCAAGTTTCGAATAAGTATCCTCATTATAATTTTTTATAATTATTTAAAAATATTTGAAATTCTCGAGTTATTAACTTAAAAACAATATTTGATCATGTAAATGACCGATATTTAATGAAAAAATTACATATTCATGAAACTTATAATTTTCTTAATTTCCTATAAATTTTATGATTTTTTTTGAAAAAATATAAAAATCGAGTAGAGAAAGAAAAATATCAGCCAATATCTCAGCCGATATGTCCAATATCATTCTCTCTTGCGATTAAAATCCCTCGTTTAAAGTGACGAATTTTCATTGTTTTTAGTGATTTCTTAGGAGTTTTGTTTTAGAAGTTGTAGTGTTTAGGAATGCTAAAATGGGAGTCATTGGAGTTTTATTTATATCTTATTTTGTTTTCTTTGGCAATGAGCCACACTTATAAAAAATTTGAGTCTAAAATTCAATTTAAAGTCACTTAATCTTAACAGTCAAAGTCATCATTAGATCAAGTGGCTAGAAATTGAACATTAGACTGAAATTTAGTCCAATTGTAGTTTATGAAGTATGTTTTCAATTCATATGGTGTGTCTATGTTTTTAATCTTTTAACCTTTATCTTTGAATAAAATGAGAATTCAAGTTTATTTCTTGGATATTGTTTGAATTTCTTTTACTTGTATTTAATTCTTATTTGAGTAAAATTCATATTTTCTTGAATTAGTATTTAATGGTTACACTATTGTGAATTGAGATTGCAAACATAACTAGTTATATAATAATAATTTATATTTTTATTTATGTAGATTAGTATAAAATTATATATATAATCAACTTAAATATCTATAAGTTTGTATTCTTATCTTCATATTTTATATTTTTCAAAAAAAAAAATTGTCGTCTTTTTTCAAAATGGGTAGAACGTCGAAACGTTCGAAATCGAACGAGTTCTAAAACAAATTTGACAACTATGATTATGGGGGATTCAAGAACATTGGTTGTGTGTGAATTAAAGAAAATTTGTTTGATCTAATTGAGTTGGTGGCAGATGGGTCAGGAGGAAAGGAAGTGAAATCAGAATCTGGTTTGAGAAAGGACATAAGATTAGGCTTAGGGAGAGGAGTATTTGATCTACTTAGGGATGGTTGATGCAAATCATTTGCAGGTGACACCATGATAGATAGTGTTGGCTGGTAAATCATTTTCAAAAATAGAGAATGTCACATATTGAGCCCTAGGATTGGGCCCTTAAATTACACATTGAGCTCAAGATAGTTCAAAACTCCACACATCCCACCCAAGTTGTAGCCCTAATATAATCTCAAATCTAACATATTTATCTTAAAACCTAGAGATTGACATTGCCTTAAATTGACCTAACCCTGATATTCTACTCCAAAATATCTCTAACAATATAACAAGTTATAATAAATGGGATGCAAGATTTATTTGTTTTGTACTGTACTTATTGATGATTATACTCGCAAGAGACACCAAATATTGATTTCACATAAAGCATAGTTTAATTAATTGTAGGAGATGGCCTCTGTCATAGAACATCTTAGAATTCAGAGTTTTTTCTTGATGTTAAGACATCATCTTCATTCATTATTATTGAGAACTTCTAAACTTTCTTTCTCCTTTAAAATTTTGCCAAAGTTTAAAGCCACCTTAGGGTAATGGGCTCACCCGTGGAGGTTTTACGTTGGTATCACGCAGTTTCCCACACATAAATTTAAAAAAAAAAAATTGTCAAATTTCTTGATCATTGTGAATATGATAAATTAAATGTTGCAAGGAGTTCAAATTTATGTTTCTTTGGATAAGCAATAGATATTTACACAGAATATTTAGAAAGTACCTAACATGTCTAAAATCATTCATTATCTTATGACCTATTAACTAATTATCTACACATTAGGCATATTTATCATTCCTAACCTTAAATAGTATCTTCTCCATAACACAAAAATCTCATTCACATTTATCACACCTGTTCAAAAAAAAAATTATGAATCCAAAAGGGAAAAGACATCTAACCAGTCAAAACCAAAATTTACTTGCAGGCTCTATTATCCTGTTTTTGAAAGAATTTATTTATTTTTCATTTATCGAGTCTTGGCTTCTTTGATTCTTCACTTAAATATATTTTCTTTGGATGGCCATTTAGACACTGTGTTTTTCTGCCAGGAGACACCGTTTTTCGAAATTTAGGGTGAAATTGCCATTTTTCCCTTCGATTTTTAAAAAACTGAAATCAGGTCCTGTCGTCCAAAAGAAAATTCAGTTCATTTTTGTTCAGTATAAAATGCGTTCGTTCGAATGGTCTTATGAATTTGTGGACTATGGAGAGGGATTTCAAGTGAGGCTGTTTCTTGACCAATTTTTACAAACAAGGTATCAAAACTCATATAGTCTGAATTGTATGAACTCCGATACTGATTTTAAGTAAAAATGCTATAGTTTTGGACTTTAAAAATCGTACTCAAAGAATTAAAGAAAAATAGTCTTCCCTCTTAATTATTTGAGTATGACTTTTGAAGCCCAAAACTATACTATTTGCACTTAAAATCAGTCCCGGAGTTCATAAAATTTAGACTAGATGAATTTTGATATCTTGTTTGTAGAAATCGGTCAAAAAACCGCTTCCCTGCCAACTGTAATCTTTAAGCGTTTGTCTCGGCTTTTCAAACGAGGCGGTTTCTCAATCAATTTCTACAAACAAGGTATCAAAATTCATCTAATATAAATTTTATGAGCCCCGAGACTGATTTTAAGTGGAAAGGGTATACTTTTGGACTTACAAAAATCATACCCAAAGAATTAAGGTGGAAGACCATTTTTCCTTAATTCTTTGAGTACGATTTTAGAAGTCAAAACTATACAATTTTTACTTAAAATCAGTGCCGGAGTTCATAAAATTCAGAGTTGATGAGTTTAGATACCTTTTTTGTATAAATCGATCGAGAAATGGTTTCATTTGAGAATTACTCTCCACAACTCATAGACGTCATAAGACCATCCAATCGAACGTATTTTACACACCATCCGAACAAGCGAAAAACGATGGGACTCGATTTCAATTTTTTAAAAAACCAAAGAGCAAAATAGTAGATTCACCCTATATTTTGAAAATGATGTCTTCTAACAGAAAAGCACAGTATCTAAATGGCCATCCAATTTCTTTTTATTTTAATCTCCTTAATAATATCTCTTTTGGAATTTGTTTTGATATATTCCAAGAAACCATTAAATAAGACTTCGCATTTATCAAAGCAGAAGTAGCTTTCAGTGTCAGATATCAGCACCATTATCAACTAAAAAAATATTCAGTCTAGGCTTAACTTTATTATAGACTAATATAAATCAATTAAAAATATGAACTATTGAATTATGAAGTTATTGAATTTAACCATTAAAGTTATTACTTCATTTTCAAATTGCAAATTAAATTCTTCGTTGTAGTGAAATACGAGTAATTTAAAAATAAATGATAAATTGAGAAAAAACTTATTTATAAATTGATGCCAGCATGGAACCCGACTAATCCAATGTGAACCAGATCAAAGATGAGCCGATCCAATTAGATCAGATTGGCAAATTGGCTACTCCGAATTTACACCCGAGTAGATGGAGGGAAAAGGGGCCCCACCTTGTAAGCCATCTAAGCATCTTCATTAGTCCCATGTGGTGCACATTGGAGTGCCAATACCGCACGAGACCCAGCCAGCTCCGGTGAACCTGTTGGCGTGTGAGAAACAACAGCAGAAAAGACCGATTTGGCAACTATGCCGAGATGTGATGCTGAGTTTGGAAACAAGCCCAGGACGATGCTGTCGAGTTTTGGAAAACGACTTCAGACATTAGTAGATCCTTAAACTCCAGGATTATGGAAAAGAAAAAGCAGAAGAAAGCCATAGAATTGATGTTGTCAGCGAGAGGATTGGTGTTGTAATGAACAAAAAAAGAGAAAGCAGAGAAGGTTCAATCCCAGGTCGAGCGAAGAAAGAAATCTGCGAAAGAAGAATTCAAAGCCAGTAGAGATTGAGAGAGAAGGACAGGCTAGAATCCAGCAGACCGGAACAGAAAAAAAAATCCATCCATGGCCGAGCGAAGATTTTTCGGGCGAAGTAAAAACAAATAAGGATACGAGAGATAGAGAAAAGAGAGAGAATCGGGCTCGGATTTGGACGAGCTTTAGAAAGGAAGAAAAGCCAGCGATGTTCAAAGAGAAGAGACGGAAAACCAGAGAAAGAAGAGGAAGAAAGAAACTGAAGAAAATGAAACCCATCTTTCGTGTAGAAAGACGGAATTGGTCCTAGGTTGACCGGACTCTAGATACCGAATTTAGTTTTTTTTTCTCTAGTTTTTTAATTTGCTTTTTTTTTAAATAAACCATATAAATTGAGGCTTAGGTCAATTATTGAAGGAAGACTTTCTTTGACTCTCTTAAGTGAGGTTAGTCCTATTTTGATTTTTTAAATTTAATTTGGGTTCGTATTTTTAGAATTGAATTTAATTTAAGTATCTCTGTCTTAATTTTGCATGATGAATTTAATTTCTTATCTTGCAGTTTTCCATTCTTAATAAAATTACAATTTTGTAACCAATGAATGTCGAATCGAATTAGTGTGAGATTTACGTTCCATAATGCACATGATTATTTAATTTGCATTAATTGTGTATCTCAATTAATTGTATAAACCATTACATTCGGAATACAATTCCATGTTCGTTTTACGTTCGATTGAACACCTAATTTCTTCAGTGAATTTTGACTCAATCAAAATTATCCAGTTGAAATTAGTACCATCTTTCTTTTCTTGAGAGTTCGATTTCTTGGGGTTTATTTCATTGAAATCCTTGATTTGGTCTAAAATCTCAGATCTAAAACTTATCTTAGCATGACGACCTAAATAGGCATTAAAACCTTTCTTCCTCATCATTAGTTCATAATCAGAGCTGGAACTTGTACCGACATGTTGAATTGTGAACATCATTGCTTTCTCTGTGCATTGATTATCTTGTTTGGAAAGTGGTGGTGTTCTATTTTTGCAGGACATGATTCTATTAGGGTTGTCCATACTTGCATCTTTCACATTACAGTAACGATGGGAAGAACAGGCTACAACCCAGATGGTGTAGAAAGACACAGAAACGCGACGAGATCGGGAGATTATATAATGGAAGAAGTAACTCAATAAAGTGGCTCATGAGTTACTCGAGCTTCAAGAATTGAATGAAGTGAGGGCTTCAAGACATTTTACATCTTGTTTTTCAAAAAAAAAAAAAGAAGAGAATAGAGAAAAATCATTGAGATTTGACAAGGAGTCAATCTTCTGTGAAGAAATTTTGAGTTCTCCAACAGATGAAGAACAATTTGACTTATCTTCACCAGTGTATGATGATTATGCCGACACTGGTTGTTATATAAATGTGCTTGCATAATTAGATCAAGGATGAAATTTTGCTGGAAGAGAAACAAACAGAAAAAACAATTGAACTCGCATAATCATACTATGACTAAGAAGGTGCCATCTATGGATCACGAAAAAGTGATAGTAGAAGCCACTCAAAAATTGGTAGTGGAATTTGTTCAAGATTTAAAAATGGTTGTACATTCACAAAGATTGGTGGAACCTATATTTCCATCAATTCATCATGTTGAGGGTGCTGAACTTATATGGGAACCCTATGTAGATCCCATTTGAAAAGAGTTTATGCAGAGAACTGACAAACAATTTTGCCTTGAATAACTTTGTGTTTGGCAAGGAGAAAACTAACATCTACAAAGACGGTTCGCAATTCATTAAGAGATTGTGAATAAATCCACATACCATCTCTCCAACACCAGTCAAAGTGACAACGAAGGAAATGACGTCCGAAAGCACTGTGAGATACTTCCCTTGCACATCAACTAACTCGAGGACGAGTTTTTTCCGACCAAGGTGGAGTGATGCAGGCATCGAACCCTACAAACCGGACGCGAACCCAATTGATGATGAGCTGACCCAATTAGAACGGATTAACAAATTAGCTCTCCAAATTTATGCACGAATCAATGGAGGGAAGAGAGGGCCCCATGAAGAGACTTGAAAATTTTGATGATCTATTCCATTGTTCCATGTCCTATATTCATAATACAGTCACAATTAGGGAAGGAATCTCATGACTTAGGGATTATATCTAGAATACAAACACAAGTCAACTAGGAATCTAGAATAGAAACACAAGTCAACTAAGACTCTAGAATACAAACACAAGTCAACTAAGACTCCAGAATAGAAACACAAGTCAAATAGGACTCTAGAATAAAAACACAAGTCAACTAGGACTCTAGTTTCTTTTAATACCCCACCTTGAGTGCCATGTCAGCATCCATATTAGTCTACTAGCTCGGGAGGACCTGTTGGCGTGTGAGAAACAACAGAAAAGACCGATTTGGTCACTGAGTCGAGCTGTGAAGTTGAGTTTGGAAACAAGCACAAACGGTGTTACCGAGTTTTGGAAAATAGCTTCAAACAATAGTAGGTCTTAAAAATCCAAGATTATAGGAAAGAAAAAACAGAAGAAAGCCAGAGAATTGATGCTGTCAGCAAGAGGATTGGTGTTGCAGCGAATATAAAAAAAGGGGGAAAGCAGAAACAACACAATCCCAGGCCGAGCGAAGAAAGAAAGCTGAGAAAAAGAATTCAATGGCCACTAAAGACCGAGAGAGAATGACAGGCGAGAATCCAGCAGACCGAAACAGAATTCAAGCCATGGCCGAGTGAAGATTCTGCATGTAACAACCCGTCTCGTTAACATGATATTGTCCGCTCTAGACCTCACACACGACCCACACGGCTTTCAATTGGCGAGCCAACTCACTGTTGCTCTCAAAAGGCTTCAAGCTAGCAGAAGGAAGGCTACGACTTATATACTAGGGAATTTCTAACGCAACTGGCAATGTGGGACTTTAGCACCCTCTGGGGCAGGGTATTACAACCTGCCCCCCTTAAATCTAGAGCCGTCCCCGGCTCTGCACACACAACAACCAAGCTCACACCCTCCGGCAGAAAGTTAAACCATTCTCTCATACCATTTGTAACGACTCATCCCGCTAACATGAAAATGTATGCTCTAGGCCTCATATACAGCCCGCACAGCTTTCAATTGACAAGTCAACCCACTGTTGCTCCCAAAAGGCTTCATGTTAGAAGGAAGAAGGCTACCACTTATATACCAGGGAATTTCTAATACAACTGGCAATGTGGGACTTTGGCACACTCTAGGGCAGGGTATTACACTGTAGGTGAAGGAAGAATAACAGATAAGGATTCAAGAGAAAGAGTAAGGAGAGAAAAACAATAAGAGAATCGAGCTCGAATTTGGATGAGCTTTAGAAAGGAAGAAAAGCCAACAGTGTTCAAAGAGAAGGGACAAAAAACCTAAGAAAGAATAGGAAGACAGAGAAGGAGAAAAAAGGAGTAACAAAAAGAAGGAAAGGAAACACACCATCTACAGAAAGAGACGAAATCGATCTGAGTTGACTGGACTCTGGATTTCGAGTTTGGTTTTTTTTTTTTTTTGTCTATTTTATTATTTTTTTAGAATAAACTCTATAAATTGAGGTTTAGGCCAAGCTTTGTAAGGAACGACAGTTGAGTTATTTGAAGCTTTAGACTTTATTTGAGTCTCCCCATTGAGGTGAGTCCTATTTTGATTCTTAGAATAGGACCAGTCCAATCCAGTTGAGTTAATTTGGGTTTGTGTCTTTAGAATTCAATTTAGTTGAAGTTTTGGGTTTTAATTTTGTCATGGTGAATTTAATGTCATGTCTTGCATTTTGTCCATTCATAATTAAATTTAAAACTTGCAACCAAATTAGTTTATAGAAGGCTCAATAACTGTCGAATAGAATTAGTGTCGGATTTAAATTCCATGCATGCATATGATTATTTAATTTGCTTTTGATTGTAGATCACAATTAATTGCATAAATCATTACATTATGAATACAATTCCACGTTCGTTTTGCGTTCGATTGAACACCTAATTTCGTCGGTGAATTTTGACTCGATCAAAATTATTATATTGAAATTAGTGTAATCTTTCTTTTCTTGAGAGTGGTCGAAAGAATTGAAAGTTGGATTTTGTAGGGTTTCTATCATTGCAATATTTAATCTGACCTAAAATCTCGGATCTAAAACTTATATTAGCATGACAACCTAAATAAGCATTACAACATCTCTTCCCTACCATCATGAATAAAGACTATAGATAGTCTCGGTTCATAGATTTGAGAGATTACACATTGTATGTACCATCAAAATGAGTAGATCAATAATAACATTGAGGGAATGGATAAAGAAAGACATGATAGATAGTGAAGTTACATACAAATGATTATATAATAAGATCCAATAGAGAAGTAAACTCAAACAATGGATTTGAAAATGATGATGAGTGAGATACAATGAAATATGATGTATATCAAGCTCTATTCTAATTCAACAACACAACCTGCCCTGAGAATCCATTAGATAAATCATATAAATGAATCTTTCACAACACAAATACATGACATAAAGTTCCAATTTCCTCATATGTGATAACTGAATACATCAATTACTCATGTTAATTATTATGATTGATAAAACACATACGGTTGCACCTATTTATTGAGCTTCCCATAGATGTCTTATACATGATAACTTGATCAAGGATATGTTGTCTTTAGAAACTAGGAATAGTTCTCATTCAATGAGCATCTTGTATTTTATAGAAATTGGGGGTAGTAGTTTACTTAAGTAGGGGCATCCTATCCAACTTTCAGGCATCAAGATATGTTTCAGGCGTGGATGATTTTCTTAAGAGATCCCCAACATATCATAAGATTCTCGTTCTTGAAAATCAGCGCTTTTCCAAATCCAGAAAACAAATGGGACTTTAGGATTCCTCCTTGGGGCAAATACTTTTATGTAGACCTCTTCGGGTTGATCCACATCATACTATATTCTTATAAGATAATACACACTAGCTAACAATCCGCCAGGTGCTACATCATAGGCACAATGAAAACGTAGATAATTATAACCATATAGATATGGACATAACAACAATGGAGCACCAATCCTTGGGCATTATTTGTTCTCTATTCCTTGGTAATCGAAGCCCCGAGATTTATGAATTAGTTAGTGCTTGACTAGTCAAGCAAATAAACGACTCTGCCAGCGAGGTCTGGTAGTTGTATAGAGAGTTGGTGTTTATCTTTTAAAAAGGAAATTCCAAAGTAGGGGATTTAGTGTTCATTGACTAAAAATTGAGAACAAGTCTTTCTATGGACATCTATTTGTGTTTGACAATGACTACTATGGAGAGTGGAGCATTGACATAATTGTGCACAAAGACACCATCTGGTGACGGTAAATGACATATAGGTAAACTATTATGCTCTTAATTTCACTAATAAATCTATTGACTACTAATTATGGACAAAATGAGAGACCCATGTGATTTATGACAATTTGTGATTGCTAATCTCGTGGGTGACTGACTCAATTTAGTCTTTCATCTTGTTGGCCTTACAATGCTCTCTTCTAAGCCTTAGGATGGTTGATAATAAACATTAAAGTTCATTGGTGTCTATTGTAGACTAAATACCTTGGAAATAGACAATATTCATCAAAATTTTGATAAGAACCCTCCTAGAATCAACATACTTAACATCGTAAGATCAAATAATTTAACAAGTTTATGTAATATATGTATGCATGTATATTTCTCCAACTTCTCTTAAACATGTAAATAAATACATGAAAGAAAAATGAATCTCACAAAGGTAGAGTGACCCGAGTCCTTTATAAATCCTTAAATCTAGAAGTGAGACTTGTTCACATCCCCAACAATCTCCCCCTCAAATGAGACCAGCCATCCTATCCGCATGGGGGATCTCCCAAGTCCATATGAAATAGTCTGAGACCGGCTCTGATACCACTTATTAAAACTGAGTATCCATCTCAAAAGACTAACTTGTTAAGTGGAGTGAATAAGTTTTTTATAAATCCCTATATCTCCATCTATACTTTTAATGTAGAATTCAGTTTATAGCCCTAACAAAAAGTTATGTGAGACCTCAAACTTTCTGTCTTCATCGTTTTCAAATAAAGATGACGATGATTCTGATAATCTGTGAAGTTCGTCTCTAAAAATAGTAGAGTTTAATACAATTTAGTAATGATGCAATATTTTTTTCTACCCAAAACAAGACATGATTTTGATGCTGTAAAGCATAATCTATAAAGATAAACACAAAAACTTGAAACTTGTTTTCCCTCTTTTAAATTAACTATAATTCATGTTAACCCTATTATTATGACCAATGGATTAAACCAAGAGAATCTCGAAACTAATGCAATTTCAATTGCAAATTTGAGAGGAAGATGGCGTCTCTAGATTCGCCAATTGCTTGTTTGCTTTCAAGGATACATAAACAGTTCTCAAGAATCGATATTTCCTTTTCCATCAACAAAGACAATCCAAGTCGTGGGTTGGAATGATCTTTTGATGTGAAAGGATGCACTCCAAAGTACCAACAATCTCAACCCAACTTGTAATGAAATGACCCTTTGTGGAAAGATTCAGATCAGCAAACTTCAGCATCCATTCCTAATTCTTACCCACTAAAGGAAAGCATCCCAACATCAAACCAAACTTACTTTAGTCTCTTCATCTTTCACCAAACTTGCTTTCTTTGTATTCTATTGCCCATACTTACGTATATAAGTCTAGCACTATCATCTATATGGGTACAGACATTTAAATGGGCCATTAATGTCATGTCAGTAGCCTATCAAGATCAACATCCCACTCCTCTGCTTTCTTCAAACTCCAAGAAAAATTAAATAGAGGAGAGAAACAAAGAAGGCAGCTTACCTGATTCGTGGACAGGTTTCATTTTGAAAGAAAAATTAAGGATTTTTTTTTTTTAAGATTTCTTCTCTAGGAAGAAAATCAAAAGAGACCCATCAAGTACAAGACAAGGAAAATATTAGAAAAAAAAAAAAAAACAGAATAGAAGAAGAGAAGAACATTGGATTAGATTTCACAAGAACTGTCTACAGTCTCTCACTGGAACTTTCTGTGTACATGCTACTTTAAATGACGTGAACAAACATAGAAAATTCATAAAAGAAAATTTAAAAAAAAATAAAAACTAAACAAGGATGGAAAAAGGAAGTTTAGAGAGAGATGATGCCTGTGTTTTATCCTAATAAGAAGATGGTGGAGGACGAGGAGCCCATCCGTACGTTTCATGGGGTAGATGCCCGTTGTGAAGAAGGTTAGGAGGCAGATTGTATATCGGAAGTGAAGAAGGATCACCCAATCCATGAGGATGAGATTGCTGCAATTGAATCCTGTCGGCAGCTGCCTCCTCCTCCTCCACCGGCAGCCGCTCATAGATCGCATTGGAGAACGTCGCTGCGATCACCATCACCGGCCCAGACGCCATTAGTGGTCCCACCACGTTCCCGCCCACCACCTGTCCTTGCCCACCACCGAAATATACGGTCAGCCCTGTTGCGCCTTGTGGCGACGGTGATGGAAGAAAGGCTCCAGACAGAGACAGTATCTCAAACCGCCCATGAAGTGTTACCACGGCCCCGGGGTCTGCCGGCTGACGGAGGGTGATGTTGGTGACGATGCCGCTACCGCTGAGAATGCAGACGCCGCGCTGCCGCCTCTGTGAAAACGTCGCGATGCTCTCGACGACATCGCTGCCGCTGGTTATCTCCAACACATGGCTGCGGAGCACGTTTGGGCTCTCCCGGGTGATGATGACTGGTGGTTTGGGCTTGTTCTTGGAGCCTGGAGGGCGGCCCCTCGGCCGTCGAGCGCTTCCTGGCTCAACATTGTCTTGGCCTGCAGTATGTTCATCGCCCTCTCGATCGCTATCGCCACCTTCCTCTGGATTTTGGTTGGTATTGGTGTTGGTGCTGCTGCTGTTGGTGTTGGTGCCTTGCTTGAATTCTTGCTCTGTCGTCGATCCAAGGCAGCCCAATCCGGAAGCAGGTTCGTCGTCTGCTTTGCGGAGATGGAGGGAAGGGACAGAGGGATTGACCCCTCCCATGGCCGCATTTCCAGCCCACCACCGATTTGCCAGATCTTCTATTTGGGCGAAACCAATTCCAAGAAGAGGTGGGGAGTCACCAACAAGACAAACCTTTCCTCTTCCTCTAATTATTCTATTTTTTTTTTTTTTGTGCTATTGATTTTGTAGGATCTAAAGGGGAATACCCAAGTACAAGACCCTTGATTGCTTGCTTTTCTCCTTTATGGGAGATGCCGCAGCTGAGAATAGCAGAAACACAAGCTGCTTTCACTTTCTTCCTTGTTCTATTCCTCTCGTTTTTTCTTTTGTCTTTTTTTTGGAGAAGGACAAAAAAATCTGTTCCGGAAGATTTCAAGCCATGATCGAACTCATCATCAAACCCATATCAACAAAGGAACCCTACCTCCCTCTTGATTTTCCTTTGCCAAAGGAATGGATCTCATGTCAATGGCAGAAAGGAATAAACTTCAAACAAACACCTAATTCAGTAAAACCCATCTGTCTTGTTATCAAACCACTTAAAATCATACAAAACCGGCCAGTGCCAGTCTGCAACCTTCCAAACCCAAGTTGGGAAAGAAAATGCCCAAACCTCAGAAACTCGAGAAAGACTAAAATACAAGGAAAAGGATCAGACCTTGAATGAGATGTCTGGCTTTTGCTGTAGGGCAAGAGCTTTTGTCGACATGAAACCCTAGTTGACAAAAGAGAGCCGTTGCCGCGCCTTCAGACAACAGCCAGCCAGTACAGCTTCTTTCTGAGCTGGCCTTCTTCTTTCTCTCCGAGATGTGGTGTACGATAAGCAATCAGACTTCAGCTGGCACACGACAAGCAATAGAGACCTCAGTCTATCGCCAGAGCGAATGATAATACCGTTATCTCTTCTCTCTCTCTCTCTCACTGGTATTTTTGCTGAAAATGGGAAAGATTCGGTTCGCAGTGAATTCTAATTTGGGACAAGTTCCTTCCTTCTCTCCTGTATTAGATTATGCTCGAAATGTGAAAAACCTAGTTTTGGTCCTTCTCTCCTTGTATATATATATACACGTAAATGATCGTATATAAGACTCATTTAATAATCAATTTAAATTGATAGGCGATTCTCCCACTAGCATTTTGTGTAATTCAAAATAAGATTTACTGTATTGTTCATTTTATCTTTTGAATCGGCTTGTTGAACCCTTTCCTCTAAGTTATACGAAAGCCAAAATAGAAAATACAATAAAATCCGTGTTGAATTATACAAAATATTTGTGGGAGGATTGCTACCCTTTAAATACTCAAAATAATATTTTTATTCAAAATTGGATTTCATTAAAATTAGTGTTCATCTAATATACTTTTATTGTTGAAGCAAATGTTATATGCATAAATATTTAATTAATGATTGTTTTGATTTTAAAATGAAGTTAAGGTGATTTCATAGAAGGCTTCTTTTATATATTATAATATTTTTAACTTCTTTTAGAAATTTGTAAGAATAAAAAGTTAATTAGAGGGCTCATTTTAAAATTAAATAAAAATGCATATAATATAAAGGAGTTTCAGTGATGGTCATGAATCTATCTCAAGAAGTAGGCGTTTAAGTTTTATGCTTACTCCACTTCAAAGGGCTCTCTTATGTACAATTATCTAGTGTGTATGAATATTAAGGTTTACACATGTCCCGAAGATTAATCAGATGCTTTAAGAGACCCAAACACTTTAATTATAAAAATATAAATAAATAAATAATTCACCTTAATGTGATACTTTTAAATCTATATAAGAAAATTTTACTCTATTTTAGATAATTAGATAGTCTTTATTATGATGTATTCAACTATCATAATTTTCTAGTAATATAGTGTCTCACTCTTTTAACATGATCTAATGAGTATATCTATACCTTTCACCCTGAGTATATCCTAGACCTATATTTTTTCTATATTCAGGTGTAAGAAGGTACTCATTATTGTTTTTAATAAAAAAATATGATGTCAATTTAGTCTTTTGAACTCTTAATTTTAAAAATTCATAATTTTAACATTATATTACAAATATTATAAAATTGAAATAATTGAGAAGTATAATAACTTCAAAATTTATTTTTATCTAAATTTAATATCCTAACCCACATGGTGTAGCTCAACCGGTAGCCTCTCGCTTCAAGAAGTGAGAGATTGTGGGTTCAAGCTTTTATGGCCTAATTTTGATGTGTTTTAGAGATAATGGGCTCATCGGTGAGGATTTCAATAGGGCTGTGTCTGAATTTCTCGTACGTAAATTCAAAAAAAATTAAGATTCTATACTCATTTACCTCCTTTGATATTAAAAATAGAACCTGTAAAATATTTTTAATTATTATATTAATAAATATAAATAAAAATCTCCGTAGATAGTTTGCACGCTAACAGCCAAACACTAGTTACTCAAACTGTGACTGCTATTGATGAGCACTGAGCGGTGATTCATCAATAGATTTTACCTTAGATCTCCAAATAATTTAGTCTCGACGGTTTAAAATATATTTTCTTTTTGCTTATTTAGTTACAGTCATAGGAACTTTTATTTAGATAATTAACGAGAGACTCAATATGTAACAATGATTATTTATCACTTTTATTACAAAACATAAAAGTGACATAATAAAAAATAGGGCTTATGTTTTTAATTTATTAAATATGAGAATTAATTGGGACACCTATCTCTAAATAGTTTTTCTTTTTTTCAAATGATAGGCTGAAATTCAGATGGATTGAGTCGAGTTTTAATAAATCCAATTCGAACCCAACATATATAAAAACTATTGAGTTCGATTGGATTGGATTCGACTTGACTTAAGTTACTCACCTAAATTGTTCAACCTAACTCAATCTAAATTGCTGATCCGACACAACCCGAGTTGTTGGATCAACAACCCAATTCGTTTTTAGCCCAAATTTGGGGAAAAAATAAGTAGTAGATTTTCTATATTTTCTGAAACTCGGATTGAATTGAGTAAATTCGGTTTGATCTGATTGATTTTAACTTTTCAACCTAATCTAACGCTAAATTTATAAATATATAAGCCAACCCAATGATTTCTTGCATCAGGTCACTGTATCATATTAAAACCCCTCCCAAATTTCACTCATAATTGCAATCAATCTTTTCTCCGAAAATACCACAACCATAAATGCTTGTTAACAGGCATCTTATGAAATAATTCGAGATTAAGAAGGTTTAGGTTAGGAGTATACTTGGGTGGGTGTATGAAATTGAGAGTAAAATTTTAGTTCACATTAATTCGATAGAAAACTAAATTGAGTCGCGTGTCAATCAACGTAATTAAATAGTTAATTGAATTTATTTATTTTGTAGTAGTATAGTTCAAGTGAAGAATCATCTATAAAAATGAATTATCAACATGAAGATATAATCATTATAAATAGTGATTTTAAAAATAATTAAATAATAATAAGAAATAAGAAGTATGTATTTATATTGTTCAAATAATTTGGACAAATTGAATTATATACAAATACTCCAATTCTATCTAAACAAAAAATAAGTTAAATTAATCTATAATATTTTAAATTAGAATAATTGTCCAACTCAAGTATAATCTAATTAAGGTGTTAAGATCTCTTAAAATATTTTACTAATTTTCAAGATATGCAAGGCTGACTCTGACTATAAGTATAGTAAGCCGCTGCTTAAAGTCTCCATCACTATAATTAGTAATTTTACTCACAATTTCAGAACTTGTAGTATGCCTAGGGCCCTGAGATGTCGACACTTGTTTACACTGAAGACATGTATAAATTTTCTTATTTAAAGAAATTGAGTAAATTTACAGAGAGTGAATTTCCCTTTAATATAAAATGAGAATAAAGTCGATTTCTTTAGCATCCATCACTCCAGTGCCTTGTGATTGGTAGAACCCGAATTTTGGAGGTGGTATAGATAGAAGAGAAAAGTGGAGGTTGCATAGAAGGAGAAGGTGAGGGTAGAGAGAGAGAGCGTCTGTGGGATAACGTGCGCGTGAGAAGGTGGGAAGAAGTCACAGTCTGGACTCTGGGGCCAGTCCCGACAAGGTATGGAAAATAGCATTAAAAAAAGGAAAGAAAAGAGGAAAGAGAGGTGAGGTGGGACGGGAAGGATCTCAATCAACCCTAACCGGCAACATAATATTTAATTATTGCCTTCCTTACTTCAGCAGTTCCCTTTCTGCTTCCAACTTTCCTCTGTTTTACCCTTTTCTTTTCTGATACACCAATTTGATTCTCACGTGGGATGCAGGTGGAGTAGAGTTGAGTGGGTGGGCCGTGGTGGGGCCAAGTGGGTGGTGAAATTTCACCCTCCAGTTTCCATTATGAATGAGAATGACTGTCACTGCATTTTCACCGGTTATTCTATCTGTCAAAACGGGTGTAATTATTAAGAAAAATATTAATAATAGATAGTTTTGTTATCAAAGTCTTAATTCTTGAATGGACATTTGGATTAGGTGGCCATTCTAATATAGAAAAACTGTTTTAGGAGGTACGGATTTTTCAGATTTCTCACTTTGTCTTCTATTTATCTGTAAAAATCGGTTAACTTTCCAGTGCATCGGTTCACCTGTCCGGTGCACCGATGAGTGAACCGATTTACTTGAAAATGGAAAGAGTTAAAATCGGTGCACTGAATCAATTTTTGTGGATGGATGGAGGACAAAGTGGGAAGTTCACTAAAATCCGTGTTTCCTAAAAGAGTATGCATGTGGTAGGATGGACACCCTTTAGATTTTGAAGTATATAAACACACGGGTTCTCTTTCTTTAGCCGTCAGGTTTTAAGGATGAGTTCTACTCATATGTTTAAATATGGTAACAGAGTGGGAGTATCACAGGGATAGATCAAGTATGTAACTCTAGCCCTGTGTGGAGGGGGAAACTGAGTGTCTCTTGCCCTAGCGCTGAGAGAAAATGTTAGTAAAATCCTGCATCGCCATTGAACCTGTGGGTTATGGGATTTATAAGCACATGAGTTTCCTATCTTTACTAGCCAGTTTTTAAGGATGAATTATACTAATGTGTTTTAACAGTTTTTATATTTTGTAAAAAAAATTATAACACTTTATTTTAAATAAAGTTACAATTTGAGTTGCATAATCAAATTGAGAGTCAAATCTTACTTTTAACAAATTTAATTCCAATCACTAATTTTCGTTCTAATTCATATTTCAACTTCTTTCAACCTTCTCATTATCCAATCCATTTTGAAAAGTCCAATCCATTTTTAATTCAAATCAACCAATTCGAACAAGATTAAATTAGGGTCACGGGAAATCCCATATAATTAAGTAGTTAATTTGGTCTATATATTATATTAATATATTTCAAGAAAAGATATACTATAAAAACAAAGTCTTCACCACTAAACCATAATCATTATAAAGAGTTAAACCTAATAAATATAAAATAAAAATATAAAACTAAGGCATATTTTTATATATAATTTAAGTAATTCATGGAGATCAAGTTATACAAAGCATGACCCTAGTTCAAACCAAATTAAAAATGAGCTGAGCCAAGCTTTTTCAGCCTATACCAACCTATATTTTAAATAGATTGAGTTAGTTCACCCATATTTCAAATCAGACTAACTGAGTTTGGGCTGAACATAATGCAAGTTACATCCCTAATTTTAAATATTAACATAAAAATGTGGATCAAATCATTTTGATGAAGCGGGTAGCATCGGATTTGAAATGTGGACGGGTGACTCAGTTTTGAGGACTAAATAAATTGTAATTAATGGACTAAATGGGTTTGATTAATGGGAATTAGATGGGCTAATGGGGTTTAAAATAAAATAAAATAAATAAATATGGATGAAACATGGCAAAGGACGTTGAATGAGGAAGGGACGCTAGAGTGGTAATTAAAATGATAGGTGGGCCTTGGGTTATTGTGAGGTGTTAGTAATAAATAAAAAACAAATGAACGTTGGTTTGGGTGATATAATAAAATAAAAGAAAAGAAAAGGAAGGCAAGGAGGAAGTGGGAAAAAATAAAGAACAAAAGATGAAAGAAATAGAATCAGGGACGGTAGTTAAGAAAGGGACCAGGACAACAAGGAGGGACGGATTGATGGCAGCGAGTGGATGAAGGGGTCTGTCTGGCTGAAAGCGAATGTAAGTGGTTGTTTGGCTGGGGACGAAGGACTTGTAGTGGACAAGGATGGTGGTGAAGGCTGTTATGGGTTGCAGGGAATATTGGGTTGAACTAGGAGTCTCACTCCTGCTCAAACTCTCTTTTCTTATTCAACACTCTTTATCAAGTTGGTGCGAATATATCGATGGATCTCAACTTGGACAATATCTCTTGAAATTTAGCAGTAGATATATTTTTTGTGAATATATCGACTAATTGTTGATCACTGCGAACAAACGGAGTAGAAATAACATTAGCTTGGAAATTCTCTCGAACAAAATGACAATCTACTTCAATGTGTTTGATTCGCTCATGAAATACTGGATTTGAAGCAATGTGTATCCCAACCTGATTATCACCAAATATTTATGTTGGCTAAGTAGAACTAAAACTCAAATCTTGCAAGAAAGACCAAAGCCAAATAACTTCACTTGTGGTTGAGGTCATCGCACGATAACTCTGCATTTGCACTTGATCTTGAACAACATTCTGCTTTTTACTCT
Organism: Chimonanthus salicifolius; assembly: GCA_013350335.1. Classification (NCBI taxonomy): domain Eukaryota; kingdom Viridiplantae; phylum Streptophyta; class Magnoliopsida; order Laurales; family Calycanthaceae; genus Chimonanthus; species Chimonanthus salicifolius. The sequence continues at coordinate 37,601,015 of CM023539.1, forward strand.
TCCAAGTTACCAGGTTACCTCCTACATAGGTATAATATCCTGTTGTAGACTGTCAATCAACTGGACAACTTGCCCAATTAACATCAGTGTAAGCAGTAATAGAATTATTTCCATTTTTACGTATCCATATACCCATTCCTGGTGAACCTTTCAAATACTGTAAAATTCTATTGACGACATTCATGTGAGTAACTGTAAGTGCATACATAAATCTGATGACTATACTGACCGCATAAGAAATATCTAGTCGAGTAATGGTTATATAAATCAATCGATCAACCAATCTCTGAAACTGACCAATATAAAAAAACAATGCACCATCACTACCAAGCTTACTGCCACTGTCAGTTGGAGTATCTGAGGGTTTAACTCCTATTTTTTCCAGTATTCTGTAACAATTCCAGCACATATTTTATTTGATTGAGAAACATGCCCTACTTTGAGTATACAACTTCTAATCTAAGAAAATATTTTAATGCTCTCAGGTCTTTAATGGCAAATCTTTTGTGCAGGAGAGTTTAAGTCTTGTAATGTCATTTTGATCATCGCCTGTGATCACTACATCATCAACATACACTAAAACAACATTTGTACCAGACACACCTTTCTTGACAAACAAAGAAGAATCAGCTGCACTCCTTTTAAGCCCGTTACTCATGAGAACGGAACTGATTAGCATACCAAGTACGAGGAGACTGCTTAAGCCCATATGTGGCCTTTTCAAGTTTGTACACAAGTCCAACTTTCGATTCTTGAGGATGATAAGGTGGAATACTCATATAAACCTCTTTTTCTAAATCACCATGCAGACATGCATTTTTAACATCCATCTTAGATAATTCCCAACCTTAATTTGCTGCCAAAGAGAGAAGCACTCGGTAGGTGTTCATGTTTGCAACTGGTGCAAATGTTTTTTTATATCCTTTCCATAAGTTTGCGTAAATCATCTAGCAACTAGTCTCACCTTTTGTCGCTCTACAGTTCAATCACTCTTATATTTAGTTTGTATATCCAGCGACACCCAACGGTCTTCTTTCAATGAGGCAATTTGATAATACTCCAAGTTTTATTATCATCAAGTGCCTGCAATTCTTTTTTCATAGCCTATCACCAGATAGGAACAAAGTTAGCTTCACGAAATGTCTTTGGCTTGTGTTTACTAGATACTACACTTAAGAAAGCCAAATGAGACTGAGTAACATTGTCATATGTCAGGCAATCCTCCACTGGATATGATACAACATGGTAAGTGAAAAAATCTTTCATTCTTGTTGGAGCACAAATCTTTATACTCGATCTCCATAGAGGAAGGGGAGGAGACGGTATTGCAGTTGTTGTAGAATTGGCTGACTTTCTGGAGAGAGAATCTCAGTAGGAGATGCCAGTATTTCAGTTGATGCAGACATTGGTTGAATTTCTAGAGATATAATCTTAGTACTTCTGTTGGCAGGGAGATCATCAATTACAGTATGAAGAGGTAACAAATCAGACAAGTTCTCCCCCTGGGACCGATTCTCAGAATCATTGTGTGCTTGGAAATAATTTGTTGTTCCTAACTACATCCCTAAGAGGGTTATTTATACAAGAGAAAATACAAAAATAAGTGGCTATCTAATTTCAAATTTGATTTCAAAAAAAAAAAACTATATCCATTTATCTTGCTACATCAATCTCCCTTGGTCAAAAGGAACTCGTCCTCGAGTGCGTATCCAATATGAGAACCTTCAATATTTAATTGTTGCTACTTTGCGCTTCAAAGGTTCGAGCATGTCAGGTAGCACTTCTTGTGTCTGCGGTAGCATGATGTCAGGAGGGGCCGTTTGATTCAAGAAGTCTTCAATGAGGAGCGGCTTGACATTAGTAAGGAGCAAATAAGGATCACTGTTGATAAAAATTCAACTTCTTTGACACATGTGATACCTCTGGTTCCTATGGTAGTTGCAATACCAATGGTGGGTCTATCTTGCTGATTGCATCAACTGTAACGTTGGCAATGCAACTTGTTTGTTCTCCAACATGAGCACTGTCTGTGGACTCATGTCTGACGGAGGAACATATACGAGATGCAATGAAATGGGCACGCATGCCGAGGAAAGTGTCACACACTCAAAGGCAAACTCTAGGGGCACATGTATGGATTCTGAGGAAGCAGACAAACATCTCAATGAAACTGACACACATTCCAAGAAAAAGGGCATGAACCTCGAAGAAGACTCTGATTTGACCAATGCCGGGATCTCATCTATCTCGACCGATTTTGGCTTGATAGCCCTCACTGGGAATGATGAGTAATGACACACCATTGGTATTGTGAAAGATGAATTTTGAAAAATGAATAGTCCAACTTCTCACGGTAATCTCGGTGACGATCATTCAAGCGATCAAACTTAGCTGAGTCTCATCACTACTGTTCTCAAATATTGCATGTCCTGCTGAAATTTTTGCTCCCATGGCATCAACCTGTAGGAAGCAATTAAATTTGAGATCCACTTTTTTCTTTTTTTTTGACCTCTTTCTTTCTTTCTTTCTTTTGGCCTTTTTTTAGACTCCGAATATCGCTTGATGTAGAATATCTCACTCGATTAAGAAGGGAAAACCTTTGATCGGTCGTGTAAACCTTGTTCTGATACCAGTTGACGTAGCGGGTAAGATCGGATTTGAACTGTGGATGGGTGACTCAGTTTTTAAGAACCAAATAAATGGTATTTAATGGACTAAATAAGTGGGATTAATGGGCATTGGGAATTAGATGGTTTAATGGGGTTTAAAATAAAATAAAATAAAATAAAGAAATATGAACGAAACATGGCAAAGGACGTTGAATGAGGAAGGGACGTGGTAGTGGTAAATTAAATGAAAGGTGGGACTTGGGTTACTGTTAGGGGTTGGTAATAAATAAACAACAAGGGAACGTTGGTTTGGGTGAGATGATAAAATAGAAGAGAAGAAAATGTAGGAAATGAGGAAGTGGAAAAAAAGAAAAAAGTAAAAAATATGAAAGAACTGGAAAGAGAGACGATAGTTAAGAAAGGGAACAGGACAACAAGGAGGGACTTATTGACGGCAGCGAGTGGAGGAGGGGGGTGTGGCTGCAAGGTAAGTGGTTGTTTGGTTGGGGTCGAAGGACGGGTAGAGTTCTAGCCTCATTGCCGCATTTGATATTTCTTAGCTTTAGTCTTATTTTTTGGGATCGGCATAAATATTTTCCTATCACCACTTTAGACAAACAACTTTAGTGTTCAAAAGCATCACCACTCTAATTAATCGGCCTGTTTTTTAAGTTGAATATCCAATCCTAACATATGATATCAAAGTTAAGTCTCAGACCACTTTATATACACTTAAAATAATTCTAAGTGAATAAGATGACAGAACGATATGATTGTCGAATAGCCTCATTCAAAAGAAGATTATTGGAGTTGCGAACAACTCGAACATTGAAAGTATAAAGAGACTTCTAAATATTTAAAAATGACTTAGATCAATTTACATAATAAAGTAGTCTTTTAAACTGAAAATTCAATCCAAACAATTTAAACTATCGCCAAAGTTGTTCTCTATTTTGTCTACTTATCTCTCTTATGTATGCAATGTTGTTTTCGTCGGTGTGGAGGATTTAAACGTGAGGGAAGGTCAATGCTTTGTCCATTGGCTTGGTGGTTAGGTAGGCTTTGATTGGGTAATGTCTTTTATCTATAGGCTATTGTAGAGAGAGCCATGTTTTGCGTCCTGATCATGAGTATCATTAATTGCTTTCTTAAATGCTTTTCCCTCTTTTTCTTAAGATTTGGTACGGTGTTGCTAAGAACTACAATGTTTTTTGTACTTATGAATCAGATTCATTGCAAGAGTCTTTCTTAACTGACACTGAAAAAGAGGGTCACCTCTTCAGGTAGCGCAGGGTGTTCTTTCCTTTCATTTCATGTTTGAGCTTTCTGTGTTGTGATTATTGTACCATGAAGTTATTATTAGGGTCAATGAGGGTAGGAGAGCTTTGTTGCAGTGTTAGCGATAATGTGGGTGTGTGTAATTATGGAAGATTAGCAGGGGGCATAGATATGGCTATGTAAAGGTCAATAAAGGCATGTGTAATTACTAATTACCTGACCTGTCAAGAACTAGAAAAGTTATCTAGGTGAAAAAGTTTTTACAGCAATGGGTACTAATAAGTGTGCAATCGAAGGGTATATTTATTATTTTTACAATGTAAGCACGTGATACTTGTATTAATCAAAGTGGACAGATGGTTTTTTTTTTTTCTTTTTAAATTGATAGTAACACTAGAGGGTTGTTTGTTATTTTTTTGGAGATGAAAATTGAAGAGAATAAAAAATGGGGCATTTTTCTATTTTTTCATAGAAAAAGGGTTCTTTGTCAAGATAGAAAAGAATGAGACTTTTCTCTTTATTCAATAAATCATTTTTCCATTGAGAGGATTTGAAAATTTAATGAAAAAAAGAGAAATGTCATGTTTGCTCAAATGACAATGTTCTTCATTATTGATGAAATGTTGAGTTAAACAACAAAAACATTAGTTTTCACCGGCCAACATGGCATTAATTTTTACAGCGCTTGTTAGATGATGTGGATCAAGCCCAATCATAAATTTTCATGAAAATTTATTTTTCTCAAAAAATTAGTAAACAACCTCTGATGCTATTGTTTTTTCTTTATTATTTATTAAAAAACCACAAAATAAAATTACTAGGATTTTTTTATATATAATGTGGGTATCTTCACTATATATTAAAGGTAAAATTAATCTCACATATATACAAAACTACTCAAAAGCTTGTGTATCAGGTTTACCGTGAAGCAAGTATAAAAAATTACAAACAAATAACATCTCTCATGGAATAATATAGAAGTGCCCAAGAGCCCACTCTTTTTGGCTTAACTAGAGTATGCAAATGATGGTATTGACACTGGAATGTGTGGTTGATGAGCAGCACATAAGCTAAATTTTCCAAGGGTTAATCAGGGTTCTCTTTGATCAGGGAGTATTATAAATACACCTTGTTTAGAAAGGGTCTTCAAAAATGGGAAAGACCCTTTATTTACTAAATAAGGATAATGAGGGTTACCCCTTCCAAATGCAGCCAAAATTGCTAAAATAAGAATATGGAGATTTTCCATTTTCAAGAGCGTCAAAGTGCTGAAGTATAATGGATGGTTATCCTGTTCCCGTGGCCATTCATCTCCAAGTCTGCAACAGTTCAGACCTCAACCTCTTAGAAATCTTGAAAGCGGGGGTTAAAATATTGGCTAATATCGGCTGAGGATTTTACACTTAGTATCATACGATTTTCCACGTGTAAATTCAAAAATAAGAAAAAAAAATTGTTATTTAAACATGTAAGGATAGCAGGATATATTTCTTTTTTGAGAAGGTGGGTTTTATCTTTTGTGAATCCCAATAACTTATTTACACTTCAATTGTCAAGAAGACATTTAAAATATCTGCTTAAATGATCTTCACCATTGAATTAAATATATTTGTTATCGAACTGTTAAATTAGATTAAGATGAACAGATAGATTACAGACTTAATCCTCCATGTAACCATCTTGAAATGGTTGAGCCTACCCTCTAAAACAACCCTTGAAAGAAAAAGAGGGTACTCCTACAGCACACAAGATGCCTTTGCACAATGAATGAGTATCTGCACATATTTCTAATTGCTATATATAATATTAAAAATTATAGCACCTCTAAAAGGTGCATTTTATTTTCACTATATTAAGAAGTACAATACACTTTTGATAAAATGTATTTTATTTTTATATAATTCGTGATCTACATGAATTCAAACTTAAGATCTAACATTCAATTATGTTTAAGCCAACCAATTATTTCAATTTTTTTATTTCATAGTCTTATTGTTTGAAATACATAATAATAGTTCTCCCTCTCTTTTTTATTTTTAAAGCAACTCTATCTAAGAGACAAGACTATTGGAGTAACTTGAGGTAATCAAAAGCTTGGTTTAAACTGCATATAAAAATGATAAAAGCAAATAATAGAGACACCCTTTTTATTTTTTTTCTTCTTTAAATTTTACAAGCATCTCATAGCATAAAGGTGAAGCTACCCAAGGTGATTTACTATAATCAAAAGATAAAATTACAATTAATACATGAGTAATCTTGTTTTTTTCATAAAAGTGCCTCTAAGAATTAAAAAAGAAAAAACACCTGTGTCATTTATCATATTTTAAAATTTACTGATAGAAAATAAATAATTCAATCGCAAAATTTAAAACACATGTAACCCATTCAATCCACCAAATAAGAATTCCACCCACTTTTTAACTCGATGATTAAAATTGTAAGATGGTAACGAGGACACCAAGAAATGGAAAGAGGTGTGTCAATCTTGAAAGGTATTTATCCTTTGATGAATGTAAACATGCTTTAATATTCTTTAATCTCTTCATTTTACTTTATTCATTCTTTAATCTCTTAATTTTACTTTATTCAGATGATTAGATATTACTAGCTGCCCACTAGGGCTGAAATTTGGGTGAATTACGTCAAATTTTAATAAATTCAGTCTAACCTATTTAAAAATTTATTGAGTTCGACTTGATTCAACTCGAGTTGTTTGTCCTACAGCCCGACTCATTTTTAGTCAAAATTTAGAAAATAATCAACAGCAAATTTTTTATATTTCTTAAAACTCAGGTTAAATCTGATTTTAAATTTTTGTCTCAACTTTAATTTCATATGCATTTTCCAACTAGATCAAATCCTAAACTTATAAATACATAACTCTGCGCAATGATTTCTCATATCAAATCATACATACCGAATTAAAACTCATCCCAAGTTTTACCCCCAGTACCCACAACTGAGTAGAGCTTCCACAGTTCCACTAGCTTTGCTTCCTGGCCCACTTCACTTTGAAATTTCAATTGCCCTTATACCCAAGACATATATGGTCCTCTGTCGAAGAGTGTCTTGTTGATCTTAAAGAAAAAATAAATTATAAATTGAATTTTTTTTGTTTTATATTATGCAATTATGTCCAGAAAATGAAAGAAAGTTAAAATAAAATTCCAGCATCAGGTATTAAGATTTTTTCACAGAAATAAACAAATCCTTTTCTAATTAAACATTTCAGAATTTAAACATCCTAGCATAATCATTAAGATTCTAAGATCCAAAGTTACAACTCCTGATTTTAATACTTTTTAAAAGTATAAAATTCTAATTTAGACAAAATCCAAAATATATGTTCTTTATTAAATTAGATATGATTCATCTAACCAGGTGGGGTGGGTGCCATGATGAACTCATCAATGAGCTTTAATATTTCTCCCCCTCCCGCTCTCTTTCCATTCTCATGGCTACAACGTCACATCCTTTATGAACGAATCTCTTCGCCCTAGGTTGAGTCATAGATCTATTTCAGTAGGGCTGCTCTTTAGTTGTTGGGTTCCTTTGTTCATCACCGTAGCACTTCTCTTGTATGCACAGGTGTTCCTCTGTTCATGGACCCATTTGTTAACCGCAAATTTCCCAACTCTTCAAGTGTTAGCTCTTTCTCTTTTAAAACAAGTGTCCTCTTAATCCTTCTCATGCTAGCTCCTATTCCTACTTCTTCTAGCTCTTCCACCTGTTGCTCAAGTTCAAACTCTTATTCATATAGGATCTTTTTTCTTAGATGGATCTCGATTTCTAAAGTCGCATTTGGAGGAGAGATAAATTTTATAGAGATAGATAAACAGAGGTAAATAACAAGAGATGGATAATCAATTATAATACTAATTGTTTCAAAATGATTTTTAAAAGTGAGAGTAAAAGAATAAATAAAGGTTAAATTGATATTTTTTATCTTTATTTTTTAATTATCAAATAAATATAATAAGCAGTGACACCTTGTTCTCTTTACATCCCTCATCGAAACGCAGTCTAAAGATCTTTTGCTTGGACTTTTTTCCTTTTGAAAACAGCTACCAACATGTACATGGGCATTTGTGCCCCCACATGCAACTAGAAATGTGATCTCATGTTTGCATACTTTGTCAAAGCTACAATCTCCTCTTAAATCACAACTTGCAGCCCTTTGATCCTTTGAGCATCTCGAAATAAAGTCAACTCCATTACATCATGGGCTTTTAAAGCACCACATAAAATCTCTAAGCTCATCTCAATCTTTCAAGATCAAATTTACATTATTCTAGTAAATTCTCATATATTAAAACAATAAGTACTTGGAATTAAAAGATTCAAAAGCCAGTGTTGATTGAGGAGTGAGGGTTTGTGTCAGCATGAAACTCTTAATATAGTTAAGACTCTTTTCTGAACTATAATATATATTTATATTCCTGCTATAATTTTTTGGTGACATAATAACAAATCATCTCCTCCTTTGTGGTTTTTCCTTTCACCATTTTTTATGTAAAATCTTGTGTTTTATTGTGGTTTGATTTTATTCTTCATAGTATCAGAGAAGGTTATGTGTGTAGTCATGGAGTCTAGTTGGATATAAGGGCGGGTCTAAAGTTTCCACGTGAAATCACAGAACGTAACTGCACGTGTGTGAAGTTTTCACGTGCAATCATAAGATCAAACTGCACGTTAAAGTGGATGTGAAGTGACAATAGTCCTACATCGGTTAATTCAAGAAATCAATAACTCTATATAACACTTGAAGCACCATTCTCTCAACGCTTAATTTTTTATAGTGAGTTCTATCTTAAGAATATTATTAAGTCATGATTGTCCAACAATTAGACAGACCAACCAAAAGTTGACCAAGCCCATCACCCCCATCTTTTGTCAAAGGCATATGGGTAGAACATTTATAATTTTTTATTTAAATGGGTCAAGTTGACACCAACCTCATTGTAAATGGATGCATTCAAGCTAACCCCTTTGATCATATTTGATTGGGACAAATTAACCTGTTTAATAAACCAGAGTAAATGGAAAAATGAATTTCAATCAAGTTGATCTATTTAATTCATATATAACCCATTGTTAAGTCTAACCATAATTCATATTTAAAACTCTTGGGAGACTATTCATTAAGTCTTAAAGTTGACCACACATTTTTTTATGAAATATGTAAAACATGATCATACAATGGGTGAGGAAAATTAGAATATCAGCTAGTTGTTTTAGCCTTATGATTTTTATTAGCTAATGGGTGACAAAATTCATTCTTTATGATTTTTTTATAGGATAGTGGTGTTATATGAATGAATGCAACTCACACAATAATCACCACACAAGACACAAAGCTTTTACGTGGTTCACTCGAAGGCTACGTCCACGGAGCATTTGCTCAATTCACTATGAAGAAGATGAAGAACATGGTGCTACAATGACTCTCTCCATAGTCTCTCCTCTCATCTCACAGAAAGAAGTCTTACTTCAGCTTAACCCTAAAGAGTAAAACTGTAACGCCCCGACCCGAAAGTGGACCCGGAACGCTACTGATTTTTTTTTTTTTTGGTAAACTAATCTCAAGACTTATAACTGGGCTGGATCAAGAGTTAGGCCCAGCATCACATGTCCTCAACATGTGATGTTACACACAAACCATAAACGTACCCACATGCATACACATAACATACAATCGCATATTTCCATAAATGAAATATTAGATTAAACAAATCAGAATAGCTACGGATCACATAGTAGTTTATACAAGCCAACACATAATAAGTACCACATAGAGTACTTTACACAAATTATAGTTCTAAAGAACCAAACATTAACAACAAGTCCCCGTAAAAGGGAATCCAAGGCTACGGAACAGCTTATCCTTCCTAAGTTTGATACGAAGGTTCCTCCTCCTCAGGGAAAACTCCCAAAATGTGAGTAGTGCGAGTTAACTAGCCCATTGAAAAGAACATAACAATGCAGTTTATTTAACATCAGGTTAAGTCAAAATCAATATTATCAACATAATAGTTTCATCATGCCCAAAATCTCATCATAATTCTATAACTGCTGACATCCACCGTAACACCTAGATACTACGTTGAGACCATTAGTATTAAGTCCAGACACGGTCAAAATACTTCTTCCAAGTACATCTCCGGCCCACCCAAAACCGGTACTACACACACAAGCTCAGTAACTGACCCACTTGGTCAAGTAGACGTAAACCGACACACACAAGCTCGGTAATGGTTCAATAGCAAAGGGTGCATGGAAGCAATATTAATAACATCACAACTCATAAGCATCATCATATGTGATCAACATCACAATTATCCATAAGCACTTTTCACAATAGTGTATCATATTTAGGCATATAAGTGGATTCATCAAAATAGATCATTGAAACCACTCATTGTACTAGATCATTTTTTAACCTGATTTACTCCTACTGCAGTGTTAAGTCTTTTCAACGAAATTGTGTGGTATCGAAGTATCTATCCAGCATACAAACAAATATACAGATAATGATTACTCAAAATACATAGCATAATAAGCAATACATACTCATAGTATTTCAAATCTTATTTTCTGAAAATCCGAGGGGAAATGGAACTGAGTCTCCTATTTGGTTACTAGCCATTTTATTTTACAATAATCAGCAATATATATATAATAGAGTGCTCAGTCCACTTCTCATATTGTCTTCTTGGCATGAGCAGATTGACGTATTGAGTTAAGCCTAGAGATATAAGGTGCTCAGGCTACTACTCTTATAGTAGTTAGGCCTAGAGGTCACTCAGTGCCCGAATCCTTCTTTTCTACCTAGCGGCGAAGGAAATCGCGCAGCTACAGATAGTTATAGGGCTGAATCAGCCACAGATAGAGAGTATGGGCTTGGAAGTGAATACAATAAATAATACACTATAGTATTAAAAGAAAAGGGGTTACTATCATTTTTAATTATAAAAAAAGAGGTATAAATATCACATTAAAACCTATGGTGTAAAACATGAAATCTTAAATCAAACCAAGATTTACAAATCAAAACTGGGTTCTTCGGAACATGCCTAGGAACCTGGTACTGTGGTTTCGAAAGTTCTGAGCCACTGCCTGAAACTAGTCCACAGAACCTTCGGAACATGGTTCTGTCCTTCAGAACTTCCGAGGCTCAAGTCTTGGAACTTCCAACGGTGCTTCCAAGTAGAAAAACAGAAAATACGGCATTCTGTGAGTTTCGGTGTGCCTCAGAACATGCCGAGAGAAGCTCGGAACTTCCGAGCAGTTCGGTCCTTCCAACACAAGCTCGGAATGTCCCGCCAGCAGAGGCGGAAAACAGTTAGCCTCTGATTACTTCGAAACCCCGATCCGAAGCCCAACTCTCGGACCTTCTGAGAGTCGTCTATCTCATCTGTCTGCAACAGCAAACAATAAGGGCAACTGATGAGTGAAATGAGAATCCTAGAAACAATGGATTTTCTAGGTTCGTTTTTCACATCCAACTGATTAGATTGACTCCTTAGTGAGTCCTCTTGACATAGGGAATAAATTAAAGCCTTAACACTGATTCAAAATCTCTGATTTTAGTATGAACACTAGAATGACATAAGAATTTTCAAGATTTTCTTAAAACTTCAATTCCATTTTCCACACTCAAAACTTAGTCAAATTTACTTCTGTTTGATTCTAAACTTCTTAAAATTTAAAAACGAATACAATGGTTACCTTTCACTTAATCTCTGAAGTTGAAAATCCAAAACTTGAAAAATCTTCCCCTTAAGCTTACGGTGAAATTTTGAAAATTAAAAGGGGAGATGGTTTGGTCTGGTTTTCAGAGAGTTGAATTCTTATTTGAGGTGAAACCAGTTGGGAGGGAGGGTAGATTTATAGAGTTTTTTACCATGTCAGGTGAGAGACACCTCACCGGCAGCCCACGGGCGCTGCATGGGTTGCCTCGGCCACGTACCAGCAGCAACAATAAGACAGTAACTTTTATTTGCAAATAAGTCCTTCTGGATTTTTTGCAAATAAGTCCTATTTTGGTCTTAATTAAATTTTAACTCAAAATATGATTTAAATAACTTGATTAGTTTATTCCAACTTAACAAAAATGTTGGGTTTTATAAACTCTACTCATCATAAAATTTTAGAGATTTAAAATTCACCAAAAACCATAGATTAAAACAAAATCCACATTTTGACAATATTTACTTAATTTAATTCATGATTAATAAAAGGGTTTACAACCTTTATTTTCAAAATTTGGAGAAATAAACTATATTGTCATATTAAAACCTAACATCACATGATTTTTCTCAAAATTTTCTTATTTCTGAAATCATTTAGAAACATTTATTTCTTCTTCTTCGAGGTCTTTTCGGGTAGTTTTAAATACCATTTTCTGAAAATAATATAATTTTGTAATTATAAATCAAAGTCCTTGATTAAGGGAAATAATATGATTCAACAATAATCAAACAATTACATACATAGAAGAAATAATATTGATAAATGGTAAATTACCATTTTGTCCTTTCAACTGGACGTGTAACTGTAACACCCGCCCCTTTTCACCGTAAAATCAGAGTACATTTTTTTTTTAAGTGATAAAGTGACAAAGGGCACGGACGTCACGACGCGAGTTAAGTTCCGAGCTTCTAAAGCCCAGCCCTTAACTGGCCAACCCTACGCGTGCGTGGAACATAAGTCCACGAGTACGGTTCACGCATAGCAAGTAAGTTCACAGAAAATAAAAATAAATGCGGATGATCATAGAACTATCCTACCAGTTTTTCAGATAGCAGGGAAGTAAGATCCATTTAATTACTAAAATGCCACTGAACTGCACCGTCCAAAATAAAATATACAACATAGCAAGCCATCTAAATTATTACATTTCCAACAAGCTAAATTATACAATTACACATTTCCAAAATGAAATAATTCAACTTAAACAAAATAACTAATCCGCCTTCCCAAGCTCCTAAGCTTGGCTTCCATCTCGCCCTTCTGGTCCGCCATCTCCTGCATTGTCAGCTAGGGTAGAAGTAGGGCGTTAGAACAACGCGCCCAGTAGGACTCCGAGTAGGGCTAATACATGGATTAGTAATAACAACATACTGATAATAACCCAATGAAAAATGATAAACCACGTATAGTGAAAATATACGATGTATGCCATGCCCTGGGTGTCTATGTTATGAATCCCACCCATCATTCCTGCCATATACTGTCATATCCCTCTTGACGGAAGAACCTCGTCAAGACATGTCCAACCGCAAAATATCCCCCTTGACGGCAAAGCCTCGTCAAGGTGTCCCCATGCCTGTTCTCGGTTGCCCCGATGGAGCATGGACTCCGGTTTGTTTATTTTTTTCCTCCCATGCCATGCATGAGATGTAATGCATTCTGCTATGTAATATTTATAACTCATAAGCTTAAGATATCATACATAGCCTTAATTTATAATGCATAACCTTAATCATAGTTCATAGCCATTAAATAAAATCCATCTTAAACATAGCATCCATAATTGTAAAAACCCATCATAAGATAAATACTAAAATCAATAAAATATGACAAAAATACCATCACACATCCATGGCTTACAAATAGGTAGGAATCCTACTGAATACGACTCGCGTCTTTATTTCGTTTTCGTCCGACAATCCGGCTACCGACTCGCGTACCGCTCGTGCTATCCGGTACCTAATTAAATTACCAAATCAATCCAAGTTTTAATCATTTCCGAGCCCATAAATCATAACTTAGTGGGTTTCTTCATTTTAGCCAATAATTACCATTTGTGCCACTACCCCTTTACATAACCAATTACTCATTCATTCATGCCTATTTAAACCCAAAATTGATCCACAACCTAGGTCCTTAACTTAGGTCCATCATTGACTTACCAAAACATTAAAATTTGTCATGTAATTAATCTAACCATTACTCATTTAAATCCATTCAAACCCATACTTAATCACATATATACCCATTGACCTTAAACCCAAATTGATTTACAATTTGGGGCATGGGTTCGGCCATACACCATGGCCGAACCCATGATGTTCCTTTCTCCATTTTTTCTTGAGTCCATTGTTACATTTTAGATCCACCAATAATCCCTCCTTGAGGGGTTTAAATCATGCAACTAAACCATATTCTTAGCCCCATTTGGATCATCACTTTTGTTCACTTGAAACCCAAAATTCATCAACACATTACCCTTTAAACCCTTCATTTAATCACCATTTCATCACCATTCCATTGCATTTTTCATTATACAATCATTTTAAAACATTACTCCCATGCATTCATTAAAACCCTAATTCATTAATTAAGAACCCACATTGCTTTCCATTCTTAAAACCCTAAGCAATTTAAACCAACCACCAAATCACCCACCATGGGGTTCGGCCATATTACATGGCCGAACCCTATGGCCCATGATTCTTATTTCTAAGTACCCAATTCCATGCTTAATTTAATCAATCACATAATGCACACAATATATTTCTCCAATTTCTTACCCTAACCCTAATTCACCCATTTAGGGTTTTCTCCATCTTCCACCCTTCCATTTAATGTATCTAAATTCCATAGTATAAAATCATCTATCCACCATTAATTTCACAAAAATAAATTCCATTTCTTAAACCCTAAAATCCAAAATTCTTTTATTTAAGAAATACTCACTATCCGACGTCTCCTCCTATTTCCGCTGCTCCCGTCGGTCTCCTTAGCCTCCTCTCTCCTTCCTCTTGATCTTTGATAGGTCAAGATCTTTGATCAAGGGTGGCAACTCGCAACCCTAGAATCGGCCATGTTAGGTTTGAATTGAGAGAGGAAAAGAGGAAAGATGATGAGAAGAAGATGATGACCTTAACCTTAGATAAATTTTTTGCACCAAGTTTTTACTTCTTTGTTCTCCCCTTGAGCTCCTCTCTTTTCTTCTCTTTCACTTGGACATGTAGAGGATGGCCATGGGAGAATGAAAATGGAGAGAGTAGAATGAAAAGAGAATAAGAAATGGTAAAGAAAAAATGGACTCAACTTAACTTGTTTTACCATTTATTACTCCACCAACCCTAAGATATTTTCTTAGATATTTTTAAATATCTCTTATTTGCTTTATGGTGGTGGTTATCTAAACCACCACCATGCCCAACGTGTTTAACATTTTGAGGCGGGGTAGCTTGTTCTCCCTTTGACCAATCTAACCCCATTTAGCCACCAACTTATTAATTTAAGTATTTAATTAATTTGGTAATTAACTTAGGTTAATTCATTTTTATTTAACCTAATTCCCATTATTCCACCCATGGTTGACCAAGTCAACCATGGTGGCCGGCCCCACCAATCATTGGCCCACACGCCACCTCACTTGATGAGGTGGAGGTGGGTCCCACTTGGCCACACCACCATTGTTTAATTCCAAATTACTTAGGGTGATTAAATTTCATTGAGCCCACTCTAAATGGATCACCATTGGGCCCATGGCCCAATTACATTTCCATCTAGCCGATTTACCTTAGAGCATAACCATCTTGACCCATTGGGTCCCAAATGGGTATTTGACCCCATTTGACCATTCTTGACCCATTTAAATAAATTTAAATCCAAACCATAGTCTATTGAGCCACACTTGG
This sequence comes from Chimonanthus salicifolius, assembly GCA_013350335.1. Taxonomy (NCBI): domain Eukaryota; kingdom Viridiplantae; phylum Streptophyta; class Magnoliopsida; order Laurales; family Calycanthaceae; genus Chimonanthus; species Chimonanthus salicifolius. Next base: position 37,616,559 of record CM023539.1, read on the forward strand.
GCCTTTATCCAATTTTGGCCCATTTACCATTTACTCCACCAATTTTCTAATTTCCATCATTAAAATAAATAATATTCACATTTATATTAATTCCCAAATTCCGAGACCTTACAGTAACGCCCCGCCCTTTTTCACTCGTCGAAAATTCGTGTATATTTTTTTTAAAAAAATAAGGAGTGAGAGAGAGTGGGACGCCACGACGCGAGCTAAGTCCGAGCTTCCAAAGCTCGACCCTTAAATGGCCACCAATGCGTGTGCGTGGACGGAGTCCACTAAAACAGTTCACACGTTTTAAAGTTATACTTGCAGAATAAACACATTGCGGAATTATCATATGAATAGAATTAGTAACCCTATCCACTAATTAGCAAGGAAGTCAATCACCAATAAATTAACTGAACCTAATATCTAAATGTAGTATCAAACCATAGCAAAATAATATCTAAGTTATTACAGTCCAAAAATGCAAATAACTCAAATTACATTGTCCGAAATAAAACGTAAATAAAGTAAGCATAAATTATCTAAGCTCCTAAGTTTGGCTTCTTTCACGTCCATCGCCCGTTCCGTTCCCTATACCATCATCTAAGGTAGAAATAGGGTGTTAGTCAACGCGCCTAGTAGGAGTTCCAAGTGGGGTCATACATGGGATTAGTATAAAATCAATATAGAAAAACATATCATACTTATAAAACCTTTTGTAGTATTTAAACAGTGCATGATACTCATATCAAATCATACCAATGTAATGCCATGTCATAGATCATATGTCAATGATCTCCCACCCACTTCCTTTTTAAACATCATGCATTCTCCCCATGTGTGTTAATCAGTCTCACCGAATGGAGCGTGGACTCCTTTTATATTTCAAACATCATACATCTCTCCCCACATATGTTAATCAGTCACACCGAATGGAACATGGACTCCTCTTTCATTTCAAACATCATATATCATTTCCCGTATGTCAATCAGAATTAGTGCGGATCTCTCCCCACATTTGTTTATCGGATACCCCGAATGGAGTGTGGACTTCTCTCATATGTTCCCTCCCATGCCATGCATGAGATGCTGCGTGCAAAGATGTTATTTCTTTCAAATTACAATACGCCATTGGAAACAATTCATATACATATATATTTCATAATTCAAAGTAATTATCACAATGAAACGCACAAAAGCATATAAAATCCACATGTATTTGAATAAGGAAGGAATCCTACCAATGTCTAAGTATTTTATCCTTGATGTTTTCGTGAACATATCAATCACCGATCACGTCAAAGCCGATCGTACACCCGTTTGTGAAATCCCGTTACCTTAACGAATTCATCACACACATATGTTAAGTTAATTACCCAATCAATTTCCATCATCCTTTACTCATCTTAAACGATCTGGAAAAATTATATTAAAATTTCACTTTTTAAATTCAGTCGCTTACATGTCCGCTGCCCCATCCTGCGGATGACTTAAACCTGTCCTACAGACTGTAACCCGTCTGCAGACAACACTATACTCAAGTTTGTTACCCGTCCGCGGACGGTTGAAATCCGTCCCGCGGACGATAGAAACCAGTTCGCGGAGGGTGATACCCGTCCGCAGACATCGTACAGCCGTGGTTCGACCCGCTGTCCACTACTCGCAAACAGTCCACACCCGTTACACGTCCACGGATGACAAAAACCCATTTGCGGACTGTAGACACCCGTCCCACAGGTTAACCCATCCGCAGAGAACACCCTGTCCAGTCCATTACCTGTCCTGCGGACGGTCCACACCCGTCTGCCGACGATAAAAACCAGTCCCTCGGATGGTAGACACCCGTCCCACAGAGAGTGTAACCCCTCCGCAGACAACCCTTTTCCAGTTTATTACTCGTCTCGCAGACGGTCGAAACCCGTCTGCAGGCATGCAACCGGTCCGGGGACAACATCCTATTTATGTTGGTTACCCATCCACGGATGGTAGAAACCCATCCCGTAGACGGCAGAAACCCGTCCGCAGACAGTGCACACCCGTGGACAGTCCTCTTGTTAGCATGTTTTTACATTTCTTTTCTTCATGACATTCTCCTTTAAAACATATTATTTTTATTAATTCTGATGTTCCTACTTCATCCCCCCTAGCCAAGGCTAAGGTCTTTTTCTTAGTTCATTTACTCTCATGTCATCAAACATACTTCTTCGTTCAATCCCCTTTGGTTGTTGGTCCTCAACACCTTCCCATTCTTTGAATGGATATCGACTTTATGATTATTCAACGGTTTTGACCATTTATTCCAACCATTCTTTTCTTCAATCATTTAACCCTTCTTGGATGGATTTCAAGGTCCATGACCTTAACATAATTTTTGCCATCCTTTTTCAATCAAATATGGAACCCATAGGTTCGGCTGCACCATAGCCAAACCTATGGTTTCCATTGTCATAATCCCATAACATTAAACTCAACACATACCTCTTCTGCATCTCTTTCGTTTCTTTTTCTCTAAATTCTTCCTTAGTGCTTTCTTCTTCCTTTTTTGTTCTTCGGTTTCTTTAAGTCTAGAGCCGAAAATGAGAGAGAGAGAGAGAGAGAGAGAGATGAGGACTTCCTTATTCTTCAATGGAGCATTCGGCCAAGGTAGTTGAGAGAGGGAGATAATGAGATGGAAATTCTCTATGGAAGGGTCGGCCAAAGGTGTTGATTGAGAGACGGAGAGAGGGAGAGGGAGAGAAATGAAAATTTTATCTTTTTAACATGGAAAAATCGGCTAAGGGTTTGGTGTGTGTCCTTTGTAATCAGCCCTAGCCTCCCTCACCTACCCTCATTAGTGCTTCGTCTAACTAAGGACTCCCTTGGCACAACCAAGGACCTCCTTGGTTCCCAACGTGCATGCCTAGGGTTTCCATGAGATGAAAACCCTCCATCTCCCCTTTTGACTCACTTAGAGCCTCTTCCTCTTCCATGCAACTCGGCTCACTCCATGCAATCTTTTTGAACTCATTTCTCCAACTCAAGCCCTTGAACTCAACATTAATAAATTCTTACTCAACTCATGTGGATTCAATTTCCAACTCAAGCCACTCAACACATTTGAACTCACCCAAGTCAACCATGGCTTAGCCGACCATGTAGGTTACCTTAACCATTTGCTACCTCACTTGATGAGGTGGATTTAGGTTCCACTTGGCCATGTTAGTCACATGCCATCTCATACACATGCCACCTCACTTGATGAGGTGGATCCCATGCCTTGGGTCTTAAAAATCAATTCATCTTGACCCATTGGATCCCAATTGGGTAGTTGACCCATTTAATCACACATACCCAATTATTTCCAATCCGAATTCTATCTTTGATCCATTGGATCATAATTGGGCCATTGACCCAATTCTTATCCATTTAAAATCTATTTCATCCATAAATCTTAAATTCAACAAATTAAACAATTTAATTAGTCAAAAGCCAATATATTACTGTATTGAAAAATCCGGGATGTTACAGGACGAGCTGGATCATCGAGCTTTCAAGCTCTGGGTAGGCCAAACCTAGGCTTTTTCGTAAAGCCTTAACTGTAACCTTCATGATTAACCGGTCAAAGTATGATTTATCCTGCTGGATTACTCCTAATTCGGGTCAAAGTATTTCAAAAACTTACCCTTATATAATCTTGGTATAAAAGAAAACTTAGGCCTAATGGGCCCAACTTAATATTGACCTTTTGAGCCAAACCCAACAATCTCCACCTTGGGGAAAAATGTCCAACCTTTGAAAACTGTTGGAGTATTGTGTAGCACCACCCTGGGTGGGAGTGATTCCCACCACCCCTGGACCTTAAGGTGCAAGTCCAATCTCTAGCATGATGAGAGATTGAGCAAGTCCAGGCAATGCCTGAACTTTTCTGCGGTAACCGGCTTGGTAAGCATATCTGTAGCATTCTCACCTGTGTGAATCTTCAGAATGGAGATCTTACCAGTGGCAGTCCAATCTCGAACCCTGTGATATATCACTGCTATGTGCTTTGTCTTGGCAAGATATACTTGATTCCTTGACAAATAGATAGCACTCTAACTGTCACAATATATGGAGATTGATTTCTGATTAATGTACAAACCATTCACCAAACCTCTCAACCACATTGCTTCCTTAGAAGCCCCTGTCAATGCCATATACTCTACCTATGTAGTAGATAACGCTGTGGTAGACTGAAGCACTGACTGCCAACTGATGGGTCCACTGGCAAGTGTATAGACATAACCAGTCGTGAATCTCCTCATATCTACTCTCCTACATAATTAGCATCTACATATCCAACCACAGTTTCTGACCCTTGTTTTCTTTCAAACATTATACCCAAGTCTTTGGTGCCCTTCAAATACCTGAGAATCCACTTAACTGCATTCCAATGCTCTTTTCCTGAATTTACCATATATTTGCTAACTACACCCACTGTTTGAGAAATATCTGGATGAGTACAAACCATGGCATACATGAGACATCCCACTACATTAGCATACGACGTTCTTGACATTTCTACAACTTCATCATCTGTACTAGGACACTGTCTGGCACTCAAATTGAAATGAGTTGCAAGTGGAGTAGACACTGGCTTTGCTTTCTGTATGCCAAATTTCTGAAGTACCCTTGAGATGTAATTCTTCTGTGATAACCAGAGCTTGCCTGCCTTTCTGTCTCTCCTGATTTCTATCCCTAACATCTTCTTGCCTGCCCCAAGGTCCTTCATATCAAACTCCTTAACTTGGATTTGAGTTTAACTACCTTGGACATGTCCTTACATGCGATGAGCATGTCGTCCACTTAGAGCAATAGAAAAATTAGAGCATCATCAAGCACTCTATAGTATACACAACAATCATACTCACATCGTTAATAGCTAATCTGCAACATATAGGAGTCAAAGCGCTTGTACCATTGTCTTGGAGATTGCTTAAGTCTATACAATGACTTCTTTAATCTGCACACATAATCTTTCTTGCTTGCTTCTTTGAACCCTTCAGGTTACTCCTTGTAAATAGATTCCTCCAAATATCCGTGAAGGAAAACTGTCTTTACATCTAACTATTCAAGCTCCATGTCGAACTGTGCTACCATAGCTAACAACACCCCGATAGATGTATACTTGACAGTTGGAGAGAATATCTCATCATAATCAACCCCCTCCTTCTGTGAGTAACTCTTTGCTACTAGTCGTGCTTTGAACTTTGGCTTCCCATTTTCTTGCAATGCTTCTTTTTTCCTGAAAACTCATCTGCAGCCAACTGGTTTTCTGTCATTTGGTTTCGGAACTAACTCCCAAACGGTGTTATGGTGGAGAGATTTCATATCATCAATCATGGCACTCATCCAACCTTCTCTTTCACTCCTCTCAATAGCCTCCTGGAAAGTGGTCGGATCACTGCTACTAGTAATAAAAGCAAAGTGTACCTCCTCATTATCCCACCCAAGCCTTTGAGGTGGCCTGATGGTTCTTCTTGTTCTTCCCTATGCCAAACCAGTGGGCTCCTGCTGAACCTCTATCTGTTCTTCACCTCCTGACGTGCTGTTCTCATCTTGACCCTTTGTTTGATTTTGAGTTGTGGTTTCTGTGCTAGGTGAAACCAACTCTGTAATCACTTTTTGTTTGTTGTTTTCTTGAACTTCTTTCTCAAGTTCCTTTTTCAATATAGAAGTTTCATTAAACACTACATCTCGGCTGTAAATTACTTTTCTGTTTGTTGGATCCCATAATTTGTACCCCTTCACTCCCTTCTCAAACCTAAGAAATATGCATCAGATGACTTGGAGGCTAACTTGGATCGCTGATTGTTGAATATTAGATGCGTTTAATAGAGTTTTCAAGTTTTGCAGTGTATTTGTGAGAATACAAGAAAAATGAATTAAAATGCAGAAAAGTGGGCCATAGACCTATTTTTGGAAGGTTTATAATTTTTACCACCTAATTTGATTTGGAATTATTGTAAATTATTATAATTCAGATCTAGATATGAGAGTTTGAATTATAATAATATTTTTTAGACTGTGTCAAATTGTAAAGGTGGTAGAAATTTATTTTTATGTAATGTCCAAAAGATTGTATTTCATTATATTCCAATTTTTAAATGAAATTCACGACACTTTATTTAGATTTATGGTGTTCCCAATTATTAAATATTTTATAGAGATGGTTTTGTATTTTATTTTAATTCTATTTCTGAACATTATTAAACAAATTATATTTATAATTTTTTCAAGGAAAGTAGAACCCCTGTTAAGATCAGTGGGACTTGACCGTTTTTCCAGTCTAAAGTTCTTATAAAGAAAACTTTGTCTTAGATTTGAGAAATGTAAGTTTAAATCCCACTCAAGCCTAAGGCTTGAATTGAAAAATTCTAGTTTAATGGACAACGTAATTATTCTAATCAGAATTTTAATAAATGATAAACTTGAATTATATATAATTCTAGAATATTTCATAGTCTAGGCCATGATTTTATTTTTAAATAGGATAACATGCCGCCTTCGATACTTGTCTCGATTCCATTGTAAAATATGTGAATAATTTATTATTATTATTTTATTTTATTCTTTCATAAAATCCTCAAAATGATTTAACTACGTTAGAAATATTTTATTTGTTTCTTAAATTTACATTTTAAATTAGATTGAGGTCATTTAAATTTACTTCACCATTTTAATCAAAATTTATGATAAAAGTTATGTTAACTACCAAAGTTAGATAATTAATTAATTATACGTTATTTAAATTTAAAAATTTGCTAAATTAAGATTATGACTCCATGTTTTAGAAAATTATTTTCTTAAATCACATTATTTTAATAGTACCATTTTTATTTTATACATATATTTTGTTGATTTCCCTTGGGTACGACCTCGCACTCATATACTACACTATTAACTGGTTCGTGCGCTTGCAAGTTAAATTAAAATCACAACACTAATCACTGAGTAGTCCATTTCTTTACCTGACCACACCTCTTCTGGAGCTTTTAGTTTGAGGAATGTATTTAGTGACCTGTTGATCAGGTAGCATGCATGATTGACCGGTTCTTCCCAAAAGCCATTGGATAAACTTGCATGAATCCTCATGCTCCTCGCCCTTTCCAGAATAGTCATGTTCATCCTCTCCTCAACTCCATTCTGCTGAGGAGTCTTGGGAATGGTGAAGTGCCTCGTGATGCCCTCATCTCTGCAAAACTGTAGAAATCCACTATGTCGGTATTCACCACCATTGTTTGTCCTTAGATACTTGATTTTTCTGCTGTTTGATTTTCTACATCTGCCTTCCACTCATTGAACTTAGAGAAGACTTCTGATTTTCCTCTCATGGAGTAGACCCATACCTTCTTTGATAAATCATCTATAAAAGTCACTAAGTAGGAAACTCCACATTTTGACTTAGCCGGAGATGGTCCCCACACATCTGAATGAACATAGTCTAGAATACCCTTGGTTCTATAGTGTTTATCTGTAGCTTTAATGGTCATCTTACTCTGTTTTCCATACAAACAAAACTTGTTGAATTCTAACTTGCATGATTTAACCCCCTTTAACAGCTGTCTTTTATGGAGTTCTAACATGCCCCTCTCACTCATATGCCCTAGCAGTATATGCCATAATTGAGACTCATCTTCACTGTGGTCTTCTTCTGTGGAGACTTCCGCTCCACCTGAAACTATATCCCCTTTCAGTCTGTAGAGGTTGTTAGACAATCTGATGTTTTTCATTAACACCATTTCACCCTTTAACACTTTGAGTGTATCATCATTTCCGATGAATGTGCACTGATAGACACTGTAAAATTACAATTTTACCCTTTAATATTAGATTAATTAGTCCTTATTTTATAAATATTAGATATGTTTAGGGTTATTTTTAGTTTATTTTGAAAAATATAAGAAAAAGAAAATAAAAATGATCAAAAAGTGGCTAAGTCAAAAATTCAATCAACATCTACCAACCCTTCTCATTTATTGTCGATCGGGGTGCCCGGCAGATGAAAGAAAGCCTAAATAAACTATTTCTTTTCTATGTTTTGTTTTTGTTTTCTTTATGTGGTTACAGGACTTATAGAAGAAATGAAAGTGGCAGCAGCCGGAAAAAACCAACACAAAAGCAGCTGAGAAGGACAGCTCTGTCCTTTCAAACAGAGAATGAAGACGGTAGCAGAGAAGAAGCAGAGCAGTAGCAACGGTCACACGGGCAGCCAGCTGAGGCTCAGCTGTGACTGACCTTTTCTCTTCCATGAGGCATGAACAGAGCACTGCAAACAGATGAGCAGCAGTAGCAATCGATGGCAACCAGCGCAACAGCAGTCTGAGCAGCCAACACCGCACCCGAGCAGCAGCCAGTCCGAGCAGAGGCAGAGCAACGACAGCGGCTGTGATCTCAGGGCCGAAGCAGAATCAGTCTGCTGTTCACAAACAGCAGCCAACAACCGAGGAGGAAGAGAAACCAGCAGCAACAGACTGTAGTTAGCCATGAAAAGGAAAACAGCAGGCGGCAGCCAAACTGAGAGACAGAGGCAGCAGAACAGCAAGGGCTGAAACAGGTAGCAGCATCAATCTGCTGCCCAGCAGCTAAGGCAAGGGAAGATAGAGCAGCAGCGGCGAACAGAGGAGGCATCACACAGCAGCAACGGTGGACAGCAGCAAGGGCTGAAACAAGTAGCAGCTGAGAAGAAGAAAGAGAGAAGACGGCTAAAGCAGAGATGCACAGTAGCCAGTTGAGAAGACAGCAGTACACAGTAAGCAGCGGCAGCCAGCAGAGATGAAGCAGCTAAAGCAGCGGCGCACACAGGAGGAAGGGACAGATAACAGCAACCAGCACTGTACACAGAAGTAGCAGCTGCAGCGTTGCCGTGTTGGTGGAGGCATTATAGCCATTCGCAACCGTTGATGGCGGAATGGGAAATCCAGGACGCTTTCTGCAGACACCAACACTGATGGTTCCGGATATCACTGCCTTTTCCTCTGTGGCAAGAAGAAGGAAGAGGAACGGAAGATCAGAGGAGGATAAGAACAAAGCAGCTGGTTTTCAAGCCAATAAGCAGAGAAATGATAAACTTTGGGAGAGATAAGGCAGTGACTGAACTAATCTGCTGAGAAAAGATAAGAGACAAGGATTAGGAAGAGTTTTTGAACCTAAGAACAAAGCAGCTGAACCGTGTAGCATAAAAGATAAGTCAGCCAAAAGAAGAGATAAGGAATAGATAGAAGGGCAGCCAGTTGGGAATTATCCGATCCAGATAAGAGAGGATGAGGGTAAGATAGACCCAATCAGCAGAGAAGAAAGCTGTCGTGTAGCAGCTGGCAGTTGAACCAATAGAAGTTGGGGTTAAAATTTGAAAAGAGATAAAGCAGAGAGGAAGATAAAGAAGAAGGTTAACCGATCCTGAGAGCCGGCTGAATTTTGAATTTGAAATGGTCTTATCCTGGCTGAGTTTGAAGGACCCCCTATCTCATCCCTTCTCTCCTATAAATTCAAGGCTTCAGGTCCATTGAGAGTTGAACCGGGCAAGACATCGAAGGGACTGAAATTGGACGACCAAAAGACAGAAGAAAAAAAAAATTTCTTGTAAGTTATTTTATTTTTATTTTTATTTTTTATGTCAAGTCCAAAAGAATTGTATTTCATTTCCAATTTATTAATAAAAATTCATGGTAGTTGTTTAGATTTATGATGATCCCAGTTATTAAAATATTTAATAATGATGATTTGTATTCTATTTTTTATTCTTTTTATGAGCTTTATGTAAAAAAAAATATTTTTTTTTAAAGGAAAGTAGAACCCCTATTAGGATCAGTGGGACTTGTCGTCTTTCCAATCTAAGGTTTTTATCAAGAACAGTTGTTTTAGATTTGGAGAAACACAAGTATAAAACCCGCTCAAGCCTAAGGCTTGAATTGAAAAAAATCTGATTTAAAGGATGACATAAAAATTTTAATTAGAATTTTAATAGAAAATAAATTTGAATTATATTTTATAACTCTAGAACATTTCATAGTCTAGGCCGTGATTTTATTATTTTTAAATTGGATAATATGCCGCGTCGATGTTTGACCCGATTCCATTGTAGATTATGTAAAAAAATTATTTATTCTTGATTTATTTTTCTTTTTTTCAAAAATTCATCAAAACTATTCATTGTTCTAAATTAAGATTATAACTAAATGTTTTAGAAAATTATTTCCTTAAATCACAACATTTTTTATATTGCCAAATTCTATTTCATATATATATTTTGTCGGTTTCCCTTGGGTACGACCTCGCACTCATACTCTATACTATAAATTAGTTCATACGCTTGTGATTAATTTAAAATTTACAACAAGTTTTTGGCACCGTTGCCGGGGAAATCTCGAAATAAAATTGTGTGTTATTAAATTATGTGATTTTTGAAAATAAATCTAATACTGCAGATATGTCTTAATTTAGAATTTCATCTAACTTAGGAATTTATTTATTTATTTATTTTATTCATTTATTTATTTATTTTTTCTTTTCAAAAAAAATAATTTTGAAATAAAATTTTGATTTAATAGGGTAGAGTACAATTTTCATAACCTTGATTTGATTTAAAAAAAAAAAAATTTATTAGTTGTAACCTTAGGACAATTGCACTTAGATTAGTATCATGCATTTCATTATTTTATTTTATTTTATTCATTATTTTTTATTTGAATTAGAATCTTCACCAAAGCTTTTATTATCTATTTTGCAGGAATTTTATTTACGCTGCGCTTAAAAATCGTTGGAGATATGCACAACAGGCTAAATCTTCACCAAAGCTTTAAATTGCGCGCTTAAACAAAAAAACAAAAAAAAAATGCTGAAAATACGCATAAAAGGCTAAGGTGAGTTTTTAATTTTTTTTATTTATCTCATGCATTCATATAGATTTATTTAGGGTGTTCTTTATTATTATTTACATTTAATCTGTCCATGCATTTAGGTTGTTAGTATTCATGCATTAGTTTAGATTGTTTTATTAATGTTTGTATATTGACTTGAATGTTGTATGGTAATTTAGGATTGCATTTTCACAATACTTAGAAAAATAAGATTAGTAAAATTGGTTCATGCACTTCCCTAATAAAATCAATTAAGGAACCATTAGGCTAGATTTTAGGGTTTCATGCTCAATAGGAACCTTTTCAATCTAAATTAATTTTTGTAACCGGTAAATATTTTTTCTTCAATCATGGTGTCTAGGATTAGTTCTGTCACCAAGGTGTAAAGAGCCTAAGGATAAGTGGAAACTTAAGAAGATGCCATGTGCTCCTCTACTTACCTAGGAACTTACCTGGCCATGATTGTAGTTAAGCTTTCATCGGAGACTTAGATTATTTGGAGAGAAAAGTAGGAGCAAGCCTAGAAACAATCCTTAGGGTCCCAATAGCTAAATAAAGATTTGATTGCATTATTGCAATTCAAATTTAGATTTAGACATTCTTCTTGTGTGAATTTGGATGAACATAAATGACCTTGATTGTGTATGAAATATTGGTATCGTGATTCACACAACCGTTTAGTTCGAGTCAAGTCTTTTGTTGATTTACCGATCATTGTGTCCGGAGCTCAATCTAGCTCTGTTATAGACAGTCCATCATCACCACCACCATCACCCAAAATGGCCGAAGAAAGAATCGAAGAGAGAACCCTCCAAGATTACTTTTCAGCGGTCACTCCCAATACACCATCAAGCATAGTTGTCCCACCAACTAATGCAGCCTTTGAACTCAAACCAGGCCTATTACATCTTCTACCCACTTTCCATGGATTTGATCATGAGGATCCTTACCTACACATCAAAGAATTTTTAGAAATCTGCGCCACCATCAGACTCCAAGGCATCTCTGATGAATCCATCAAACTTCGATTATTTCTTTTTTCTCTTAAAGAGAAAGCGAAATCTTGGTTAAATTCTCTACCTCCAAATTCCATCACAACTTGGGATCTGTTAGCCAACAAGTTTTTGAATAAATTCTTCCCTTTATCTAAAACAAACGCCCTCAAAAAAGAAATTCAAATTTTAATCAGAAAGAGGGTGAACAATTTTATGAATCATAGGAAAGATTCAAAGATACGTTGAATAAATGTCCCCACCACGGTTTTGAAACGGGAAGACTCGTGCAATTCTTTTATGATGGTTTAACCATCTCAAACCGCATAATGGTCGAGTCTATGAAGGGTGGGGAATTTTTAATGCTAACTGCAACCAATGGATGGAATTTCTTAGAAACCTTGGCAGAAAGTTCTCAGCGATGGGACTTCTCCAAATGAGATAATTCAGCTCAAACCTCAAAAAGAGGATGTTTATACGAAGTTAGTACCGACTTTGATGTTAAGCTTGCAATCGTAAACTTAACAAAGAAAATCGATACGTTAGCGATGACTCAGGCGATGAACCCAACATTAGGATTGAATGTAGAGGTTTGCACGATATGTTCTAACTTAGGACACAATGCCCAAAACTGTCCTTCCTTTGGACCTAACATGCACCCGCTTGCTTAAAGTGTGCCTAAGGAAATTAGATTTTTTCTAAGTGTTGGCACATGTCTCACATCTTCCAATGTTATCAGAACTCCATCAAACATCTTGATTCTAATGGTCCCTATTCTTATTGCTTTACATGGTGCAACATTACACATAAGAACACTACCATCATTATAAGACTCATATGATTCAAACAAATCACGTTAGGGCACATATGATAAGAACAACCAAAATCTAAAATCCTTCTTCGCCTTGAGTTTCCGGCAATCCTTCTTCCAGTGTCCCTTTTTGCCACAATAGTAGCACTTTCCTGAGTCTTTGCCTTTTGACTTTGATTTGGAGTTGTGTCTTCATGTCTTACTCTTATCCCGAGTCCTGCCACGATCATTGATTGCTAAAACTCAGCTCAGATCCGGCTGCTATGCTAGACAAATCTATATGGAGATCCGCCGCCCTCAGCCGTGTAGATTTGATTTCTCTGAAACTGATAAACCCAGAGAAATCCCTTTCAGATCTGGCTGATCTGCTTGTCTGCCCAGATCTTCGTCGTTCCTCTCTTCTGGCCCTCGTTGGAGAACCCTTGGATCTAGCCGTGAGACTGCTCCAACTCGAAACCCTTCTCGCTACTCTAATCTCCTTCTAGATCTTGAAGCCTTTGCTTCAGTTCTCGCAAATCCGCAGATGGATGAGAGTGGCTATGATGGAAACCCAAACACGGTGATGTGCTTCCCTGCAATTCCACTGAAAACCTGAAACTGAGTTTTCAGCCAGCCACGCCTCTTGTGCTGGTCTGAAATAATCAGATCTGAGGTGTGTGATTTCTCGCCAGAGATCCCAAGTTTAGCAGATCTGATTCAGGTCTTCCACTGAGAGAAGATCGAGAGACAATTTTCGTTTGCCCAGCTTCATTCAAAACCCAAGTAGGTTTCCATCGAGGACTTTTGCAGGGGAGATCTGAGTGTATCTCGTTGGTCCCTTCAAATCAGATCTCAAATCCTCTGCTGGTCGGATTCGGTTACTGTTCGCTACCTTGTGGGGACAGTTGCAACCACCGCTGCTTCCTTTCTCCAGATCTCAGATCTGGAGAGCTGCCGACTGCTCTGTTCTCAGACTGGCAATGTTGAGATCCGCTGGGTTTCTGCCTGGAAACTGTGTTGGGATGCACAAACCGTGAAACCTCTTTGGACCGATCTGCTATCTTTCGTTCATGGCTTAAGTCTAGCCGGCTGGTTTTTCCTCACTGGACTGACGTAGGTTAAACAGTACACCCCTGGAGCAGCGTCCGATCTACACAGATCTGTCATGTGATTTCTTACCGCCCCGGATTCGACAATCCTTAGCTTTGATACCAATTGTTATATGAATGAATGCAAATCACACAATAATTACCACACAAGACACAAGGCTTTTACGTGGTTCACCCGAAGGCTACGTCCACGGTGCATTTGCTCAATTCACTATGAAGAAGATGAAGAACAGGGTGCTATAATGAATCTCTCCATAGTCTCTCCTCTCATCTCACTGAGAGAAGTCTTACTTCTGCTTAACCCTAAAGAGTAAAACTTACCCTTATATAATCTGGGTTTACAAAGGAACTTAGACCTAATGGGCCCAACTTAATATTGGCCTTTTGAGCGAAACCCAACAAGTGGAATATGATCAAACAATAGTTATGATCAATATATAAGACTTACCTGTGTTCCGTAAATACATGGCTCAATATCACTTCTCATATAGAATAAGAATACATATGATGTTCATAAAAAGAAAAAAAGAAAAAAAGTGGTCAGCGAAATTTGAATATCAGCTAATTATTTTGATTGTATATTTTTTGTCTTTGAAATTTGATTTACCGTAAATCATTATTTTTTTATCATTTATCTCATAAAATTATGATAATGTAGGAGAGTTTTGTTTAATTAATATTATAATAATTTGAAATTTTAAAATTTTAATTATAGTAAACCTAAAGTCTTTCCACTTAAAATGGTAACTTGATATTTTGAAATTTATATTTGGAAATAGGTGGAGTGAAAGGGTGGATTGGGTCAATGTAACAAATATCTCCGATATTTTCAAATTTACCATACTGTGTTTTTATCGGCAAAATACCAATCATTGTTGATATCCCGAGATTTATCGACACTGCGGTAAATTTTGATCAAATCATGCTAAATGGTAGTATCGCACTAATGTCTCGATAAATGTCCAATAAATTCTCGGTAAGATACCGATAAATTCCTTATTAATATTTTATTTTAATAATATTATTATTTATTATATATTTATTATTTTTTAAATATTATATTTTTGGCTAAAAAATTCTATAATTTCTAGATAAAAATTTGAGAATTTGAAAATATTTTGATAATATCAATCGCCATTAATATGCCGAGAACCAGGGGTCCAAATATCAGCCGATACGAATCATATCGGCCGATATCTCGGCCATATCATATCGGTCGTTTTGTGTAAAAAAGCAAAAAAAGGAAAGAGAAAAATATCGGCTGATGCCGAATTTTAAACCCTTACCAAAATCGGTATTTGTGACAATAGATTGGGTGCACACATTTTAGTATAAAGAGAGGAGACGTTGTAAAAACGTGAGTTGGTGTATACTATCTAGTATCTACTACCCACTTCTCTCTATATTTGGATGGGGGTAATGGGGTAAACTCTATGGTAGCCATTTAGACACGCGATTTTTCTTTCAACAGACATGGGTTTTCAAATTTTTACTGAAAATTACCATTTTGCCCTTCCACTTTAGCACCATCCGGACGTGAGTTAAGAACATTTTTCCTTCGTTCGGACCATCGGATCATTCGGACCATTATTCATGCCTAAATTTCATTCATCCGGACGGTCTATGCTGTAGATGCTACAGTAATGCATAATGCATTAGTTAAAAAGAAAAAAGAAACTATATAATTCCTATAGTTTTGAATAATAAAATCTCATTTAAAACTTTAAAGTTATTTTTTAAGCACTGTGTATTTCCAAAATTTCTCAAATTGAATATCCGGACTAATTACGATAATCTGATAAAAATACTTTAAGCGTTCAAGGTATTTTGAGATTCCCAAATACTTAAAACACAGTATTTTACAAATAAGAGTATCCATCGGCTGTGCCGAAAACACACATCCGGAAGTCCAAACGGCGAACTGTAAAAACTGTTGAACTCCAAATTCAAAACTGAACAAATATATGAAATTAGTTATGTAATTTGACGAATGATTGAGGGAAATTAGAGAGGAATTTAAGGAGAGATTTACTCCTATTTGTACATTTATACAGGATTAGTGAAATACAAAATCATAAAGTTTCAAAATTCTAACATAGTATCCTCATGGAAACTTGCTTTGTGAACGCCTTTTGATGTTGCCTCTACTCTCTGCTTACACGAGCAACACCGTCTTCTATTTTACGTTTGAAATCGGTCAATTACGATTCTATTGCATGAGTGAGAGCGTTATATTGGCCAGTATTATAATATCGGTGATACTAATATATTGGATGATAAGTAACCGATATTTTTCTCTATTTTTTTATTTTTTAAAAAAATCAGAAAATTCAGAAAATTATGGGATCATAATTCAAATATTATTTTTAACATATCGGTCATTTAGTTGGATGGTGCATATACGTAGTTATTGATTATATGCATTTAGGCTTCACAAGTTTCAACTAAAACTTTAGATTTTGGCTGTGTATATGAATTGTTTGGATTTACAAAAAGTGGACTATGATTGCTTTAAAATTTATATTCTTGTAATCAAATTAAATTGAAGAGATGGATGGAAAAGATGATCAATGATGATAATGCTATTAATGATAATGATTTGATATCTTTACAATAAAGATAGTGATGACAATGATGATATAGAAAGTATAATGCTAAGACGCAAGAGAATGGTGGGCTATGTAACTCTAAAAGTAAATTTGATTAAATCATTCTAATTATTATTATTTTTATATGATATGATTTTATCCTTTTTTTGTTCAGTCATATAAAAATAATGATATATCGGTCATTTGAGAGGAGCCTATTATCCAAAATTTATCAATATAAATATCGATCATTATCTAAAATAAATTAAACATATATTTATTCAAAGTTTAAAATATGAAATATCAGTCAATTTAAAATATCGGTCACTTTTTATTCTTTAAAAAAGAAAATAAGAGTTTATTTTTTAAATATCATCCCTTTTTATTGTTTTTACTTTTTTTTTTTAATTCTCAACTTGTTTGAAAATGCAATATAACCCATAAATAAGCTTAAGCCATGGTCATTCTACCATCACTGTGTGTAAAAATGTGTGTTCTTATTTACAAATAAATATAAAATAAACATTACCTGAATGAAAATGGATTCAAAAACTATCACTTGATGCTACCTCCTAGTGCTGACTAACTAAGGCTCAACATGATGTGGGGCAAAATTCTAGGTAATGATAAATAGAGTGTTCTGAGATTTTTCACATGTTTCGAAGATTAGTCCAGTGCCTTAAGAGACCGAAGACCTTGGACATAAAAAAAGAGGCCAATTCACTTTAAGATTGTGATAAAATACATTGAAATGTATTTGGGTTTTATTATCAACTTTTCCTTTGAAATTTTTTCACTCATTTTCCAAAAAGATTCTGCTTGATCAAATATTTACAGAGAAAGGAGTAGGAAGATGTGAAAGTGGTGTCCTCAATCAGATAGGGATGAATTTCACCTTAATTTAACCACTGTACTGAAAGGGCCACCCCAGGATTAAGCCCCAGTGTCATGGACTACAAAGAGAACCATGTAATTCTATCAAATCAGGCCCTAGCCTTAATCCAACAAGGCTATAAGAGGCCCATTTATGTGGAAATTAATTATATATTATAAACCCAGTAAATAAAAAGAGTCACATTTAAAATCACTATTTGTTATTCGAAGTGGTGGCCAAGAACCCATATCAAGAAACGAGAGTCCTGAATTCGATTCTCACTCTACCCCAAATTGCCACTCCCAGTAGAATTATCCGATATGTGTGGTTAAAGAGACTTGCTCATATCCCAATGATTAGTTGAGTTCTCTGAAAAACCTGGCTACCTAGGTCATAAACGCAAAGATTTCTTCAATTAAAAAATAGACCCAGATATAAAAGTAACACAACTTTTTCATAACTCACTGCAAATTTAACCTCATCTAATCACTTTTCTCTTCGACTACGTCAAATGGGTATCCTAGGCTCAACTTAAGGCCCAAAATAAGTGGGCCTAATAAACTTTTAAAAGTAGGACGGTTGTATGAAGAAATGTTATATTACTCGGTTTGGGATGATTAACCAAGTTGCACATCTAATTCCCCGTGCTCTCTTACATGAAGCAATATGCCCTCTCTTGAAACCAATTCAGCCATAGATTTTTGTCATATTTTCCGATGTTTTAAAAATCAATTCGTAGATCAAACCATCTTAGGCCAAAGATGGGTTCAATAAGGTTGAATCGTGGCTCAACTATGGTCAAACTCGATCAATCAAGTGGAATTAATCCTACTTGAACTAAGCCCACACCAACTCCTCCAATTGTGTCTTGTTTTCTAGAAAACTAAATATTGACCAATTTAAAACGCCTAATCACAGGCTTATATGTACCAATAGTTGAAGTGCAAATGACGAGTATGAGTAACGATAGTAATAATCCATTGGGACGGCGCAGGCCTGGATCAGAGTTACATATGGGCCACTTTGAAAGCACATTAGTAGGCTGGGCCCAGCATGATAGTTGACCTAATATAATCAGGGGTAGAAATATCACCTGAGATATCTTGTACGGCTAAGATATCTCGGGTTTTGGATGGCCGATATATCTCGGCCGATACGAGATATATCGTCTGCACAGGTGAGATCTAGGCCGATACGGCCGAGATTTGACAAAAAAAGAAAGAGAGAAAGAGAGAGAGAAATATCGGCTGATATTCGTGGGACCGAGATCTCTGCCGATACACCCACGACAGGGGTCGAAAATTCGGCTAATCCAAATTTCCGGCTGATATTTCATCTTTGTCGAGATTTTTCTCGCTCAAATTTTTTTTTTTTTTGAAAATCTCGGTGGCTTTTTTTTTTGTCTTTTAAAAAAAATAAAAAAAGGCTATTTTTTTATGAAAAAATTAAAAATATAAACATCAGCCGATATTTCAAGTATCAACCGGGCCCACACCAATATTTGTATTTTTTTTAAATAAAAAATAAAAATCGGTTGATAGTCGGCCGAGATCTCTGCCGTATCGGCCAAATTTTTTTATCTCTGGCCGAAACGCACAGTATCAACCAAGATTTCGACCCCTGGCCCATGAATAATGGGCAAAAATTGCACTTATATTTGTTTAAAGACCCAATAATTTCTATAATGGGCTTTACGCTTACCGAGGGCCCATTTGCAGCCCTAACTCGATGCCAGTCCATGTTTTGCAGAATTGCAGATTAGGAGCTTTATTAAGATGATAACTCAGACTGAATGCATCAATCATCTGATTTTCTTTTCTAATTTTACTATTTGTATTTATATTTGAGCCTAATTATTAATAATATTGAAAAAAATTGGCTTAAAAAAAATATTATGCCGTAACAAATGTCATGAGTTCAAATATTGTTGATGATTATATTTTGTTTCAAAAATATTGCGGAAAGTAGAATGGGAAGCTGGTGGTCGTCAATGAGACATGATTCTACATCAACGACTTTGATGAATTCTCATTTACAAATCTCAGCTAAAATGTAAAATATTTTGACAAAATTTTTGGATTAAACTTAAACCATGCTGTTAATATTTTTAAATTTTGTCGAAATTTTTTTGTCTAAATAAAATTCAAAAAAAAAAAATTCATCTTAGTGGAAATATGAAAATTTGTAACTGATGATGAGCCTCATGATAAAATTCTCCATGGAACAAGACATGATTATTTCATTAAATTATTTTCAGATAAAAGCCCAAATTCAAGATTATTTAGAGCAATATTTAAAAAAAATAAACAAAGTTAATGAAAATATTTAATTTTAACAAATTTTAAGAAAAAGTTTGGAATTGACTTGAAGATTCAACCTGAAAAAAAAAAAAAAAAAAGTAAAGACGGTATTTTTTTGGAAAAAAAAATAAAAATAAAATAAAATGGTCGAATTTATACAGTGTGGGTCATTTTTCGACCCTGGTTTCATGCATTGTCACAATTGTCATTCACGGAATATTAATGGAGATTGTTAATACCGGGATATTTTCTAATTCTAGGATTTATATCTGAAAATTAACGAGGAAATCTCGTGGAAATTAAAAAGTAATAAAAATGAAAATATCAATAACATAAAAAATTTAATAAGAAATTTACAGGTAATGTATTGGGAATTTATCGAAATATTATTATTTATCACGTTTTTAATATGATTTTATCGGGAATTTACCGTATTGCTGATAAATAAGCATTATTAACGGGGTAATGATATTTTCTAACAAAAATATAATAAATTTGAAAATATCAACGATATTTGTGACATTGATTCCACATTTGTATCATTCGTTTCTGTAATTTAATTTTAAGATGAATGATACATGGTAATAAAATGAAACCCGTGACCTCTTAAAATAGTCTTCTCAAAAATACATATTCACCTGATTCAAATTAAATTAAATGAATGGTTGATTTGAAACTTCTAATTAATTGACAACTTATTGTTTAAATTGAATGCATAACAATGACCAAATAAGATTTTTTTTTTTTAATGGCATACTAACAATATGTTGTTAGATCTCAAAGAATGTCATATATTATTAAATTCAAAATTAAGTCATTAAAAGTTATTACTCAATTATGTTGTATTAAAGTTTTCCAAATTATTTGAGATCTTAATACCTACGACCATTTGTCTAATGAAAAAGGTTCATACTTATATATATGTCAAAATTTATCTTTGATTAAATCAATTAAATTATATTTTTAGGCTCTTCAAAATTTATCATTTTGAATTATTTTTTATTCTTGAACTTTTTTTACCTATTTATTTATTCACTAAAAAGGCTTATACATGAATACAAAACCCAAGAAAAATCGATTTTATCAAATCAATTAGCTATATCGTTTATGCTTTCCATTTGATTATTACAAATTATTTTTTATCTCTAAATATTTATGGACTATTTAAACGTTCATTATAAATGGGGTCCCCATTTACACACCCGGTTTTTCTGCCTCTACACACCCGTTTCAGGGTGCGTGTAGCTAATTACCATTTTGTCCCCGCGTTTCCATTCGTTCGAACGAATTCCCAGTTCATTTCGGCATTCGTTTGAACGAATGGACGTATACCCTATCCAATTTTGATTCGTTCGAACGAATCCCCGTTTAAAATCAATTCATTCGAATGAATGAATCGGGTGAACAGTAACGCGCGTACTGTTCACCCGTGAACGAATTGATTGACGTTACTGTTCACCCGTGTTACTGTTCACCCGTGAACGAATTGATTAAATGAATCAGTGACTGATTCATTCGAATGAATCGATTTTTTTTTAAATTTCAAAGTTATTTTTAACCACTGTGTATTTTTAAAATTTTTTAAATTAAATATCCAGACTAATTACGATAATCTGATAAAAATACTTTAAAACTTTAAGGTCTTTTGACACTCCTAAATATTTAAAATACAGTATTTTACAAATAAAGGTATCCCTAGGGTGTGCCGAAAACACATTTAGGAGTGTCAAAAGACCTCGAAGTCTTAAAGTATTTTTATCAGGTTATCGTAATTAGTCCGGATATTTAATTTGAGAAATTTTGGAAATACACAGTGTTTAAAAAATAACTTTAAAGTTTTAAAGGAGATTTTATTATTTAATACACTATGCACATTATTTTTTAAACACCGTGTATTTTTAAAATTTCTCAAATTGAATGTCCGGACTAATTACGATAACCTGATAAGTATACTTTAAAACTTTAAGGTCTTTTGACACTTCTAAATGTATTTTCGGCACACCCTAGGAATATCCTTATTTGTAAAATACTGTGTTTGAAATATTTAAAAGTGTCAAAAGACCTTAAAGTCTTAAAGTATTTTTATCAGATTATCGTAATTAGTCCGGATATTTAATTTGAAAAATTTTAAAAATACAAAGTACTTAAAAAATAACTTTAAAATTTTAAAGAAAATCGATTCATTAGTGATTCATTCTAATGAATCGATTTTCTTTAAAATTTTAAAGTTATTTTTTAAGTACTGTGTATTTTTAAAATTTGTCAAATTAAATATCTGGACTAATTATGATAATCTGATAAAAATACTTTAAGACTTTAAGGTCTTTTGACACTTTTAAATATTTAAAACACAATATTTTACAAATAAGGGTATTCCTAGGGTGTGCCGAAAACACATTTAGAAGTGTCAAAAGACCTTGAAATCTTAAAGTATATTTATCAGGTTATCGTAATTAGTTCGGATATTCAATTTGAGAAATCTTGAAAATATACGGTGCTTAAAAAATAATGTGCATAGTGTATTAAATAATAAAATCTCCTTTAAAACTTTAAAGTTATTTTTTAAGCACTTTGTATTTCCAAAATTTCTCAAATTGAATATCCGGACTAATTACGATAACCTGATAAAAATACTTTAAGACTTCGAGGTCTTTTGACACTCCTAAATGTATTTTCGGCACATCCTAGGGATACCCTTATTTATAAAATACTGTATTTTAAATATTTAGGAGTATCAAAAGATCTTAAAGTCTTAAAGTATTTTTATCAGATTATTGTAATTAGTCTGGATATTTAATTTGAGAAATTTTAAAAATACACAGTGGTTAAAAAATAACTTTGAAATTTAAAAAAAAATCGATTCATTCGAATGAATCAGTCACTGATTCATTCAATCAATTCATTCACGGGTGAACAGTAACGTACGTTACTGTTCATCCGATTTATTCATTCAAACGAATTTATTTTAAACAGACATTCATTCGAACGAATCAAAATTGGATGGGGTATACGTCCATTCGTTCGAACGAATGTCGAAATGAACTGGGAATTCGTTGGAAACGTAGGAGCAAAATAGTAATTAACGACCTGCACCTGGAAACAAGTGTGTAGAAGCAGAAAAATGGAGTGTGTAAATGGGGACGCTATAATTGCCTACACTTGAATATAAAGGTCATAGAAAATCATTATTTATCATGTCAATGTTGATAGCCCCTTTTGGGTCCACTATCGTCGATTGACATTTCTAAATAAAAAAATTGGGCCCATTCCACTATTTTCATTGAATATTTTACTAGGTATGATTTTGAGAAGGTTTGGAAGGAAGTAATTGACATTCGAAAGGTATTTTTCATTATTTTCATTTTTGCTTTAATTAGATTTTCATTTTAGAGTTTTTTTTTTTTTTTGAAAAACTAATGAAATGGTGTTGGATAATTACAAAATTAAATGGAGATGAATGTAATTTTATAGTTTATATGATGTTTTTATGATTTTCCTAATTTTTCAACAATTTCATAAAATTGAGATTTTTTTTGAAAAACTCTTGAATTATAATGAAAAATAAAGGTTGCATGCTCTTAGATTTAAGCATTTAAGGTTAATAGGAATGTATAATTTATTTTATTAACTTCTATTACTTTTTGAACTTTTTCTTTAAGACAATTGTAAATTTAGGGGGTTTCAGAAAAAAATCATTTCTAAAACTAGTTAGATGTTTGTGGAATTGCATAAATATCATTTTTGTATAGTGGGAGATATAAGTTATTATGATCAAAGTATTAGAGAACATCAATTTCATATTAAATATCTATTTACGTTTATTTTTTAATTTCTAGAATTTCTAGAATTTTTTCTTTTTTTTAACATACGTTACCTATATGAAAAATTATGAAAGATCCACATTTTTAAGCATATGCGCAAAAAAGGTTTTTCCAATTTTTGTTTTCATTATTATTTTACATTATGGACTAATCCAGCTTACTACTTCAAGAAGTTATTTAAAATGGGAAATTAAAGAAAAATTGCTTAAGATAGTGTAAACTGTAAACACATATGCGACTGTGAGTCGCCGGTCAGATCCCAAAAAGACACCGGAATCTGATCCCCTCCCACTCCTTGAAAAGAGGATATTGTATTTGTATGAAAAAAAAAAATGCCAACAATCATCCCACGGGTATTGTGTGTTTAATGACACACGTTTTAGTGTATTCTCGATTTTATCTTTCGCATGAACAGTAAAACTTCGATGGACTGATTTTTACCGTTCATGTGAATTTTGACGAGCCGATTTTAAATTTTAAAAAGCCGATTCACACTGTTTATGAATTTTGGCAAGCTGACTTGCAATTTCTGTGAACTGATTTACACTGTTCCTAAATTTTAACGAGCTGACTTGCAATTTTGACGAGCCGATTTACACTGTTCATAAATTTCGACGAGTCGATTTACATTGTTCATGAATTTTGACGAACTGATTGCACTGTTAATTAATTTTGGCATTATTTTTTCTTCGGTATGACAGGTGGAGGCAAATTAGACATTACGGTAAAATCCATATTCGAATACACAAAATCGCTCGTCAAAAAAAAAAAATCTCTGTTGCTGTAACTTTTTCCTTCTAAAACTATCGTTATTATTATGTAATATTTACACAGAGGCTAAGAGGTTCAGATAAACGGCTGTGAATGTGATGAAAGGATACTGGGAAGAGATCTACCGTGGAGATAGACTTTCACCCAGATGGCATTGCCGTATGCTGACTTCGACGCCTCCGTTCCCTCCTGATTTCCGACGCACGTCGCAGCACTGTCTCCGTGGAGCCTGTTTATTTTAAACAATTTCAACGTGTTAGTGTATCAGTGGTCTTTTCTTAATTTAAAAATCGCTAAGGCTGATGCTAGGTGTGAAAACCTCAAGAAATCAATGGATTTGAATTATGCATTTATAATTTTGTATATCTCAGGTCGGATTGAGTTGAGAAAAATAAAACTCGTATGAAATTTGGATTGAGTCGGGTTGAGAAATTTGAAATCAACCTGACCCGATCCGACCTAACCCGAGTGCACTAAATTATAAGACAATACTTGTGTTGAGTCGGGTCAGAAATTTGAATCGGGTTGAGTAACTTAAGTCAACAATTTGGATAGGATTGGATTAGGTTTAATAAATTTTGATATGAGTTGAATTGAATTTATTAAAATCCGACCCGAGTTTTAGCCTTTTGATGCTTTACCATGACAAAAAAAAAAAGTTTTACAGGCAGATGAATAATAATAATATTTCTTACTTTCTGCCCTTCTTTATTGCAACCTATAATGATAGAATTTCATATTACTTAAATGATGACAAATATAATATTTTTATTATAGAAAGTAAAAAATTAACCTGACATCACTTAATCACAAAATCTTAGCTCTTTTAATAGAACTATAGCTTTTATATAGTAATTGTATTAGATTAAAATATAATGTAATAGAATTTAAGGGATGATAATGACGATGTTTTATTTCACTAAAAATGTACAAGAGTTTCGTCTCTTGACTGGGGGAGGGGAGGGGAATGGGCCAAATAATCATGGGCGTGAAGACCGGTGTATAGAAGTGGGTAGTTGGCTTTGACTAGCAATAAGTGGGATCAACTCAAGTGGGCCCCACCTTCCGCAACCAACGGCTGAGATTTTCCATTGGTAAGACCAAGTGTTCATCCCACTTTGTCCATTCAACTTCTAATGAGACCATCACTGAATCATTTTCTGGTTTCGAAAATGACCTACAGTATTGACCTACTTTCTTTTAGTTGTCCAGATGTAGATCTTCAGAGTGGGTATATTTAACAATGAAATCAACTCCAAATGAGTTCAAATTAAATAAAGTTATAATTTATGATGATAATTAATTTTCTTTTTTTTAAATTTTCACATAGAAACTCACAGAATATTCAGTTTAAAAGTCCCACGAGGACAATGGTGATAGATAGTTCTTAGAAAGAGAGCGTGCCAATTTGAGCCATAGTCCGCCCACGTGAGATTCCAAATGAAAAGTTTTCTACATTCTTCTATTCTACGTAGGTACGGGAGAGAGATGAAGGAGAGTAGAAGAGGGCTGACCTTGGACCAGACGAGCGGCGACAGCTTGGGGGCAAAAACGCTAATTCTGTCGACCTTCAAAGGGACAGCAAACTCGGGCTTGTTACACTCCTTACTGGGCTCATTCCTGTGCCTCGAATAAAAGCTGCGTGTGCCGCCCGGGCCCAGCTCATCCAACCCGTCGAAGAAATAGAGCAGAGGCTGTTGGCACACGTCCGGTCTCCACGGCCGCGTGTTGAATGTGAACGGATCATCATGATAGGTCCTCCACGTGCGGAAGGTCCGCAGCGGCGTGCCCAGCTCCTTGGCCGTTAAGATCCAAGGATAGATCTGGGCCGTATATCCCCACGATACAGACACGGACCAGTTGCTTTGAATGTCATAGCAGAAGCTCTGCTGTAAGGTCCGGCCCGGGTCCACCCTGGACGCACCCATCAGGTCCCGCATCCCCTCTTGTTGGGTCCGCCCAGGGATGATGGGGTCCACAGAGTCCAGATGGTGGAGAGAGATAAGTGGCGCAATGGGGTGCGCCGCAAGCAGGCCATACGCACTCCCACGTAAGTCCACCTGTCCATGAAAAAAAAAAACATTAGAAAGAGTCAAATCAATCAACAACCGTCCAATCTCCAATGGCCCACCATTAGAAATCACATGAGAAAAAAAAAAAATTTCTTTCGGTGACTTCATCTTAGGAGACTTTTCTGGCCTTCGGTAATGTATATACGGCAGAATTGAAGCCATATGTGGCTTGACGAAAAGGAGAAGCATTAAAAAAAAAAAGGCCAGAAAAGGAGACAGGGATCTATCGACTAGGTAGATCCTATAAAAGTAACGAGAATTCCTTCTATTCATTCGAATGAAACGATCATTCATTCGAATGAATCGTTCATTCGAACGGTGGTCATTCGAATGAATAGAGCTGAGCAATATTCTGTGTTCTTGTTTAACCCATTCATTCGAATGAATGTCAAAATGAACTCGGCATTCATTCGAATGATTGAAAATGCTGAGGTAAAATGATAATTTACCACGAAATTTCAGATTTGGATGTGTAGAGTTAGAATTTCCGGATGTGTGTATGGACTCCCTTTTTTTATAAGCCGGTCATCCTAACACAAAAATACAATATAAATTTTTCAGATTTTTCACTTTACTTTAATATGCAAAAATCAATTCACTTTTTTCAGTGAACTGATTTATATATACAATGATTCAGTCGGTACACCGATTTAGATTTTCAAGAAATCGGTGACCGATTTTCAAATAATTCAATGAGTGCACTTATCCAGTGCACCGATAAGTGAATCAATTCACTGCGAATGAACGAGAGAGAATGAAAAATTTACTAAAACCTGTGACTCCTAAAAAATAACGTCCATATTAAGATGGACACCCTTTTATAATATTTTTACTCTAATCTTCTTAGTAGATCCTATAAACTATATAATTTCAATTATTTTTACTAAATCTATTTAAATTCTAGTTTTTATATAAAACTACAAAAATTGATGGTCAAGTCTTAGTTATAGATTTCAAAGTTAATTTATATTAAAATATTCTATTTTAATACTCGGTCATTCATTTTTATAATATATATTAAAAAATATTTTTACTATATAGTAAAATAATCCCAATAGTAAAATTTATGAGTATCAAATCAGAATATGTGTCAATATTTAAAAAGTTAAAAAAAAAGACCTTTTAACTGTACTGGGGTGGAAAAAGCGCAGGAGGAATCGTTTCTCCAGCGCAGGATATGATAATCTCTCCGTAACAGAAAATCACACGTAACCATCTGATACCATGCCAATCACACGCCACGTGTGCCTAGCATATCTACGTGACAAATCAATAGACAGCGGACTCCCTAATGTCTCTCGTGTTATTCTTCCACAACCAAAAAACTTTGTGATAGTGTAATACACCGTCACTCTCCTTCCTATCTCTCCCGCATTGCGTGTTTGCTTATGGACTATAACCCAATCCAAACGTATGGAAACTATATCAGCAAGAGCAAGACTTGGAAAGAGTTCTTTACTTGTTTACCACCATATCATTTCATATTGGCAGCACATTCGGACACCCCCTTTTTTTTGTCAGGGGACACCCGTTTTCAAAATTTAGGTGCAAATTACCATTTTACCCTCCTGCTCAAAATCCTTCGAACGGTTGTACAGGCCAAATTCCACATCCTTCGAACGGTTGGATCCTTCGAAGGATGTTGATGATCCTTCGAAAGATCATCAACATCCTTCGAAGGAATGGATGTACATAACAGTAATTTTTTTTTTTTTAAAATTTTAAAGTTATTTTTTAAGCACTATGTATTTTTAAAATTTTTCAAATTAAATATCCGAACTAATTTCGATAGCCTGATAAAAATACTTTAAGAATTCAAAGTCTTTTGACACTCCCAAATGCTTAAAACACAGTATTTTACAAATAAAGGTATCCCTAGGGTGTGTCGAAAACATATTTAGGAGTGTCAAAAGACCTTGAAGTCTTAAAGTATTTTTATCAGGTTATCGTAATTAGTCCGGATATTCAATTTGAGAAATTTTGGAAATACAAAGTGCTTAAAAAATAATTTTAAAGTTTTAAAGGAGATATCAACAATATAGACAGTTATTTTTTAATAACTGTGTATTTCCAAAATTTCTCAAATTGAATATCCGGACTAATTACGATAGTCTGATAAAAATACTTTAACAATTCAAGGTCTTTTGACACTCCCAAATATATTTTCCACACAGTCAAGGGATACCCTTATTTGTAAAACACTGGGTTTTAAGCATTTGAGAGTGTCAAAAGACCTTAAATTCTTAAAGTATTTTTATCAGGCTATCGTAATTAGTCCGGATATTCAATTTGAGAAATTTTGGAAATACACCGTGATTAAAAAATAACTGTCTATATTGTCGATATCTCCTTTAAAACTTTAAAATTATTTTTTAAGCACTGTGTATTTCCAAAATTTCTCAAATTGAATATCCGGACTAATTACGATAACCGATAAAAATACTTTAAGACTTCAAGGTCTTTTGACACTCCTAAATATGTTTTCGACACACCTTAGGGATACCCTTATTTGTAAAACACTGTGTTTTAAGCATTTAGGAGTGTCAAAAGACTTTGAATTCTTAAAGTATTTTTATCAGGCTATCGAAATTAGTCCGGATATTTAATTTGAGAAGTTTTGAAAATACACAGTGCTTAAAAAATAACTTTAAATTTTTTTTTTTTAAAAAAATTACTGTTGAATTTTTTTTTACTGTTGGATCATTCGAAGGATCTTCGAATGATACTATGGTTCGAAGGATGTAGAATTTGGCCTGTACAACTGTTCGAAGGATTATGATTCGGACGACAAAATCGTTCGAAGGATCTGAAAATCAACATGAATAATCATTCGAATGATTTTGCACAGAAGGGCATGACGGTAATCTGCGCGAAAATTTTGAAAAGGAGTATCCCCTGACAAAAAAGGGGTGTCCGAATGGGCTGCCTTTCATATTTATACCGTTCCAACTTTTACCATTCAATCAATACAAGTCTAATTAGACGGTAGAGAACAATGAGAAAACAGTGGCCAACGTGACCTCAGATATTTAACGACATCGACACAAGACCGCTTTTATCGTATGCCACCTGGACCAAAAAGTCAGTTAATGTTTGTTACAACGAAAAAGGTGGAACATACCAGAGAGTTTTTGAATCAGTAAATATATATATATATATATATATATATATATATATATATAATTTTTAATAGAATAATTTTTTTTAATTTACATATAGAAAATTATAGAAAATTCAGCATAAAATTTTTATAGATGATATACACTAGCTTTTAAGACACATAAAGTGATACTATAGGGTTAAGCTAATATTTTTTTTTTTTATGGAATTAGAGTTATTTGTACTTTAAAATTTTAAAGATTGAATTATCTCACCATAAAATTCTTATCTTTTGATTAATAATTTTTATCCTACCAAATGCAAAAGTGAGTATTTCCAAAAGTTATTAAATGTTAAAATAAAAAAATTGAGTAACTTTAAATTAAAAATAAAATTGAAAACAGATTGATTCGTGACTTTGTACAAAGGTGTAGAAGACTAAAGAGGACGAGGATGGCAGTCATCGGTTAAGTCAAGTCGTCCATCCGTGAGCAACAAATTAGCAATAGATGAAGTAGAAGTGGGTTGGATAGACGAAAGTCACGAAATTAGAAAGCAGACTCACAAAAGAAAGGCGAAGACTCGGAAATGCTGAGAGACGAACACGTCGACACTGCTCCCAAACAGACTCCACATGACATACGCACCAAAAGCCAACCGTGTTCATGTTCTTCCCCCATCATCGCCCTCTTTCACCTTTTCACACGACAATTGCTTCACCCTAATACCTAATTATTAATTAATAACGTTAATGACTAACATAAATTGGTTTTAATCGATTTTTTAAAAAGAAAATTGATCAGAATTCTAAAATTCATATAATTTCAACTGATATTTAGAAAAAAAAAAGATATTTTGGATTTTCACTGAAATTTATATTTCAGATAAAATCCAACCCATTGTACTTTGGAAAAGAAGCGCACCATGATATAATAATATAATATAATATATGCACGATTTCATAGGGATAAAAAGGATAAATATGCCTCTCGTTTGATCCCTATAAATTTTTAAATAGATAGCAATAAATTTGACCATGAAGACACATTTTTAAATTTTGACGGTTAAAATAATAAAATTGGACCATTCTTTCTAAATAAGGTGAGTTAAGCCCTTCCCCTAAGGACGGCTACAGTGATATTAATCTTATTCTTTTGTGTATATATCGACGTTTAAATATAAAAAAATAAATTTTATTACTTGTTATAAAGATATTAGATATTTATATTATTCTTCAGTTAAAAAATAAGACATGTACTTTAAGAAGAGTCTTTTAAAATAAAAATAAAATTGAAAATTTATAAAAACTTATTATATGTATTTATAAACAAATTCCAATAAAGTGGTGTGCGATGGATACTGGGGGGACACATACAGACTGGGGTGGATGCAACTAATAATGGGAATCTATGTTGGGTCCAAATCTGCAATTTATAGATTAAGGCCCAGAATAACCTTTCATGGATACCAGAACCCAACTCAACTCGTGTCATCTCAGTCGTTCATTGGTGGGTCCCACAACATGGGAGGTGATTGCTGAATGACAGCCAACAGGAAAATCACAGGATAGTAATTGAAGAGAAGAATAAGAAGAAGACAGAATAAAGAGTTCAAACCTGATGAAATCCTGGTTCTCTAGTGAGTGGGACCCCAATCTCGGTCAAACAGGCGTGAACCCTCTGATCGCTGCCATAGAAGGAAGCGTAACGGTCCAAACAGCCGTCCAAGAGGCGGGCCACCTCCTTCGCCAAAGCTGAGCTGATAGCGAAACCGCCTCCTCCGTACGCCATGCCGTACGAGTGTATCACAGCCTGCTCTACGCTCTCCGATACTCCTCCCACGTACCAGTACTCCTCATGATTGTATTTCCCCAAACTGACATCAGATTCTCAGTAATGAACACCGTATCGTCGTCCCCCATCACGAACCACCGTACGTTCTCCAATCCAAGCCGTACGCTCTCAGAAACGATCCTCGACATCCTCACCGCCGATCTCGACCCGTACCAGCTTGTGTACTTGAACCGGGACGCGTCCTCCGATACCCGATACGGAGGCGAGTTCTCCGGCCATGTTTCATTAGCCGGAGGCCTCTCGTCCAGCCACACGAACCCGCGTGTCACGCCCGGCTTCCACCACAGCTCACTGTAGCGCCGCCGGTTCCGCCACGTCCGCACCGAACCACCGATTCCGAACATTATATGTGAGATGTTCGTTGCGATCCTGTCGCCGGAACCGGTTTCGATTCCGGTCCAGATTTCGAGTTCGGAAGATTCTGATACGGTGGGAGGGCATTTCAGGCAGTACCACTGGAATTGGGCGGGAACGGCCGAGTAGAAGACGAGGAGAAAGGAGGCGAGGATGAAGAACACTGCGGCTGCTTTTAGCCACCGGCAGTAAAAATCGCGGAGCTTTTCCGTGGTTAAAAAGTAATGCTTCCATGAATCGCAGGCCTTGGCTTCTCCGCTGCTCGCAAACATGTCTGCGTGAAGAAGGGAAGGACAAAATGGGAAAGGAAATAAATATCAGAGAAGATCGGTGTCGACGACGACGACGTTCTTCCGTTTTCTCCCTTCCTAAAGGAGGAGGGGAAAGCTAGATAGAAAATCCTCTGCACCCTTTCTCCCTCTCTTAAATGCTTTACGGTTCTCCGTACAACGAGTAAATGAAGGACGATGGGTATTTTCGTCTTTTTCCATGAAATTATAGGGGCATTTTTAAAAGTCAAATGTTACAACTTACAACTTCTGAAAGAAATTGAAAATTATTGACGATAATACCGGAGTCCTCAAATCATGACATTACTATTTTTAATAACATTTCAAGATAGGACACACGGTATTCCTATTCTGATTGATACGAATCTTTCACTTAATGATATACCCACTAAATTCGTCATAATTTGAAAAAAAGATATTGACATTTGATTTATATAAAATTTCTAATAATTTATATAAAGTTACAAAATAAATATCGTGTGATTATGCAACTTGTCTCAATTAATATGAATTAATATTATATTAATTCAATTAACATTTATATACAAACGATTTAAGAAAAAAAAGCTTTTATTCTCAATACATCAACCAATTTACATTAGCTTATCAATTTATTTGTTTGCAGCTTCTTACTTTTAAATTGGTACTATTGAATGACCTAATCTTCATGTTGATTTGATGGTTTGAAGTAAAACTGACAAAAATATTTTAAATAGATTAATTTTAAATGTGCAATTAATATAGTAATTATTCTCTTTTTGGGTCCAATGAGAAGGTTGGAATTCTTAGAAATTTTAATTCTATCTATCTCAAAGTTCGATTTTCTTTAAAGAGGAATTTTAATTTAGAAAGTATTAAATCTCATAAATCATTTTAAGATTCTATTTTTTTATTTAAAAATTAAACTACTTTCATATAGAATTCTTTTTTTCTCAACTAAAAACTAAAAGTCGTCATAATGAATTTTATTATATTTCTTAAATTTTTAAAACTAAAAGTTTACTAATTACCAAATTTTTAACATTCATAAATGTTGTTAAAATTTTTACCTTTCATACTTTTTATTTGGTGAATTTTTTTCTTCTCCGAGCATTTTATATATTTAATTTTAAATACCTTTATTTATTTATTTTTGTTGAGGTAATAAATCAGCCTCTTGCCGTGAATGGCCCGTTCGTTGGGTCGTTACGGCAAGTATGAATTTACAAATATGTATAAAGGTATTTCCGATATTACGGAAATGCCACAATTGGGAAGTGCTGAAGAATGCTCGTCTGGCTTGTATTTTATTTTTCTCACAGGAAGCGGAACATTTTCCATCGTGGATTCCGCCACACTCTTCCATACAACGAATCTTTACAAGGCCTCATATGCCATACACTTGTCGCATGTCCCATCCAGGGGTAGAAAAATCGGCCGGGCTGAGATCCCGGCCGATTTTTCATATCGGCCGATATATCGGTTCGGCCGATATATCGGCCGGATTTTTTCTCTCTCCTGCCCGTTTTTTTTTTTTTAAAAAAAAAATTCAAAAAAATTACAGTAAATGCAGATAATTATGGGCTTATTGAATATGTAATTTTTTCATAAAATATCGGATATTTACATATTGTAATATATTTTTGAAGTTACGATAATGGGAAATTATATAATTAGTAATAAAATTGTGAAAATTACAAGGAAAATGATATAAATGAGGAAAATTTGTAGAAATAATTTAATAATTTATTTTCTTAGTTAATGAGTGTTATTTTAAGTTAGGGTATCCCTAGGGTGTACCGAAAACACAGTATTTTACAAATAAGGGTATCTTTAGGGTGTGCCGAAAATATATTTAGGAAAGTCAAAAGACCTTAAAGTCTTAAAGGATTTATATCAGGCTATCGTAATTAGTCTGGATATTCAATTTAAGAAATTTTGGAAATACACAGTGCTTAAAAAATAACTTTAAAGTTTTAAATGATATTTTATTATTTAATACACTATGCACATTATTTTTAAGCACCGTGTATTTTCAAAATTTCTCAAATTGAATATTCGGACTAATTACGATAACGTGATAAATATACTTTAAGACTTTAAGGTCTTTTAACACTCCTAAATATGTTTTCGGTACACCCTAGGGATACCCTTATTTGTAAAATACTATATTTTAAATATTTCAGAGTGTCAAAAGATCTTTAAGTCTTAAAGTATTTTTATCATATTATCGTAATTAGTCTAGATATTCAATTTGAGAAATTTTAGAAATATACAGTATTTAAAAAATAACTTTAAAATTTTAAAAGAGAATATTATAAAGTAAACAATTTCAAATATAACTTTGATACTCACGAGTTACTTCCTGAATGGGTTTTCACTTAAAAACCCTAATGGGCGTGTTTTAATACCCTTCTTCTCTTTCACTCTCTCTATTAAACCCTAGCAGCAGCCGCCACTCTTTCTCACTCTCTGTATTTTTCCCATCAACGAAGAAGGGAAAGAAGAGAAAAGATGCAGTAAAAGGTGTGCCATTTTTTTTCTTCAATCTTTCCTCCATATTTTCTTTTTTTTCTTTTCATTCTTGTCCGCTATTTTTTTAAAAAAAGGGGCTTTTTTTTAAAAAAAAAAGAAAAACCGAATTTTTAAAATTCGGCCGATATCATGACCGATATATCGGTCAAAAATTCGGTCATATCGGCCGAATTTTTTTTTGTACGGCCGATACTATACGTATCGGCCGATATAATTCGGTGGTCAAAAATCCGAATTATATCGGCCGATACGCACAGTATCGGCCGATATTTTGACCCCTGGTCCCATCTCTATGTAATATGCAAACTAGTGCTGAAACTCGGGTGACGTCAGATCGGATTAAAATTTTATCGAACGATCCGATCCGACTTGAGTGGCTGATCTTAATTAATTAGAGTGGTACCATGTCCCTTGGTGTACGAGGATTGAGTGAAGTTACGTCGGATTAAGTTAGTTAAATTTAAGTTTCTCAACTCAACTCGATTTAAATTTCATATGAGATTTTATTTTTCCAACTCGACCTAATCCAAAATATACAAATACATAACTTAAATCATTGATTTCTCGAGTCATATTATAACCCGACCTAAGTTTCATCACTAGTGCAAAGGGAAATGCTAAAATAACTTTAGCAATCTAACATAATTAAATTTCCAAACATGTTTATTATAAGCAAGTAAAATCATTTTATCTTATAGAATAAATTTTATTAAATACATGATCTACATAGGCCTCTAAGAATGAGAATAAATTTTATATTATCAAAAAATTTGTATAAGATGAAGATTAATCAAATTTAATTATCTTAAAGGGGTTAGAGTGATGGCTAAGAATATGTCTCGGAAAGCAAAATTTTCTAGTTTGAGCTCTCACATCTTAATTTTTCTTTTCTTTCATGCCATGCCAATGGCTATCTAACTAACACCTTTAACATAAAAGGACCATATCATATTTTAGGTTTTAATTAGACCTGTTAGATAAATGGGTTCACATTCATTTTTATTAAAATCCATGTTGGAAAATAAAATGTAGCTTTAATGAATAAAAAGTTCCATCTAAATCATTTATTTTTCAAGTAGTATGCTTCAGATTTAAGTCATAAGTTAGGCCTATTATCAAGGAAAGTAATTGTATGACACATGAGTTGTGACGACCAATTTTATGATTATGGGGCAGTATACGTCTTGTTCTAAGAAATAATATTAAACTATCTACCATCTTTGAATTCGTTTGGATTGAAATGGATCAAGAAAGCTGATATAATAAGAACTCATTCTTTATTATGGTTGTTTTTATATTTTCATCTTAAATAGAATTTAAAATGAAAATATATCTTTTTTAAATAGGATTTCAATGAAACTAGGCATTGATCACACAAAAAAAAAAAGAGGATGGTGTTAAAAAAGGAACGTCTTTTTCTTTTTAATTTACGTGTGCAAAACTGTAAGAAACCCAGCGTAAAATCCCAATACGTGATACCCACTGCCCTTAGATGAAAAAAGTCTATTGGAGTGAAAAAAATAGATGATCTTTTCAGTTGCAAGAAAATTATTTTTTTGAAAGGGATAACACTCTCCTAAAATATGCGGACATTTCTACATCATAAAATAATTAAATTTACAAGGGAATTGGTTTGTGCACCTTCTTATAATAATATAATATACACACTATCTACTCCTAGTTAAGCTTATTTTGTCCGGTGATTGATGGATTTGTAGAGAAGGTTTTAGTTCGAATATGGACCCCTTCAAAATTAATTGACTAGATCAATTTTATGATTAGACCAAATTAAGGTTACCTTTATGACAATAATTCTATTTATTAGGCATTTAATTCTTATTCTTGCATTTATAACAAATTTAATCTAAAGTTTGGATTACATTATTTTTTATTGGGGATAAGTTCATTTATGCATTGATAAATAAACAACAACTCATCCATTTTAAAGTTTGTAATTAAACTTTCGACCCATTCATTTTATCCTATCGTTGTATTTATAATTTACTAAATTTCGTTTTGTTTGAGTCAAAGTGGCTAAAATGAAAAACCACAATAAATTTAACCAAATTAGTAGCCACAAACTCAATCATAGCCATTCTCATAAAATCTGGTCCATCAAGAATTGTTGGAGTTTTTTATAATAATAAAACATCAAATTTGACTTGAAATAGATGAATAAAATATAAATGAAATAATTAAATCATATTTTTATAAGTGTGGTTTTTAGAATCTATCCTCAAAAAAGAAAATGCTGAAGTGATGGTGAGAAACTTGTTTTAGAAAGTCTAAGAGTCCTAAGTTCCATTCTAACTAAATTACTCAGTATATCTTATGAATAATAAGGTTTGTACATAGGCTGATCATCCTAACACGGGCATTATCTTTTAAGAGGCACGAGTTTTAGTGAATTTCTTATTTTGCCTCTCATCCATATGTAGAAATCGGTTCACTTATTGATACACCGGACAAATGTACCAACCGGATCACTTGGAAATCGGTGCACCATTTTCTTGAGAGTCTAAATCGGTGAACTGACTGAATTATTTTACACATAAATCGATTTATTTTTCAGTAAATTGATTCATTCATCGGTGCACCGGATAAGTGCACCAATGAGTGAATTAATTTATTAAAAAAGTGAGTCGATTTCTATGGATAAAGACAAGATGAGAAATCTAAAAAATCCGTGTTTACTTAAAATAGTATTTCCACACTCTTGTACATATCCTGAAAGTTACTTTTAACTCTAAAAGCTTGGAACACGTTTGTGATGAAAAAGAAGTAAATGCTTAAAGTCGAGCGGAAGTCATTTAGTCAATTTTCAAGCTGATTTTGGCCAAAAGCCGGCACCAACTAAACCCAACTCCAATCTTCCAAAGTTGAAAGAACAGAGAAGCCCTTAGCTTCTTAAATTGCCAGAGAAAATGACGGTCGACGATGGTCCAACTTTGACCTCTCGACCATTGAATTCTTGTGGGGCCCAAAAATTCTATTTCTATTGAGCACCGAACACGTGGCTCAGGAAACAAAAGCCATCTTTACAAGATACAAAATAGGTCGGTTACACGTCTTGGAATTGGGAGCAATGGGAAGAAGACTGAAACTAAGAAGTCATCCAAATTCCACTGCGTGTTTGGCGCAGGATTATGTGAATTCCAGGGAAGAAAATTCCAATTTTCTCTGCTATTTACTAACGTGTAGACTTGAATCCCATTTAACTCGGACT
Source organism: Chimonanthus salicifolius (assembly GCA_013350335.1). Lineage (NCBI taxonomy): Eukaryota > Viridiplantae > Streptophyta > Magnoliopsida > Laurales > Calycanthaceae > Chimonanthus > Chimonanthus salicifolius. Next base: position 37,654,068 of record CM023539.1, read on the forward strand.
CTTCGCTTATTGTTTTCACATTCTTGCTTTAGAAAATGAGTTACAATGACATTTATCTGCTTAAGGAACTCTTGAAGCATCGTTACCACACATGGAGTTGGAAATTGGGTCATGTCTATTTTTATCCTTTTATCATTTTTATTTTTATAAAGAAAAATAATAAATATTTTTATGTTGATTTCTTGCATCCTATGGTGAATTAAATCATATTAGACATTAGGGTCCAATAAAGGGTTCTTATAGAGTTATAGGCAGGGATAAAAATATCGAAAATCTGACATCTCGGCCAATATCTCTCCTCTTCCTTTTTTTTTTTTTTTTTTTTGAAAATATCAGTATTTTTATATATTTTAATTTTTCTTCATTAAAAAAATAAAAGGAGACTTTTTTTTGAAAAAAATAATTTATAATTGCAAATATCGACGATATAGGTTGAGATATCGGCCAAGCCCACAGATGATTTTTTTTTATTTTTTTGAAAAAACGATTAATATTTAATGATACCGGCTATATTATCTAATATCATTAGAGTACGACAATACTAATCCTATCTGCCGAGATCTACTCCCTTGCTTACAGGCAATCTGCTCTGCCCTTGAACTAGAAGGTCGAAGGGAACTTGAAATTTTTTAAGATATAAAGGTATTTTGTTATTTCGTACTATCGTCTATACACTTTTATCTTTAAGAAGCTTTTAAGATTATTGATATTTATTTTTCATTATAATGTCGTTGTCAAAGATAGTGAAATCATTTATTTTTATATAAATATTTGTATTTTATTTCATTATAGTTTATTTGTTTCATCAAAAATATATATAAATCATATTTGGATTCTTGCAAAATTTGCAATAGTTCCATCAAACATCCTTTATAAGTATGATTTATTGCCCCCAAAAAGTTTTGAAATCCAAAATTTATTGAGATGACAAATCCTCACAAAATTTATTGAATGATTTTTTTTCTTCTTTTTAATGTGAATTATTTGCAGCGTTATACTTGTATATTAGTGTCGTCATCGTGAAGGCCTAATAAATCAAACAATATTTTGTTATTAGTGAGTAGCATAGTGAATTAGCAAGAGCGCTTTTTGAATAATTTACAAAATCTTAAAATTTATTTTAAAATAACAAAAAATATCTCTTTTATATGATTTTTTTTTTTTTGTTTTTTTTTTTTTTTTTTTTGTGAATTTACGTGTGAGAAACTGTGGGATATCCAGCATCAAATCCCAACGGGTGGACTCCTACCCTGAGATACACCAAGATTAGATCATGTGGACTTGAACCCGTGACCTCTCAGTTATTGAGGCGGAAGATAACGAGTTGATGTACACCAGTGAGTCTTTTATATGATTTCTTCCAAGTGAAAGATTCATCTGTGCATTCAATTGTACTCTTATGTCGGGTCACTGTTGAAAAAAATCTATGCTTAAATAGAATTAAAAAACCACTTTAATTAAATAAATAGAATAAACTTTTAAGTCTTATATTTTGATATTTTTAAATTATTTTTTAATATCTGAACTTTTATAACTTTTAGAATTAGCTAAACTAATTCCATCAAAATGATTTCTACCAAGACTTATTGAAACATTGACCTTTACAAAAAGCATGTCACATGAAACTTATGAACCTTATTAAGGGGCTACACCAAGCCCGGGTATAATTAGCAACTCTCCATTTAAGATTTGTATAATAATTGTACTAAACATTTAAAAAAGAACTATTTTCATGTATTTTTCAATATACTTTAATTATACATGTATATTTAATGCGACATTTTGATACACGTATTATACCTATAACACATAATTCATGAATTATTCAATTATAATAGCTCTTATTAGTACTCTTCTTTAATATTAAATAAATACATAATTTAAACATTTACATTTTCTCAAAGTAATTGATATGGTTACTTAAGATTGAACATTCAGAAAAAGAGAAAGAAATGGAAATTTTTTAAATGTATCATTGACCATTTTCTTACTTGAAAGTACTTTCCCCCAAAAAATGATTTTTGAAAGTTAGTTTTCTTCTTAAATTTAGGTAAAAATAAAATTAAAATGAAAACATAGTTTCAAGTCTTTATTTCAATTTAAAATATTTTATAAATATAAAAATATATTAATTTATATAATCATTTAGCCATTTTTTTTATTCCTAAATATTTCAAATAAGACATTATATACCCACCGGAATCCATCTCCAACTTTTTGGCTTATGACTGAATTTAATCATATTTTTCAAGAAAGAATTGAAACATATATAAAACAATTTCCATTTCATACTTCTACCGTATGCCCGTATATCAATATGCTCAAGTACACAAAAGACTTCATGTTAACTTTCTTTTTAAATAAAATCAAATATGAGGTATATTTTTCAGAATATATGGATACAATTTTTTATATTTCAAAGTTCATATGCAGTTAAGTTTTTTTAATGGTCGAAGGTGTTCAGGCATATAGGAATAAATTGCTATTCCTTTCCTCCGCACTAATTCTTCAGAGTATGTGAAAACTTCTCAATTCACACACATCAAATAAAATTGTGGAGAGTGGCCCGTTGAAGTGAGACGTGAAACTGAATTCCTGAAAGATGTAATTATGTATGAAAGGAAATTTATACTATTTCATTAATCACAACTCATCCATTCCCTCTGTGGAAGTTGCACAACTTAGACGTTCTTGATTATCCATTTAAAATAAGGCCAGCGATCCTCCCATGGGCATTTCATGTTTAGCGACACGGATTTTAGAGTATTCTCGATTTTACCCTTCGCATAAAGAATAACTTTTTAATGGGCTGATTTTTACTGTTCATGTGATCTCGGCGAGCCGAATTGAAATTTTGGAGAGCCAAATTGCACTGTTTATGAATTTTGACGAGCCGACTTACAATTTCGGAAAGCCAAATTGCACGAATTGCACTGTTCATAAATTTTGGCGAGCCGACTTGCAATTTCGGATAGTCGAATTGTATGAATTGCACTGTTTATGAATTTTGGCGAGCTGACTTGCAATTTCGGAGAGCCGAATTGCACTGTTCATGAATTTTAGCGAGCTGACTTGCAATTTCGGCCAGCCGATTTACACTGTTCATGCATTCTTCTTTCTTCGGTACTGCAGGTGGAGGGCAAATTAGACATACGACAAAACTCGTGTCTGTATACACAAAATATCTGTGTGAAGAACACTGGCCTTAAAATAAATGAACATATCCTACCAACGAATGCAACAAGATTACCGTGCCATTGACTTCTCTCATTAGACAAATCCTATTCCTACCAACAACAAAAAAAAAAAAAATTGCCATTTTGACCCACAATTTTTTTATAGTTTATATGAGCCAAACACATGCAAATTTCAATGTGGCCACAACTATGATGATTTTAAATTTAATAATAATAATAATCAATGGAAACTGTAATGTAATTGTTTTGGTCGGCAACAATCTGTCATTCTGTATGGCATGTTTGGAACGAGGGAAAGTTGGAGAAAGTGAGGGATCTTCCCTCACCCCACCTTATTTGGTGATTGATCCATTTTTTTTTTATCAAAGTGTTCATTCTTTTTAGAGTATCCGATTAATATTTGAGACATGTAGAAGTTTTCCTATCTATACACTGGATAATTTTATAGGGAACAACCATTTAAAGTGGAGTGCAAATCGAACTAAAGACCACCGCTTCTTGAGGCAGGTTCTAAGCTATCACTCCAACTCCTTTAATTTATTTGTTAATTGACTGATTAAATGAATTGTCCGCTTCTTTTCCAACAATTACTAAATAAGACTTAAAAATAAAGATAGAAGTATTCTCCATGAAAAAAAAAAACTATATGTTTAAAAAAAAAAAAAAAAAATTCTTCTTTGAAAGAACTTTGTTAAAAAAAGTTCTATTTTTCAATTTTAAGAAGATCGTGGAAGAGTGTCTTACCTTCATCACCTCCGTCTTAACCATTGAAATTCAATGATTGAATGATTATGTACATATTTTGACCCTTTAAGCTTTCTACTGTACATATTTTGATCTATCATGACGAACTTGATCTTAAATACATGTTATTCCATAGAGAAACTTTCCATCCATGACCGAAAGAAGACAAATTCCATCTAAAAGAAAAAGAAAGAAATACATATACATATATACATACATACACATTGATTAAAAAAAAAGACAAAATGAATTTTAAAAGCACACAAATAAGATAGCCAAGAGAATAACTCTAAAAACAAGAGACAGAAAACAGAAGAATAGAAACATCAAAAGCAACGATAGACAGCCTCCAATTCCAACCATGCCCATCCATTTTTACCAAAAATGTCAGCATATTCATTTGCTTTCCTTGGAAAAGCTGTTTCATTGGATTTTGTTTATATCTTCATCAGTCAGTAGTATTAAATGTTTGAAATCAATCAATCATCTAGCTATTTATACAATCAATCTAGAGGAGATTTTTTATATTTGAATTTGAGAGATTGTTTCTATGAATCGACTGTCCTATTTATCGCTAATAAGACTTGAACCCCCAACCTTCATACTAAAATTATGAATTTTAACCAGTTATATGTTCTTGTGTTTGAAATGACATCTCGACATATACCTGGTATGGAAGTGAGGCTCATCTATCAAAATAAATAAAAGAAAATCTTTAAATTTCAACTTGACCCATTCATTTTTCGAACTTGATACTATATGACTAAAAACGTAAAATGAGCTTAGTTTTTATAAATAGATAGATCAAAAGCTAATCTGTATGATAGATGGGTTCCAAATGTCACGATGCGGCACGACCCTAGTCTCACCATTTTCTAACTCAACGCTGAATGGGTCATTTCCTAGGCAGGCCAGCGGCGGCACACAGGAAAAGACCGATTTGAGAGTCCAATGTGGCCCAACACATCTAATGCATGGTCAGAAACAAGGCTTATCTATCTGTCAAGGGATGAGCCCAAGCCCAATAATGGGGCATTTGCACATAAAGGGCAAGGATAGCCCTAGGGCTGAAATCGGGCCGAGTCAGGTTTTTTAACCCGGCCTGAGTTACTAATATATGGAATCTGACCGGATCCGAACTTTTGACTCGGATGTCTTGACCTAATCCAACCCGAATTATAACCCGACTCAACCCAAAACCCTACCGATCTGCATTTTGAACCTACTTTAGCTTACTTTTAACCGAGTTGGTCGGGTTAATTTAAAAATCTCTCAACCCAACTCGACTCAAATTCAATGCAGGTTTCTGACTTCTCAACCCGTCATAACTTGCTGACCCGACTTTCATAACCCAATCCGCATGATTTTTGGGTTGGGTCATGCAGGTTCGGGCCATAACCGGACCCAAGTTTCACCCCTAGACAGCTCCAAGTAATGGTTGATACATGACAGATGAGAAGTGACTTTATTTGCAAGAAACCAGACATCATTTTTCTATCTCCCAATAGAACAATTTGTAGGAATCTGAATTCTAAAGAGCATCACTTCTAGAGAAATTTTAGGCATTCAATCATTTTCTCTAGAGCATCCAATCATATTGGTGATGTATTCTATTTTGATTGGATACTCTAGAATTTTCCTAGAGCTGGTGGTCTCCATATTCAAATTCCTTTTACTTCATAACCATCTAACAGTAAGATCTTGCCAAAAAAAGACCAACTTCACTCACCCCATTTAGCGTCCCCACCCCCCAACCAAAGACGCAAGGGAAAAAACCAAGAACAACAACTGAAATCAGTATAGTGCACCAATTCAGTCAAAAAGGCAGTCTACATCTTCATTGTTACTAGTCTGATGAAGAACACAGTAAGATATTGAAACAAGGAGTAAAATTGTGGCATGGATCAAGATTCTCATGATGACACCATCCTTAGTAAATAGGGAAGTCGGGATCTACATCATGGCCAGCTTCATTTGGATGAGAGGTAGAGGGTTACCCTCATTTAGTATTAAAGGGAATGGACGAGAAAATCTCAAGTTTCCTCTCACCAACACAAATATAAAAACCCCTTCTCTTACCTTTTCCACTATAATTACCAAAAAAGATAAGAGAAAATATTATTCAAGAGAAATCCATGCATAACTGAAACCCCTGCAGAATTTACCTCTCATCCAAACGCAGCCTTGGACTCCAATCCTCCAATGGTATCTCAGTCCGATGTGAAACCCATTTGAAGGAGGTACTGAGCAGCCCTTTGGGAATCGTTACCTCTTCTACATACAAGACACAGTGAAGCACATTAATCACAGCCCAAACCCTTACCTTCTTCAACCAAACTTAACGCTGTACATAAGTAAAATGACCCAAATATAAGGAGTGTAGGCACTAGTTGATCTAAGGGTATAGAGGATGAGTTGGTCAATGTTGAATGACTTGTCATGTTTTGATATACTTTGATAATTCAATCATCAAAGGAAGACTTCAGGAGTTCCATGTCACGGAGTTAGAGAATCCTTTAGAAAGTCAGCCCGTGCCACACTCACTCGATCACTCTGTCGTCAAGTGAGTCAACCTAAGAATTGATTTGGTCACTTTTTAGACCAATACGCAAAAGCAGTCACACAAACACAAGAATGAGATGGAGATGAAACACCAAGGTGATCAACACAAATACTATCTTGTATTGAACAACTAAAGAAATTATAAATAAACACTCAAAAGCTACAAGCTCTCAACTTACAATAATATGATAGAATCCTTGGCTAGCTTGTGTGGATTGGATACAAATGGGCACCCTATCTCTATTTAGAGTTGAGGCCATGCCCAATTGTAGCTAGGATTGTGCCATTTGGCATTCATCCAATGGTTGCCTCAATAAATATCTTCACACTCTCCTAGACACTCTAGAATATTCTAAACATCTCTACAACTGCCACACATTTCTACATTCTTCCATACACTTCTATAAGACTCTACACACTTCTATAGACTTCTAAAATATTCTAAATACTTCTAAACTCTTCTACAAGACTCTAGAGTACTCCACATAACTCTAGTACCTTGGAGAGTCTTCTTGAACAATTCGGAACCTTCCGCATTGTTCCAGAACCTTCTCGCACATTGCAAGCTGTTCTTGGGTATTCCATGAAGTCCTACGTGTCCGAAATCTCCATCACCCGGGTTTAACCGCATGATTTTGACACCGAAGATGACCTTCGCGTGTCTCCGTCTCGACCCTTAACATCCAGCTCCAACAACCAAAATGGAAGACTTCAAGAGACTCGATTGCCCTGCAATTGGAAAGTACAGAAGGATCAAGACAAAAACATTTGAAAGTAATACAACACCTAATAGCATTAAGCTCTAAACAAATCATGAGCATCCAATCCATAATGATGAAATTCAATAGTTCTTAGTTTCAACACCATGAATCTATTCCAAATCCAGTGTTCAAGTGAGGCAGAGGCCTACCAACTCTCTAGCTGTGTATGGGTGCAATTCTGTATATCACTGAGTTACCCATTACCCCAAAGCAAACTTATTCTAACCAGAGTTTAGTATTTTAATATTGCAAGGTTCAGTAGAGAATCTTCAACTACTTCTGCCCTACACATCAGACTGTGTAAAAAGAAATAAAGTGTAGAGTTTGGTAAATGGCTCATTTCCTCTAGCATTCATATCAGTATAAATAGAAATTATAAGTCTCACGAACCAAAAAAGAATCAATCAAAATCAATTTACAATTCGTTGATCAGGGAAGCTAACATCTAAAGGAAAGCACAACTTCATAAAGTCAAAAATTTCTGCCATTAATAGAAAGAAAGAAACTGTTGTGATATTAGACCTGTCTGAAGTATGAATTAGTTATTATCCAACTGAAGCAGGCAATTAAATTTAAGATGCAAATAAATCACTTATATGAATCAAAATTAAATTAACATAAACTCAAAAATTTAATTTAAAAAAAAATAACAAGACTCACTATAAATGAGAGACACAAAATTCTAAGCTTCACCTAAATTAGTACACACGTGTTGTATATATTGCTTATTGTAGTGTTTGAAAAAAAAAACTTTATCCCCGTCACGTGCATGTTTGGGTCGGGGCATGATTTTTAAGCTATTTGATTTAATTAAATTAAGTTATTAATTGTTCAAAGATACAACATCAACTACATATTTTATTCAATTTAAATTAGGCGACTTTATATATTTAATGAAATATTTTTATGTTCTTATATAAACAACTACTCATATAATTTTGTACGATTAACCGACTCTAATTCATTAAAAAAATTATTTATTTAAACTTTGAGCCATAAGAAAGTCGTGACTCAGCCATTGTCAAAATCAAGTGGACCTATTTTTCATCAAGTGAGACTTTTTTATATAATTTCCCAATAAATTTTAGTGTCGATCTCACACATTGTTTTTAAAATTGAAATCGTTAATCAAGCCATTTATCATTTCGATCTAGTTTAATTAAGCTTAATTGTCAAATCAAATTGCTTTACATCATTTTAAATTGTGATGTTAGTATAACATTGGAATAACAAAATATATTTTTACATTATAATTTGAAAGTAAATGATAAAAAGTATGAAAAATAAAAATTCATATTATAATCACGACACTATAATACCAAAAATTCAAAATTGACATTTTTAACAAAGAGAATGGAACAAACATAAGATAAATCAAAGTCATAACTAAGCAAATCAAACTGTCTTAATGTGTAGTTCAGATTCAATGAGGTCGAATTGCATGATTTGGTTCAATTATAAAAGACTGATATTAGAGAATAAAAAAATGCAGACCTCTCTAATTAAAAAGAGAGATATTTTTTTAATTATGTCATTTTTTGTTATTGAGATGTGCAAAGAATGACATGAATAAGAGTCAAGTTAAGATCCATTCCTTATATGAATAGTGGTAATATGAATTTTAATTTAAAAAAATAATAATTATAAACCATTATTTTTCATACTGGTCTTTCAAATATACAACCTATAAATTTCAAGTTCTATCATTTAAAATAATAGAAATAATAAAGTTAGGGCAATAAATTTGTTAAGTGAAGTGAAAGATAGGGTTGCAAAGTGAAGAATGAAGAGAGAATTTATAGATTATTATGATTAAATTTAGGGTGAATAGATAAGATTATACGGCATAGAGATTAAAAGTTTAATTAATCATAATATATTATTTAATATAAAATATAAAATGAACATTAAATATTACAAAATCCTCGAGTATAACTCGAGTTTTGAGATTGGATCAAGATCAAACTTGAAATGACTTCAAATCAGGCCCTATGTTTTACCCATACTTTTTTATATAAATTGTAATTGAGTAGATTCAAACTCTAAATATTTTAGATCAGCACAGATTGAGCCTAACCCCCTTACAAAAAAATATATATAAGGGAAATTCTTGGAATCAAATGTCAAATGGTTTATACTGAAAAATTTCAATCAATTATAACTGAACAAGGTCTTTTGATCTTAGCCTATGGTGATGGATATTACACAATCATGATGTCAGTACCATGGAGTCCATTAAAATGAACCGTTTGTTCATGTTCAAATTCAAATAATCAAATTAATTCAATTCACAAGTAACCCATGTTCGGTTAGGATCAAACGATTTTTCTTTAAAAAAAAAAAAAAAAAAATCTATTCTAAGGTAAAGCCAGAACAGGTTGTTGAGTTATTTTATAAATTGTTGGATTGAGGTGCTCTTAGTATCATCTCTAATACGAAGCGAAGATATCCCACGACAATTCAACTAAATATAATGATTCCCATTTCTTGTAAATATTTAATCCGTAAATTATATTTCCTCTGTTCTATTTTAGTTGTCTCATATGCATGTTGAGACAAAATGCAATCAATGCGGAAAGTGAAAAAGTAGTAAAATGAAAATCAATGTGCTGAGAAAAATGCAAAACGCAGAATAATGTACAAGACAATGCAAATGATGACATGATAATGTTTTCATAGGCCCGTATATTACCCTACACATTGATGCAGAGAAAACCATGCCTGCTTCTTGGCATGAATCCAAACTCAATGCAGTCGCATTAGTAGAAGAAGAATAGATTATTGCACACATTTCTTAAGAAATGAACCAGACAATGAAGGAATTACCATTCACCAAACAATGATGGAATTACCATTCACAGAACAAACACAGCAAAAGCAGAGAAGACCACCCATGTCCCAAAATCAGAATGAAAATATTTAATATCAAAGTGCACCAGACCTACCATTTAGAACAACTCTGGATACCTTTCTACTTTTTCTTTGAAAGTAGGACTTCATATGCCCTTGAAGCAACAGCAGATAGAGACTTTTTATGACATTCTGCAATGTTCTTCAACTCTACAATCTGCAGAACATCACCACCCATGCCTTCTGGAATTCCAGCCAATTTACTCAGATGTGCCAAAATATAAACCAACTGATTACAGTGCTTAGTTTGAAGACGTTTGAAATACTGATCGTCAAACAGTCTAGCATATTTCCAAGTGCCCCTTGACCTCGATTCATCGACTCCTTCCCCCTCAAAGTCTTTCAGTATCAGGGCTAATTCCTTCAGTCCCCGTTCAGTCCAACGATGCATCAAAAGATCATGCAAAACTCCATTTGCCACTTCCAACCAATCGCAAATGCCAACAAACAGTTTGTATGCATGCATTCCAGCACAACTAAGGTGCTGTTCATACAGAAATTGGCGCATTTCAACATCTGCCTCTGTATCCATGTGTGTATACAAAAAACCAGTGATGCTTCTACGATAAATTGACCACTCGTTGGCAAACTTTCTATGGATGAACACCAAAGCTTCGTGACTAGGATGCAACCAAGTGTATGGGAATGTCACCTCGTAGAATTTATGAGATCCTTTCCTAACAGCAGGCCATGCTCTTTCAAAGGTCCCCGGAGGTTTGGTGATCAGTCTCAGCAGAGAAGCACATGTGTAAGTCATGGCCCGTGCATGGAGAAGTGGGTCTTGGTGATATGGAATTGTATTAGGTGCTCCACCCCCAAGCCGTGCTTGAATTTCTGAGGAGAAGGTTTCTAGTGGCCGGTCGGTGGCAGTAGAAGTTGGATCAACAGTTAGAAAAATTCTCCCTTCAGAAGTTGTCTTGATAAGGTTCCAAGCCAAGATGATAGATGATGCTGTTAGGGAATAGACCCAATACCCACGTACAGAAAATACAGACTCAATCACACATAAACACAGAGAACACAGGATATACGTGGTTCGGCCCAACCTTTGCCTACGTCCACGGGAGAATGTAGATTTCATTATAGATAAAAAGAATACAGATACAATATTTGGATCCCAAGATCTCTTTTGGTATCTTCCCTCTCTCTCTATCTCCCTCACTACACCTCTACTGCAAGAGGCCCCTTCTGGCCTCGGAAGGCACTCGGCCAAACGGCAGGGTTTCCATGAAACCCACGTCCTTAATATATAGCAGTATTGCAGTGTCCTATGTTTAGCAGTTTCCTAATGAAATTAGGAATCCCATGTAATTAGGAGTCCTATGTAATTAGGAGTCCCATGTAACTAGACTCCTAATTTCAGTAGAATTGAGCCACAAGTTCCAACAATCTCCACCTTGGCGAAAATCCACTGATCCTCCTCCAGAGATAACTGTGACATCGTCCTCCACTGCAACTATGCACCTCTGGGCACACTAACCGCTCCCGGCCATGCTCCACTTGCAGCTGTAATCCTCTGCATCTCTGCATGAGATGTGCATCCCATACCTTAGGATGATCCACCAGTCTTGAGTAAGACTGTATAGCCCAATCGGGCTCCACCTCGATCTTGGCCGTCCAAGACCCTGTGTTGCATTTGCAACTCCGCTTCCTACGTTCTACGAGCACATCCTGACGTGCTTCACGAACGCGAGGTTGCGTTTCCTTCATAGTGTGTTCCTGCACACACTAATGTGCTAGCTGCAATCACCTCGGCTTCTCCACACATATGGCGAATGTGCCACCTCCAAGCGTACCGTCAAAAAGGTCCAAGGTCCTTCACCGTGCAGCAACCCTCTCACGGCTACATCTTGCCGTGTTTCCTTGATGTGATCCCACGCACCGCTGTCGACCACTCTCCGATTCTTCTTCTTTTCAAAATCCACACTGGTCACCTCATAGATCTCTTCACTACGATTACATGGGTGAAGACGGATCTCAATTCCGAGTCCCGATGACTCCAGAAATTGCAAAACAATTCTGACCGTTGATTTTTCCCGGCTGAAGGAGTATCTGAATCTGTGGTCCTGCGGGATCATTCGAAATTGTAAACCTGCGGATCACCAACCACGCAGTACAATAGTCCAGCGGAACTGCCCCTATAGTCCATCGGGTGCACCGAAAAACGGTGGTTCTTCACAACCGAATGGACTCGCTTAGCCCCTCAGGTGCACCGAAAACAGTGGTTCTTCACAACCGAGTGGACTCGCTGATGTACCTGAAATGGTGGTCCCGCAGGTGCACCTACAGTGGTGGTCCTCCAGACCACCAATTTTCCTTCCTTTTTTTTTTTTTCTTTCTTCTTTCTCCACTCGGTTACCCCAACCGAGTGGACCCGATGCATGCTGTTGCCACTGCGGTTCCCGGCGTGCTTGGCCGTTCTCATCACTCGGGTACCTTACTCAGATCTCGGCCTCTCCTCTGCCTGGCGATCCTGCTGCAGGCCACCGTACCTGCTGGGTTCACTCCTCCATTTTCAGGCGATGTCTCCATGCATCGAGAAACCCCTCTGCTGAGCGCCTCCAGCATCGCTGCATGCGTCACCGCCGCTCATTGCTCTGGCAGTGCCCCTTCTCACCTGAGATCTCTTCTCCTCAGGTCTGGGCGAATCAACCTCTTCTTCTCCAAATTTGAGCGCCTCTACGAACTACGGCAGAACTGGGCTTTGGCTGCCCTCCTCACGCACCCAGCCGTGTGTGAGCCGGCCTTCTGTTGCGCTCTGATCTGCTCACGGCTGCGCCTACTGCTTGCGCTGCCTGCAGATCTCAGATCTGCTTCTCAGATCTGACCGAGAAGACCCCTTTCTGCCGCAGTGCTCTTCCTCTAAGATGCTGGCCGCCGATCTGATTTCCAGATCTTGCAACTCCGGCTGATGATTCAGCCGCCTCTCTGCTTTGCTTCTCTGCTGGCTGTCCTACAGATTTGTTCTCCGATCAGATCTCATATCCGGCGTTGCCAGCTGTGCTCGCCTCTCCTCTTGTACCTCATTCCGATCTGCTCTCTTTTTATAGATCTGTCGAGATTTGCTATTTGAGAAACAGTTCTGCTTGCAGCACTAGATCTGGCTCCTACCTCCCTGATCCATCACACACAGATCTGGACTTTGCTCTGACGATGGGGCTTTGTCTTTCCAGCCGCACTTCTGCTAGCTGCCACTCACAGATCTGAAACGCAGATCTGCAGCGGTACTGCACTGTTGCTTCCGCCCCTCTCCGGCCGTCGAGCTATCCTCCAGACAGCATCAGATCTGTGGTTCCTCGATATGTGATTAATCTGACCCGAATCGAACCTTCGCTCATGATACCACTGTTAGGGAATAGACCCAATACCCACGTACAGAAAATACAGACTCAATCACACATAAACACAGAGAACACAGGATATACGTGGTTCGACCCAACCTTGGCCTACGTCCACGGGAGAATGTAGATTTCATTATAGATAAAAAGAATACATATACAATATTTGGATCCCAAGATCTCTTTTGGTATCTTCCCTCTCTCTCTATCTCCCTCACTACACCTCTGCTGCAAGAGGCCCCTTCTGGCCTCGGAAGGCACTCAGCCAAACGGCAGGGTTTCCATGAAACCCACGTCCTTAATATATAGCAGTATTGCAGTGTCCTATGTTTAGCAGTTTCCTAATGAAATTAGGAATCCCATGTAATTAGGAGTCCCATGTAACTAGACTCCTAATTTCAGTAGAATTGAGCCACAAGTTCCAACAGATGCAACAATCTTTTTCTGATAATCCATTCATCAGACCTTTCATCACATCAGAACCTAATTCACAGATCTGATTAATGTTGAGTGGTACTAGTTGAATTCCAGGTCGACCCATTAGACAATCATCTGGCCAATCAGTCTTGCTGGCACCATGTATAGTGAAAAATAAGTCTGTTGGAAGATCATCGTAGCGGGATCCCATTGTAAGAAGATTCCAGGACCAGATGGAAAATTGAGAGGAATACTCACACTATGCCTGCTTCAGAAGGAAGAGTTGCAGTGAGCTTCAGAACAAATTTTGTTTCCAGTTGTATGCAATTCGCAGCTTCACATTGTTAAAATACAAAGCATCATAATAACAAATAATAAGTAACAGCATGCAAGAATTGGAGCAGTTTCAGCTTTCATGCGTTTCATAGCTCTAATTCCCAGGCGTTAGAATTCATACAGAATTGCAAGGGGTACTGGTTCAAATTCTCTAATTAAATGAGGGAAACCATTTTTTTCATTAGAACTAATACATATCCCCATTATCCCCTCTACATTTTGCTTATTTCTCACTAATCAAATGCTTATAATAATAATAAACATTGAAAGAAATATAAAACATGCCACATTTCATTATTAAGAAAAATACCGGGCACCTGAATATCCAGTCATTTGGGAATTGTACAGTGTTCCTCTTCTACCTTTATTTGATTTGTTGGGTAAATCTACTTTTGGAAGTAAAAACATGCTGAATCTAATGCAAATCCCAACTGCAGATTAATGTTTTAAATATCATCAATGATGATCGTGACTATGATCAACCCAGTAACAGGGAGAGCTTTCAATTAATACCTTAGTGTCTCTCACTAAGAAGCACTGATACGGATACGCGTATCGGATATGACACGTATTCAATACGGGGATATAGCAAATTTTGAAAAACTAGGATACGGGTGCGGCGGGATACGCTGAATTAAAAAAAAAATATAGTATATATAGTTAAAAAAATCAATTTATATATATATCAACAAAATAAATTCATTTTCAAAAAACATCATAAATTTTATTATGAGATAAAAAACTAAATTTTTTGAATTTTTCCTAATAAACAAATTACACACAATCATCCATGAAAATAATCCCAAAAAAAAGATAAATCATTGGTGTTTCATATATATTTTTCTAATAAACAGATTACACAATATATATATTAAAAAAAACAGCAAATAAAAAGCCACGGAAATAAATAGTTGCATTACACTCGTTGCCGCACGTGGAAACAAAGCCACGGAAAACCCTAATATAAGAGAGCGGCGCCACCTACAACTGAAAGAGAAGAAAGAAATGATAAAAGAGCGGCGGCACCTGCAACTGGAAGAGAAGAAAGAAATGAAGGGAAGAAAAAAAAAAACTACGGCGAACGGTATATTCCATTCTTCCTCTTCTCTCTAGCTTTTTTTTTCCCTCTTCTAGCGAAATCAGACCTCTCTCTAGTCTTTTCTCCTTTTTTTCCTTCTCTTCAATCGCACGATGTAACGATTGATTGCCATTGCATTGCACGATTTGCAAAGCGACGTCATTTTAAGGGAAAAATAAGGGAAAAAAATAAAAAATGCGTGTCCGTGCGTTTCCTGCCGTGTCGCGTACCGTATCCTCTCACACCTACCGTATCGGTGGTGTATCCATATTTGAAAAAATATTTAATTAATTGGGTACGTATCCGACATGTATCCAAGCTACGAATACGTACCGGACACGAATACTCGAAGGGTGGTGGCGTATCCGTGCTTCACAGGTCTCTCATGTTTGATCAACCCATAAGTATAAGACCAACTTGAGACCCAGCCTTATATTTCAAAAATCATAGACTTTTTTTTTCTTTCAAACTCTATCCTGCGCATGTTTACAGCCCTACCCAATCAAGAGTGTTGACTATAGAGTCTTCTACCTATCATAACATCTAATTTAATAGAGAGATAAAAGAGAGGTGTTTGAACAAATGAGAGAGAGAGAGAGAACATGACAATCTCTTGTTGTTACCCTTATCGTTGAACGTCTTCAATCTACAAAGTCAAGCAATGTCAGACAGTCGGCCATCGCGGAGGAGGAGGAGGAGAAGGTAAGCGTGCCCTAGCTCCTATTCTCGAATGAAAGATGGCGGCGTCTCTCTCCTCTGTTCTCTCCTCTTTTGGATGACTCCTTTCCCTTTCACTCTTCCACTCCTCTTTCTAAAAATTTAAACTACAACACGTACCAGAGTAGGATTCAGGGCTTCTTCAACGAGTCTTCCTTTGGAAATAACGAAATTAAGAAATACTCTTCAATTAAAAATATTCTATATTTGATTATCTATATTGAAAAGGTGTGAAGGAAAAGAAAAAATATAAATATATGTTTGATTAAGAGGTTTATAAAAATTATTCTAATTGCATCAGTTAACTACTATTTTAAGTATTTTAAAATTTGTCATTTTTAAAAACACTTGAAGTTTAAAAAAATATTTTCAATGAGAAGGCATATATTTGAATGGGAGTCACATAAAAAGTTATTCTTGTTATATCATTCAAATTATTTTTTTTAATACTTCAAATTTTAATCACGCAGACTAATTTTTAATATCTTAAAAATATGTAGAGCTCACAAAACATATCTATTTTCTAATGATAATAGATATGAATGCATTGATTTGACCAATCAAATTATGTTTTTTCAAATTTTTAATTTTATATTATTTTTAATCTCAAAACTTTACAACCCAGAAAAGCCGCTTAATAGAAATGACGTATGCTCCATTTAAAAAAAAGAAAAAAAGAAAAAAGGAAAAAAAAGTCAATACTTGAATATAAAATTATCGTGTGTTAGTAATTTCTTTTATAATATTTGTATTTGCATTAGCTATTACGTTTTAATAATATTTAGTTTTATTTTCTTAAGATATTCAGTGGATAGCATGCGTGTGTATCTTCATTCAGATCCAGGGGTAAAAAATAGGTGGACTTGATATCTCGGCCGATATAAGACTATACTTCTCTCTCTTTTTTGTTTTACCAAAGCTCGGCGGTATGGGCGAAATCTTAGTTATATCAGCCGAGATCTCATCTATACAGATGATACATCTCATATCAGCCGAGATATCTCAGGAGTTCAAAACTCGAGATATCTCGGCCTAGATTTGGACCCCTAATCTGACCTCGACCCAAAATCTATTCCTAACAGCAGGCCAAGCTCTTTCAAAGTTCTCTGGAGGTTTGGTTATCAGTCTCAGCAGAGAAGCACGTGTAAGTCATGGCCCTCGCATGAAGAAGTGGGTTTTGGTAATATGGAATTGTATTAGGTGCCCCACCGCCAAGCCGTGTTCGAATTTCTGAGGAGAAGGTTTCTAGTGGCTGGTCGGTGGCCATAGAAGTTGGATCAACAGTTGGAAAAATTCTCCCTTCTGAAGTTGTCTTGATAAGGTTCCAAGCCAAGATGATAGATGATGCAACAGTCTTTTCTGATAATCCATTCATCAGACCTTTCATCACACCAGAACCCAATTCACATTTCTGATTCATGTTGAGTACTACTAGTTGAATGCCAGGTCGACCCATTAGACAATCATCTGTCCAATCAGTCTTGCTGGCACCATGTTCCAAGACAGAGGTCTAACGCGCTTGGAAGTTGCTCTTCTGAAAGCTCACTTAAAAATTTTACGCTGGATTCCATTGTAAGAATATTCCAGGACCAGATGGAAAATTGAGAGGAATACTCACAGCATGCCTGCTTAGAAACGAGTTGCAGATAGCTTCAGAACAATTTTTGTTTCCAGTTGTATGCAATTCGTAGCTTCACATTGTTGGAAATACAAGCCACCATAATGACAAATAATAAATAACAGCATGCAAGGAATGATGCAGTTTCATCTTTCAAGCATTTCATAGCTCTAATTTCTACGGGCTAGAATTCATACAGAATTTTGCAGGGGGTGTTGGTGCATAATTCTCTAATGGTTGGAAGGGTGGTAATTGAATGATGGAGAACTTTTTTTCAATAGAACTAGACACATGTACCCTCTGCACTTTGCTTATTTCTCACTAATCAAATGCTTACAATGATAATAAAAACTGAAAGGAATATAAACCATGCCACATTTCATTATTAAGAAAAAAACTGGGCACTTGAATCTCTAGTCATTGATGGGATAAATAACATCAATGATGTTGGTGATTATGATCAACCCAGTAATAGGGAGAGTTTTCAATTAATGCCTGAGTGTCTCTCATGTTTGATCCAGGGGTTCAAAAATCGGCTCGGCCGATATGCGATACGGACGATATTTCGGCCGATATTTTTATCTCTCATACCGATATCGGCATTTTCTCTCTCCTCCGATATCGGAACCGTGAAAAAATCGCAAAAACCGTGATGAACCGTGACAAAACCTTAAAAAACCGCAAAAAACCGCAAAAAACCGTGAACACCACTGAGAACCGTAAACCCTGAACCGCGGAAAACCGTGGAAAACCGCGCAAAACCGCAAAAAACCGTGAACCCCCCTGAGAACCGTAAACCCTGGAAAACCGTGGAAAACCGCGAAAAACCACGAAAAACCGTGTAAAACCGCGAAAAACCGTATTGGTGTTTAAAATTTTTTTTTTTTAAATACCGATATTTATGAATATCGGCCGATATTGTGACCGATATTTCGGACCGAATATCGGCCGATATTGTGACCGATATTTCGGACCGAATATCGGCCATATCGGCCGATATTCGGTATGTACGGCCGATACTTATTGTATCGGCCGATATTACTCGGTTTAAAAAAACCGATATATATCGGCCGATACGATATGTATCGGCCGATATTTGGACCTTAGGTTTGATCAACCCAAAAGTATAAGACCAACTTGAAACCCAGCCTTAGATTTCAAAAATCAGAAACCTTTTTCAAATGACATATAGACGTTTCTAACTCTATCCTAACATCAATGATGTTGGTGATTGTGATCAACCCAGTACAGGGAGAGTTTTCAATTAATACTTGAGTGTCTCTCACGTTTGATCAACCCATAAGTATAAGGCCAACTTGAGACCCAGCCTTAGATTTCAAAATAATAAACTTTTTTCTTTCAAACTCTATCCTGCGCATGATTATAGGCCTACCCAACCAACAGTGTTGACTTTAGAGTCTTCTACTTATCATAACATCTTCTTAATAAAGAGAGAAAAGAGAGGTGTTTGAACAAATGACAAAGAGAGAGGAGATGACAATCTCTTGTTGTTACCCTTACCGTTAAACGCCTTCAATCTATAATGTCAGACAGTAGGCCGTCGCTGAGATGAAGGAGGAGGAGGAGGTAAGCGTCCCCTAGCTCCCATTCTCGAATGAAAAATCTCCTCTGTTCTCTCCTCTTTTGGACGACTGCTTTCCCTTTCCCTCTTCCACTCCTTTCTCTTTCACGTGCGTAAGCAAGTCGGGATCCAAGCCGAAGTTCAGACCCAGCTCATCGGGGCCATTGCTCATCAGGCCCAACAAGCTAGCCCAGGCCCATGTGTGAACTTGAGGCAGTATCCAAATTCCAAAGAGAGCACCACGTTGGCTGATATTAGCCTTTTAGGATTAACTTATTTAATTTAAGAATATAGTTGGCAACTTGCTTTGTTTAAAGAAGTTGTTAATTTTAGTTTCTTTAGGATTCTATTTGGCACTTATGTAATTTTAGTAGGATTTGAATTAGTTTCGAAAGTAGCATGTAGGAGGCCGGTTCCTACTTAGTTGAGGTTATTTTTTATTTTCCTGTATGAGAAGATGTAATCAACGAGTAAAGGAAGTTTTTGATGAATAAAAAATTGAGTTTTTTCTCTTAAAACCAACGTGGTTTTCTTGTGAAGATTTGCCAACTGCAATACTGTGCAGTTTTCTTCTAAAACCCAGGCAAGAACTTGGTGTCTGGCAGCCCATCACAACAAGCAAGTTGTCGTTCGTTTGGAGTTGCAGATTGCTACAGTTTTCTGACAACCTCACAGGTGTTGGCGCTGATTAGCACCACCTATTTGGAGTTTGATTGCTGCAACTTGTGGAAGACGAGTGCTGAACAATCAGCGAATTTCAGTTGAAATTCAGGGCCACACCAAATTTTCTCAAGTGAGTTTTCTTACGCAACATCATTGAGTTGCATGACGAGTTTTACTGCAAGGTAGTGCCCCAGTTTCATTGAGAAATTTGATGTGGTTATTATTTTGTGATCGGGTTATTCAAGATATATTCAAGCTTCCGCTATAATTCAAGGTTGGGTATTCTTAATCCTACCTAACTTTACATCACCTTTATAGCAGGTTAATTAAAAAGAGACAAGCCATGTTTATGCATCATTTGTAGAATTTGATAATAATATTTAAAACAAATTAAACTTCATAATTAACACAAACGAACTACTCTTACTTATGTCACTAATCTCTTTTATTCGACACTGCAAAGCTACCTTTTGGAAACAGAAAATAAACTAGTTAAATAAGATGAGCCACAGTCATTGAATATCAACGGCCTCCAGAGAGAAATGACTCAGCCACTGAGGAAGAAGACATTCCAATTGTCCTGTCCAAAGTAGAAGCATATGAGATTACAAGATCGTCGAACCCTTCTTGACCGGATGCCAAAGCACTGGCATAATATCTATCCATTGGAAGTTCAGCCAAATCCGCATTCCGGTCCAACATCTGCATCACTTGTCGCATATTCGGTCTAGATGATGAAATGGGGTGTGTGCAAATCAAACCAAGCTTCAGTACTAGTTCCATCTCCTCAACATCATACTCTCCTCTCAAATTTGGATCACAAATTTCAAGTATCGAACCCCTCCTCCAACATTGCAACACACAATTAACCAAAAGACAACGATCTTCGGATGCATGTATCTCTATTGGCCTCTTCCCACAAGCTACCTCAAACATGAAAGTCCCAAATGCAAAGACATCAGTGTTTGTCGTTGCCTTGCCTGTACTAGAAAGCTCAGGTGCAATATAACCAAGAGTACCCACCACATGAGTGGTCTGAGGATCTCTTCCATGATCGTACAATCTCGCGAGCCCGAAATCACCTAATCTTCCATTTAAGTTAGCATCTAATAAAACATTGCTGGCTTTAACATCTCTATGAATAACAACTTGCTCCCATTCTTCATGCAAATAGAGAATCCCAGAAGCCACACCTTTGATAATTTGAAACCGTTGGCTCCAATTAAGAGTTGATTTGGGTTGGTTGAAGAGGAGCTTGTCTAGACTTCCATTTGGCATGAAATCATAAACCAGAAGCAGTTCACCATTTCGTCGACAATACCCTAGTAGCTGGACCAAGTTCCGGTGCCTAAGCCGACCGATGCTTACTATCTCTGCCACGAACTCCCTCATACCTTGTCTTGATTCATGAGAAACTTTCTTCACAGCAACTTCAATTTTGGTCTTTCGTAGTACCCCTCTGTATACCCTGCCAAAACCGCCGATGCCTAATACCTCTTTGTCGCTGAATCCCTTCGTGGCTATGAATAGATCCTTGTATGAGAAACGATGAGGACCATATTCATGCTCCCAATCCTCGAGCAATTCTGCAAATTTCATCTTCCTCCTCACAAACCAACCCACCGCAGAGATGATCATTAGCACTGTAACTAGCACAATTGCAGGCAAACCAATAGTCAGAAACTTAGATTTCTCTTTGGGACCTATTCTTGGAAGCAGAGGAAGCTTCGACACATCGATCGTTTTGACTGCTCCATTCATTGCAAAGCTCCATCCCAACACATAATGATGAGATGTAAAGATGGCGCCAGTAGATGAAGAGAAACCGGCATACATCACCTCTTTAAAGATGGAAGAAAGATCAATGGTTGCAGACAAGAGAGGCCTACTTGGTTTAGGTATGTGGATCGGAGATAATGTAACATTAAGTTGTGTCTCAACACCATCATATTCTATCCAAACTTGCATTGGTTGTCGGCTCATGAGGGTCAGATTCACAGCCCCACCATTTTCATTTGCAAAATATGCCGCAGATGCAGAGACGTTGGACCTGAGGCTATTGATATCAATGCCTACGTGGTTGTTATCGATATCACGGAATTCAATATTCTGAATCGTATCGAGCTCAACAGCAAACACATGATTTGTTGCGTTTCCGTTGTTTTCAGAATTAAAAAGGCCTAAATACTGGCTACCGAAAGCTCCTTGAAAGTCTTTAAAGGGGGAGATGACGAAGGCCATGCCATTGGCACTGTAGTCTGAATTACTGGAAATGATGGCGAAGACGAAGGAAGTAGAAAAAGAGAGAGCCTTACTATTTGAAGGATTGATGAAGTGAAGGGGAGTAGAGTGGAAGGCATGACCCTTGTCTCGCTTTGTAGCATTGGTTAGCCTCAAGAGGCCATTGGGTGTGACCCCAGCCATGCCGTTCAAGCTAATGTCGGCACCCCGGAATCCTTGGTACAAGAAGCTGTCGTTGATAGAAGCAACAAATTTGATGAAGAGAAACAAGAGCAGAAGTTTCAGAACCATGGCTGCAACGGTGTGATCTAAGGTCTGAAGCTCTTCAATACTTCATCTTCTCTGCTTCTCACTTTCTTGCTAAGGTCACAACTGGTAATAATTGGAGTGGATGCGACTTCGAAATTGCTGAGGTCATGCACTGAATTTTCCACCAAAGTGTGCACATGGACTGACTTTAAATATTGTGAAGTTTCCATTATCTTTCACAAGGGACTGGCTGACTGACAGGGCCGTCTTGACCAGTAGTCAAGAAAGGCAGCCGCCTTAGGCCTGGATGAATGAAGGCCCCTTTCGCTGTGGCTCATTATTTATTTTTAAAATTTTTTAAATTAAATATTCGGACTAATTATGATAACTTCATAAAAATACTTTAACATTTTAAGTTATCTTAAGACTCTCAAATACTTAAAACACAGTCTTTTACAAATAAGCGTATTCTCAGCTGTGTCGAAAACACACTTACGAAAGTCCAAATAACAAACCGTAAAAACCGTTGAACTTTAAATTCAAATCTGAACAAATATGTGATATTTAAAATTTTAAATCTTTCAAATGATTGTTTACCAAAAATAGGTGATCTTTTCCCATTCTAAATCTCGTCCCTTCTTCAAAACAAAAAAAAATCTAGTTAAACAATCATTTAAAAGATCTAAGTTTTCAAATTTCGTATATTTGTTTAGTTTTGAATTTGGAGTTCAACGGGTTTCACAGTTAGTCGTTTGGACTCTCGGAAGTGTATTTTCGGCACAGTCGAGGAATACCCTTTATTTGTAACATACTGTGTTTTAAATATTTAGGAGTGTCAAAAGACCTTAAAGTCTTAAAGTATTTTTATCAGGTTATCGTAATTAGTCCGGATATTGAATTTGAGAAATTTTGGAAATACATAGTGCTTAAAAAATAATTTTAAAATTTTAAAGGTGATTTTATTATTCAAAACTATAGGAAGTATATGGTTTTTTTTAACTAATGCACTATGGATATATAGACCGTCCCGACGAATGGAATTTATGCATAAACTTCCAACAAAGTCCCATTTAAATTTTTATCTTAGGCCTCAACTTATTTCTAGAGGGCCTGAGTAGGATACTCCTCTCTTAACCCGAAAACTCTTCCACTCCTTTCTCTTTTACGTACCAAAGTAGGATAGTCCTCTCTTAACCCGAAAAATCTCCTCTGTTCTCTCCTCTTTTGGACGACTGCTTTCCCTTTCCTTCCCTTTCCCTCTTCCACTCCTTTCTCTTTCACGTGCCAAAGTAGGGTTACTCCTCTCTCTTAACCCACAACATCAGAGCTAACGAAAATACTCTTCAATTAAAAATATTTTATATTTAATTATCTATTTCGAAAATGGGTGAAGGAAAAGAGAAAACACAGATATATGTTTGATTGAGAGATTTTTAAAAATCATTCGAATTACATCAATTAAATAGTTTTTTAATTTTTTTTGTCATTTTTTAAAATAATTGGAGTTTAAAAAACTTATATTGATTGAAAAAGTATATACTTGAATGTGAGTTGCATAACGAGTCACCGATTATACCATTCAAATTATTTTTTAATAATTCAAATTTTAATCACTTCAGATTAACTTTTATTATCAAAACTTTTTTGCCTTTAAAAATATATAGAGCTCACAAAAATATTATTTTCTAATGGCAATATGTTTGTGAATGCATTGATTTGACCAGTCAAGTCATGTATTTTGAGCTTTTTAGATATTTATTATTTTAAATTATTTTTCATTATCAAAACTTTACAATCCAAAAAATGTCTGAAGAGAAATGGCCGATACTCCGGTTCATAACAAGAAAGGAGTCAAATCTTGAATGTAACACTATCATGTGTTGGTATTTTCTTTTATAATATTTGGATATGCAAGTTTGAATAATATTTAGTTTTATTTCTTAAAATAATTAGTGGACATACATGCGTGTATCTTTAGTCTTGACTTGACCCAAAATCTATCCAAACTTGCAATAAATAAATGAAGACCGGTTATATAGATACCTGACTTTTCATTCCTCTAAACATCCGATTTTCATTTTTGGGTGACAAATTACCATTTTGCCTTTCCATTTCTTTTCGTCTGAACGAACCGATAGTCCATTTTGCATTCATTAGCATGATGAGAAGGTCCGAACGTAAACTGGAATCGTTTGAACGAATGGGTTATGCAGAGGGACTTTCAAAAGAGGCCGTTCCTCGACTGATTTTTGCAAATAGGGTATCAGAATTCTGATTTTTACAAACAAGATATCAAAATTCATCTATTCTGAATTTTATGAACTCTGGGACTAATTTTAAGTAAAAAAGGATATAGTTTTGGACTTAAAAATTGTACTCAAAGAATTAAGAAAAAATGGCCTTCCCTCTTAATTCTTTGGGTACTATTTTTGAAGAAAAAGCTATACCATTTTCACTTAAACTTAGTCGCGGAGTTCATAAAATTCAGAGTAGATGAATTTTGATACATTGTTTGTAGAAATAGGTTGAGAAACGGCTTCGTTGAAAACCCAAGTCAAA
Source organism: Chimonanthus salicifolius (assembly GCA_013350335.1). Taxonomy (NCBI): domain Eukaryota; kingdom Viridiplantae; phylum Streptophyta; class Magnoliopsida; order Laurales; family Calycanthaceae; genus Chimonanthus; species Chimonanthus salicifolius. Next base: position 37,679,040 of record CM023539.1, read on the forward strand.
CTCTTAAAGGTTACAGTTGGAGGGAGGTTGTTTCTCCCTCTCTACAAACCCATTCGTTCGGACGAAAAAAAATGGAAGGGCAAAATGATAATTTCACCTGATTTTTTTGAAATTGGGTGTGTAGAGAAAGAAAAGTCGGGTGTCTATATGATTGGCCTAAATAAATTTAAAAATATATACCAGCCTATCAAATCAAGCTGGGCTAAAATTTTGAGCCCATTTTTGTAGATTGGGCTTTTTATAGGAAGCCAGTAGCGCCCGATCCTCCAGTATAATATTGTTTGTTTTGAGTCCATAGGAGACTGTAAAGTTTTGCATTGGTGAGCCAACCTAAAGTTACTCCTAAAAGACCTTATGCTAGAAGGACGAGGGTCCGAACTTATAGACCAAAAGAATTTCAAGGCACTAGACGATGTGGGACTTTGCACCCATACCGGTGAATTTTTCCCTCTTTGTAATGCAACTAACCCCTTCTCTTGGGTGGGGTATTACAAAACCGTGAAAGCCAGAGGAACCTTTGGCCTATTTAGCCATTATAAGTGTATGAGAACACCTGGTCTATCTGCTCTTCCTTTTTAAAAAAGAGAAAAATGAAATTAGTTAAAAACTACCATTTATATTAAACGTAGATATGATGAACTATAAGTGGAACAAATTCGAAATCAAAATTCTATTTATAACCATTTGATCTTAGTGGACAAAATCTCCAAGCATTATTAAAAATTACCTAGATAAGGATGCCTAGTGACTTTGACTATCAAAATCAAATGACTGAAAATCAAGTTTCGAGCTCTACTTTGGTTCAGTTGTAACTCATTATATTTATTTTCAATCTAAACAATTGAATTTTTAATAGTGTCAAATGAACAAGCTTGGACCTAGTATTTTCCGAACAGAACTCAACGTACTTATGTTCAAACGTTTACCATTTATGTATTTTTTTAATTTAATTTTATATGCTTCATTGATTGATTTGAACTAATGATATAAAAGATTTGACTATATAAGGAGAGTGAGATTTGACTATGTTTGTTTTTATAGATTTTTCTAGGAATCTAAATTCTGAAGGTCAAATTTTTTTCCTATCACGACCCATGGAGAAATGCTTTTTAGACAAATTTATGAAACACGTCAACCAAATAAAATTTAAACATTTTAATCATATACATACCTGACTTAATTCATTTAATGAGTTGACCCTACTAAGATTAAATGGGTTGACTAGACTCAAACTAATTACAAAATTGGACCCAATGGATCTTGACACATTTTTTTTTATTAAATGGGATGAACTCAGGGGTAGAAATATCGCCTGAGATATCTCGGGTTTTGGACGCCCGATATATCTCGGCCGATATGAGATATATCATCCGTATGGCCGAGATTTGACAAAAAAGAAAGAGAAAGAAAGAGAAATATTGGTCGATATTCGTGGGACCTAGATCTCGGGCCCAACTTTTTTTTTACCCCTGGATGAACTCAATTTGAGTAGATCAAGCCCAATAGATTGACTTGGCTGGGCTTATATATTAAGCTTCACTGTAACTTGTGCTGGGCCTAGCCCAAGTCCACATAACAAAACTCCGAAAAGAAAATGGTTTAGGTTGACCCAAGCTCAGATAGAGTTCATGTTTAGACTAAAATATTAAGCTTGACATAGAATTTGAGTCATATATATATATATATATATATATATATATATATATTGGGTCGGATTAGGCCTATACTTGAAAGCTCGACTCAGGCTCAAAAAACTAATTCCAGCATAGTTTATAAAATGTAATTTTTATTTTGTATTAATGTAAAATTTATATCATATATAATTTATATTTAATAGAATAATATAAAAAATTCCATTTTAGACCCAATATGCTCGAGCATGAATAAGCTCGCATCTACATTTTAGGTTTGGTCCTAGATATACAATTTGGGATGCGCTTGGGTTTTACTAATTTGAGTTGATCCAGACTCCTCGATCTTCCCAAGTTGTAGTTCTTAGTCTAATTTGTACAAAATTTGACCTATTTATTAAATAAGTTGATCTAATCCGAACAATCATAAATGGGCTGATTTGAACCACATGTGATTTAAATATTGTCTCATTTATTTAATGGATTAACTCAACTCAACTCGACCCATTTATCAACCAATTTTTCTTTATGTAGATGAGTGGCAAACGAATATATAAAAAGTTAAAAATGAATTCCTGCCAAACTATTTTTCTAAAAAGAAATCTATTAAAATGTATTTTCCCTTTGAAATTCATTTTCTCATAAAATCAACAAAACATGCCCTAACGGAAAATTTGTTCTGAGCTTTTGTGAGTCATAAACAAATTTTCACCACTTGGAAGAGGTCATATAGCAGAGCAATCTTAGGAGATAATCAGCTTTTATAAGTTTACTTTATAGGACTATGAATGTCTAAATCTCATGCATAACTCATATGATCATGTCCAGTGGAAAACAATTTGAGAAAGTAAATCTCACTATGGAGTCACTGCTGTCCATCAGTAAAAGTAATTTGACAAGTTTTTTAACTCGACTAAGAAAAACTCTGATAAGATTAATTGCCTTATTAATCAACTCCGATGGACTTGCATGATTTTTTTGTATTTCTAAGTTATGATTAAATGAGTCACTCTACGTATAGTGCAATTGGTAATCACACTCGTAATCTCTCGCCTTAGGAAGTGAGAGATATTAGGTTTGAGCCATCATGGCCTGACTTGGTGTGATTTAAGTGATAGAATCCAAAAAAGCATAGTTTTGCATTCCATTAAGACCATAATATATACAAAGTAATCCCTAAATAAAAGAGGAATAAAATGACTAAGTTACCCCTATACAAGTAATATAATCCTAATTTAACACCCGCCGTCAAACTGATGATGTTACAGTGGTAAGCATCGAAAGTTTGCTAAGAAGAAATGCAAAGCGTGAAATGGTATGAGACTTCGTGAAGAAGTCAGCCAGTTGCAAGGCAGAAGGGACAAATGGAAGAGAAACAGTGCTACGCTGAAGATGCTGATGCACAAAGTGACAGTCCAACTCAATATGCTTGGTACACTCATGAAAGACGGAGTTATGTGCTATTTGAATAGCACTCTTATTATCACAATACATGGGCGTAGGTGCAGAGAGAGAGACACCCATGTCTACAAGTAGCCAACGAAGCCAAACGATCTCAGCTGTGGTAGAAGCCATAGCCCTATACTCAGCTTCAGTAGATGAACGAGCAACAACATCCTGCTTCTTGCTTTTCCATGAAATGAGAGAATCACCCAAGAAAACACAGAAGTCAGTAGTAGATTTGCGATCAGAAGGATCACCGGCCCATCCAGCATCAGAGAAGGCACGGAGCTCCAAAGTAGATGACGAAGGCAATAACAAACTCTGATATAAAGTACCTCGAAGATATCGCAAAATGCGAAGAACGGCTGCCCAATGAACAGTGGTTGGTGAAGTGATAAACTGACTCACAATATGAACGGCATAGGCAATGTCAGGCCGCGTAATGGTGAGATAAACTAAACTTCCGACTGTAGTACGATATAGAGTGGGATCCGACAAAGGCACACCATCAGAGGAAGTGTAATGAACATTGAGCTCTAAAGGCGTTGCGACCGGTCTGGTGTCAGTAATACGAGCTCTTCGAAGAACATCAGCAGCATACTTAGATTGAGAGAGAAGATAACCCTTCGGTGAAGAGGCAACTTCTATCCCGAGAAAATATCTCAAGGGCCCCAAGTCTTTCATGTCAAATGTATTGTGCAACCGTAACTTTAACTGGGCAATACCATCAAGATCATCACCTGTTAAGATCATGTCATCAATATACAAAAGGAGAAGAATACGACCAACAGAGGTGGAGTAAACAAATAAAGCAGAGTCATGAGCATTGGAGTGAAAGCCAAGAGACTCAATCACTGTTGAGAACTTGTCAAACCATGCTCGCGGTGCTTGTTTGAGACCATATAAGGCCTTTCGGAGTCTGCAAACGTCCCCAGGATGATGAACAACACCTGGAGGAGGAAGCATATAAACTTCTTCAGCGAGATCACCATTCAGAAATGCATTTTTAACATCCATCTGCGACAGAGACCATTGACGAACTGAAGAAACTGCAAGTAAAGTGCGAACAGAAGTCATCTTCGCAACAGGGGCAAAGATCTCCTCGTAATCAATACCATATTCCTGACTAAAACCCTTAGCAACCAATCGAGCCTTATATCGCTCCACAGAACCATCAGACTTGGTCTTAATCTTATACACCCATTTGCAACCAATTGCACGTTTGGTTGGAGGAAGAGCTACCAACTCCCACGTACCAGTCTTGTGTAATACAGAAAGTTCCTCATCCATTGCCTGTTGCCATAAAGGATCACAAAGAGCCTCCTTATAGGAGGTTGGTTCAGAGAGAGTATGAATGGATGTGAGAAACGAAGAAAATGAAGAGCAATAAGATGAATAAGCAAAGTCATCAAAAGAATAACCAAATCGAGTAGGAGGCTTACGAATTCGTGGAGGGTAACGAGAAGTAGCAAGATCCTCATCAGCAGAAGTCGAAGGAGAGACAGCTGTAGGAGAGGGAGGAGAAATATCTGTAGAGGGCAAAACTTCAATAGGAGTAGAAGAAATAGAAGGAACAGAGTTAGGCAAAGCAGGAACATGATCAGAAACAGACAAATCATCAATATGAGAGAAGGGGTCAATATAAAGAAGTTCAGACATACCAAGAGTGTTAGAATGTGAAGGAACATAATAGAAAGGAATATGTTAAATAAAAGCAACATGACGTGAGACTTACAACTTCTGTGCAGTGGGATTATAACAGCGATATCCCTTTTGACCCTCACCATAACTAAGAAAAATACACAGTGCAGACCGAGCAGATAATTTTGTGCGCTCATTGTGCGGACGAAGGACAAAACATGCACAACCAAAAACTTTCAAGGAGAAATAGTCTGGAATTTTTCCATATAAACGTTCAAATGGAGATTTGCCAGAAGTGATAACAGAAGGGATTCTGTTAATCACATGAGTCGCTGGTGAGAACCGCTTCTCCCCAAAATAGGCTAGGAACACTAGCAGAGAGTAACAGAGATCGAGCAGTTTCAAGGATGTGCCGATGTTTTCTCTCTGCAATCCCATTTTGCTGGGGAGTGTTAGTACAAGAGGACTGATGAACAGTCCCATCTGAGGCAAGCAAATCAGAGAAAGCACCAGAGGTATACTCGCCACCCAAATCACCTCTAACGCATTTAATAGTAGCAGAGAATTGTGTGCGAATGAGGGCACGAAACGTTTGAAAAATTGTAAGAAATTCAGGATCGACGTTTCATCAAATAAATCCAACAAAAACTGGAATAATCATCAATAAAGGAGACATAATATCGAGACCCCCCTTTGGTGGGAAGAGGTGCTGGTCCCCACACATCAGAATGAATTAAATCAAAAGGAGCAAGAGAAATAGGTGAACTTTTATTAAAATGCAATGCTGAAAACTTTGCAAGTTTACATCCACTGCAATCAGAAATATCACTACTATTTAAACTTCCTAAAGCTCCTATAGAAGTTAAATACTTTAAACGGGAACTAGAAACATGACCAAGGCGAGAATGCCACAAATAAAAACTAGATGAAGTGGGACTCAAACGAAAAGATGATAAATCAACGGAAGAGGCAGCGATAGCAGGAACACGGAGCCGCTCTAAGACATATAATCCTCCTTCTCTACGGCCGGTCCCAATCAGCCTCTTGGAATGAGGATCCTGCACAGAACACGAAGTGGGAGAAAAATTAACAATATAACCAGAGTCACATAGTTGACTGATAGAAATCAAATTCAGAGTAAGATGAGGTATGCAATAAACATCAGAAAGATGCAAAGAAGAGGACATAATGGAACCAACCCCTGCCAAGGGCAAGGAAGCACCATTAGCAGTTAAGACAGAAACATGTGATGAAGAAGGAGATAAAGATGTGAATAAAGCAACAGCATGAGTCATGTGATGAGTAGCTCCGGAGTTAAAAACCCAGGTAGAAGGCGAAATACCTGAAGATACTGAATGAGTCAAACCTAGATAAGACAATGCATTAGGCTGGTGAGAAGAGAGGAACTGCTGCAACTGGTCTGCAGGGGTGGAGATGGAAGGAGTAGAAGGTGATGCCGCATTCGCTGGTGTGGAAACAGAAGGAGGTAAAGGTGATGCCACATCCCCAGACGAAACAACAGTAGTAGTGCGATGTGGCCTAGGAAATGGCACGTGTTGTTGTTGTTGTTGCTGACTTCGCAATAACAAAGGATATTGGGCCTTCCAGTGACCTTTCTGTTTACAATAACGACACTCAGTAGTGGCAACTCTCCCACCTTGGCGCTGTCGACTCTGAGAGCTAGATGAAGACCGGAATGGCATAGCTAAAATAGTTTGACTAGGCAGAGAAAGAAAACGATTGTTGCCATGTGACTTCAACCGAACTTCTTCAGCTAGGAGTTCATGAACCACTGCATCAACAGAGGGAAGGGGATTACGATGAAGAATAGAGCCCCGAAGTGCTTCAAAGTCATCTCGAAGAGCAGTAAAAAATTGAACGAGTCGCCCTTCTTCTCTATAAGTGCAATAAAGTGGAAAAGAACTGAGGCCTGCGGGGTCAGTTAATGCAAGTTGATCCCAAAAGCCAGTCATGACTGAATAAAATTGTTGAATGCTCATATCCCCCTGTCTAACTGAGCGAATATCATTCTCAAGTTGATATCGCTTAGCGAAGTTGGACTGCGTATACAGTCTCTCTAAATGATCCCAAATCTCTTTCGCGGTAGAAAACTTCGCAAGTTGCATCCCAATGGAGAGCTCAACTGAATTATTGATCCACGTGATAATTTTAGAATTACGGGTGGTCCAAGTAACTAGTGAAGCAGCATAGTCGGCAGCCTTGGGGTCCGTAGGAGGAACAATATCCCCAGAGACATAACCCCACATATTCTTGCCGGTCAAAAAATTTCTCATAACATATGCCCAATAAGTATATGTGCTGTCAGTGAGCTTCACACTAATTGCATGGAGGGAATCATCACGTTCACCGGCCATTGTTAAACTCTCACCACCAAAATAAGAAGTGCGAAAAATCCAACGTGTCTTAAAAACAAAACACCAAATTGAGAGGGGCTGACAGCGGAAATGCAGCGTGGATGCAAACAGGGAGCGTCGGCTGCAATGGCGGCTGATGCAGGGGGGTGGGGCACGGTGAACAGTGAGTCACGCCCAAATCGGTGAAGAAATCACCTCAGATCGGAGAACCGGTGCGGAGATGGCAGAGCCGGAGCGCCGGAAGGCAGCGATGCGGAAGTGGCAACGGCAAAGGCAAAGTAGGGACACGGATGAAGCAGTGAAATCCTAGTGGAGAAGCCGATCAGAAATCGTGAGTTCAGGTGGCGAATCTGAGAAGAATGCGAGAACAGGGCAGTAGCAGAGGGTTCAAAACGGCAGATCTCTGCCACACAGCAGAACTCAGGCGGATCTAAAAAACACGGAAGAGGCGTTATGCAGAGACGAAGAGCAGGGAGCAGCGACGACGGCAGATCTCGGCCACACGGCAGAACTCAGACAGATCTGAAAACAAGGAAGAGGGGTTATACAGAGACGGAGAGTAGGGAGCAGCGACGACGGCAGATCTCGGCCACACGGCAGAACTCAGGTGGATCTGAAAACAGGGAAGAGGGGTTATGCAGAGACGGAGAGCAAGGAGCAGCGACGACAGCAGATCTCGGCCACACGGCAGAACTCAGGCGGATCTGAAAACAGGGAAGAGGGGTTATGCAGAGACGGAGAGCAGGGAGCAACGACGACAAATCGGCGCTATGCAGAGATGGAGAGCAGGGAGCAGCGATGACTCCGATGGAGAGGTGGGCGAAACTGGGCTGTGCAAACAGAGTGCGGCAATGTCGATCGGGAGCAGCAGAACCCCCAAATCAGAGTCGCCCGGAAATCAGACCAAAACGGGAATACGAAAATTTGCTGAACGTCGATCGGGCACAGCGGAACCCCCAAATCAGAGTCGCCCGGAAATCAAACCAAAACGGGAATACGAAAATTTGCTGAACGTCGATCGGGCACAGCGGAACCCCCAAATCAGAGTCGCTCGGAAATCAGACCAAAACGGGAATACAAAAATCTGTTGCTTGCTGCTTGACAAATTCAGATCAAATGTCGATTGGAACCCGATCAAAAATTTCAAAACGGAACCCTAAAGATTAGATGCAATAACCTGGCTCTGATACCATGATAGAATCCAAAAAAGCATAGTTTTGCATTCCATTAAGACCATAATATATACAAAGTAATCCCTAAATAAAAGAGGAATAAAATGACTAAGTTACCCCTATACAATAATATAATCCTAATTTAACATTAAGGACAGTGAGTATCACTCGTGGTAGTTTTATGGTGGATTTCCTGCGTTTTCTCACACGTAAATTAAAAAAAAAAAAAAGTATCTCTATAATTCAACTTACTTTTAATGTTTGTTTATTTAAATAAATTTTAATATATGATAGCTATTTTTGTTCTTATTTTCAGTAATTTTTTATCTAAAGTTTAAGGAATGATTTGAAGAATTTGAATTTCCATAACCCTTGTCAAATATAGACTAAGCGATTTTATACTTACATTACAGATGAGATTAAGTTTGCGAATGCAAGAAATCACTCATAAATCTCATATATTAGATAGACTTAAAAAATTTAAATCTAAGATTTCTAATCTAATCTTAAAAATACAAACAAACAACCGTTTAACATTTTCAAAAGTGGTCCATTTTTCATATGGTACGCCAGAGTCGAGTCCAATACCAGCCCTCTCTTTTGTTACTTTCATGACGACCCATTTTCATGACTTTTCCGACAAAAGAAAAGTAACAAAAGTTAGTGATCACTGCTTATAGCCTTTTGTTTTCTTCTTTCTCAATCCTCCCCACTTCCCCACCTCCTTCAATGTTATCGTACGTCTACTGGGCCCCACCCATGTTTGGCCAAAGATGAAATTTACAACAAAAAAATGATCGTCTACCCTATGGGTGTCGTGTGTGCAGACTTACACAATGAAATATGGATCAATAAATAGAATGCTGATGACTTTGTTTGTTCGAGTGTGATCTATAAAAAGTTAATTTTAATCATATCAATTAAATTATAAGAATTTTAAATAATTAAATAAAACTTAATTAAAATATTTTTTATAAACCATATATTAAAAAACTAATCCATCCAACTCTTCACCTTGCACAGCAATAGCATGTGACCTTGCGCGTTAAGAAAGGGTACCCTATAAAGACACCGCAAAAACCTGCCAGCAGACACCGAATTTGAATTTTTAACGGGAAATTACAATTTTACCCCTTCTCCGTGTAATAGATCGCACGATTCTGTTTTACAAAACAAATCGTGCGATTGATATGTTGAGGAACAACCGATCGATTGATTCAGGTGCAGCTGCACCTTCGTTATCTTCGATCGATCGATTTAGGTTGTATCTACAGTAATATAAAGATATTATTTAAATAATAAAATTTTCTTTAAAATTTTAACGTTATTTTTTAAGCACTGTGTATTTTCAAAATTTCTGAAATTGAATATTCGGACTAATTACGATAACCTGATGAAAATACTTTAAGACTTCAAGGTCTTTTGACACTCCCAAATGCTTAAAACAGAGTGTTTTACAAATAAGGGTATTCCTAGGCTGTGCAGAAAAGACATTTGGGAGTGTCAAAAGACCTTGAAGTGTTAAAGTATTTTTATCATATTATCGTTATTAGTCCGGATATTCAATTTGAGAAATTTTGAAAATACACAGTGCTTAAAAAAATAACGTTAAAGTTTTAAAGGAAATATAAAACTTTAACGTTATTTTTTAAGCACTGTGTATTTTAAAAAATTTTCAAATTGAATATCCGGACTAATTACGATAACATGATAAAAATACTTTAAGACTTCAAGTCTTTTGACACTCCCAAATGTGTTTTCTGCACAGCCTAGGGATACCTTATTTGTAAAACACTTTATTTTAAGCATTTGGGAGTGTCAAAATACCTTGAAGTTTTAAAGTATTTTTATCATTTTATCATAATTAGTCTGGATATTCAATTTGAGAAATTTTGAAAATACACAGTGCTTAAAAAATAACGTTAAAGTTTTATATTTCCTTTAAAACTTTAACGTTATTTTTTTAAGCACTGTGTATTTTCAAAATTTCTCAAATTGAATATCCGGACTAATTACGATAACATGATAAAAATACTTTAACACTTCAAGGTTTTTTGACACTCCTAAATGTGTTTTCTGCACAGCCTATGAATACCCTTATTTGTAAAACACTCTCTTTTAAGCATTTGGGAGTGTCAAAAGACCTTGAAGTCTTAAAGTATTTTTATGAGGTTATCGTAATTAGTTCGGATATTCAATTTCAGAAATTTTGAAAATACACAGTGCCTAAAAAATAACGTTAAAGTTTTAAAGGAAATTTTATTATTTAAATAATATCTTTATATCAGTGTAGATACAACCTAAATCGATCGATTGATCAATCGATCGAACATAACGAAGGTGCAGGTGCAATCAATCGATCGGTTGTTCCTGAACATATCAATCGTACGATTTATTTTGTAAAATAGAATCGTGTGATCTATTACACGCAGAAGAGATAGAATTGTAATTTCTCGTCAAAAAATCAAACTCGGTGTCTGGTGACATGTTTCTGCAGTGTCTTTATGGACACCCGTTAAGAAATCATTGAAAAAAAAAGTTAAAAAAGAGCATGTGCCACAGTAGGCCGTCGTTACTGTTGTTACCCTTTTCGTTAAACGCCTTCAATCTATAATGCCAGACAGAAGGCCGTCGCTGAGATGGAGGAGGAGGAGGAGGAGGAGGCAAGCGTGTCCTAGCTCCCATTCTCGAATTGAAAAGATGACTGCTTACACTTTCCCTTTCCCTCTTCCGGTCCTTTCTCTTTCACGTGCCAAAGTAGGATACTCCTTTCTCTTAACCTAGAGCTAATGAAATTATGAAAATACTCTTCAATTAAAAATATTTTTTATTTAATTATCTATTTTGAAAATGGGTGAAGGAAAAGAGGAAACACATATACTTCAATTAAATAGTATTTTAATTTCTTTTGTTCTTTTTTAAAATAATTGAAGTTTAAATTTTTTATATTGATTGAAAAAGTATATACTTAAATATGAGTCGCATAGTGAGTCACTCTGACTATACCATTCAAATTATTTTTTAATAATTCAAATTTTAATCACTTCAGATTAACTTTTATTATCAAAACTTTTTTGCCTTTAAAACTATATAGAGATCACAAAAATATTATTTTCTAATGGTAATATGTTTGCGAATGCATTGATTTGACCAGTCAAGTCATGTATTTTGAGCTTTTTAGATATTTATTATTTTAAATTATTTTTCATTATCAAAACTTTACTATCCAAAAAATGCCTGAAGTGAAATGGCCGTTACTCCGGTTCAAAACAAAAAAGGGCGTCAAAACGTGAATGTAAAACTATAATGTGTTGGTATTTTCTTTTATAATATTTGGAAATGCAATTTTGAAAAATATTTAGTTTTATTTCTTAAAATAATTAGTGGATATACATGCGTGTATCTTTAGTCTTAACTTGATCCAAAATCTATCCAAACTTGCAGTAAATAAATGAAGGCCGGCTACATAGACACCCGATTTTTCTTTCTCTATACATATGATTTTCATTTTTTGGTAGCAAATTACCATTTTGCCCTTCCATTTCTTTTCGTCTGAACAAACAGATAGTCCATTTTGCGTTCGTTATCATGATCAGAAGGTCCGAACGTAAAATAGAATCGTTCGAACGAATGAGTTGTGGAGAGGGATTTTCAAAATAGGTCGTTTCTCAACCGATTTTTACAAACAATATATCAAAATTCATCTACTCTGAATTTTATGAACTTTGGGATTGATTTTAAGTAAAAAGGGTATAGTTTTGAACTTAAAAAATCATACCCAAAGAATTAAGGAAAAATGACATTCCCTCTTGATTCTTTTGGTACGATTTTTGTAACCCAAAACTATGCCATTTTCACTTAAAATTAGTCCCGGAGTTCATAAAATTCAGAGTAGATGAATTTTGATACATTGTTTGTAGAAATAGGTTGAGAAACGACCTCGTTTGAAAACCTGAACCAAATGCACAAAGGTTACAGTTGGGAGGGAGGCTGTAATGACCCGTCCCGCTACGAGTACGTCAAATTGATACAAAGTCCCAAAACCGATCTGATACTATTTCTGAGGTATTTTTTTTAAAAAGGTAAGTACCGCTCCCGCAACCCACACTCAAATCAAAAACCGATAGTACCAATAAAGTATTAATCATAATTAGAAACAATAACATCATTCCGTTATTATATTCATCCAACTTAATGAAATGTACACATATCTCAAATACATTAGCAAGTCCTCAATTACAAAATGAAACCATGACAAGTACAAAGCTGCAATTCTACGTCCAATGTCCAATTGAGGGTCCCACCGACCCTTCCTCTATGAAGTACCTGTGAGGCAAGAGGTGAGCTCTACATGCCCAGTGAGGGTAACACACACATCATATGTCATCAAGCATACACTGTATATGATCATATGAACACATCAATGTCTATGATGTCTACATGTATGACTATGCAAGCAGGTGCCCTATCCTTAACACACAGGCCCACATCTGTTGGGCCTCTAGTACATCCTCTAACTAACTCAATATAACTCTATGGTAACTCCATCATGTGCCCATTCGCTGCGGTCCACCCACCCTCGGGTACTCAGACTGATCTCCAACCCAATCAGGATCCATACTCCTCGAGCAGACGTATGACCCTCTCATGACAACCCACATAGATATCACGACCAATCCAAGAGTCGGACTCACTAGAGTCACAAACCGACTACCACACGGAAGTAACCACCCCACCAGTCCTCAATGGACTGCCAACCAGACTCATCTATGGTCTCCTCCACCAAGCACTAGACTCTCAATAGTCAAACCTATAACCTTGGATCTCATCTGTTGGTCTCCAAACTCACTCGTTAGGCGCCCATAAATTCCTGGTGAGTCAACACCCACAAGTTTCAATAATGAACTCCAAAGTCATAACTGTAGGTAAACACACTACCAGATCACACCATACACTGTCCCCATCATACAGGTATCCTAACCTGAAATACCATACCTCAAACCGTACCCACCCTGCATGTGTCATAGCTTGGAATATCATATCTCAGACTATACCCACCCTACAGGTGTCATAACCTAGAACATCTCATCACACCACACCGCAGGTTGTCCCCACCCTACATGTGTCATAGCCTGAAACATCTCATCACACCACACCGCAGGTTGTCCCCATCTTAAGGTGTCCTAGCCTGGAACATCACACTGCACCATCCCTCGACCAATGAGAGGGCGAGCACACCCTTAGCCTATTCAGTCATCCGGGAATCACAAACCATACCAACGGGAGGGGTCCCTCACCACATCATCCCTCGACCAATGAGCGAACGAGCATATCCTCAACCTACTCGGTCATCCGGGGGTCACAAACCATACCAGCGGGAGCTTTCCCTCACCACATCATCCATCAACCTATGAGTGGGTAAGTACATCCTTAGCCTACTCGCTCATCCGAGGATCACAACCCACCATCCCACCATCTGGTCTCCACGCGGGCGAACCACTCAAGCCATTAGATCACTGGGGATTCATTATCCACCACGCAATCGGGTAGTGTGTCTGTGATGATCTCTAAGTCGGTCTTGGGCGAGCTAACACTTAACCACAGAACTTCCCGTAGGTTTCCATGACCACCCAACAACATGTCCCTCTTAGGACTCTCAGGCACTTGGCCCCCCAAACCGGACCACACCTCCCTCATAGGCATGTTTAAATATCACACCTGACAATCTAACCCATGCCAGGAAAAACTTCAACCCATGTCCAACTACCGGGTAGTCCATAGTCCAACCACACTTCCACTGCGAGGTCCCACACAACGTCCCCACCCTAACTACCCGACAAGCTAGGGGGAGTCTCTAGATCCTAATGTTACCTCTACACCTACACATGCTACTAACATAGTTCATCACATAACAATCAGGTATATCCATCACTATTTATCATGGGTTGGCATGTTAATATCCAAATATGTTATAATGTCTAACAGTACAAACTAATTATCACATAATCATATAGCATATTATCAATACGACATATCACACCATAATCAGGCATATATCACCACATATCACATGTTCGCATGTTGGCATCTTAACATATTATTAATAAAAATAAACTCTAATCATGTCACCACACAACTAATCAATCGTGACATCAGATAAGCAACTTGTATATGCAAATGCAAGCATCAGATATGAATACACCCGGATGGGGACCCACTACATAATGGTATCAACAGTTCTCTTGCTGAGTGCCTCACAACAACGGGGACCCCCATTCGCCTCATTTCGTACCCACACATTTGATAGAGTAGTAAGATGCATATATGCATGCTAAAAGCGGTGATAAGTTCCCTCACATGTGTGCGTTTTGAAATCAACTTCGAAAAACCAGGTCCACTCGGTTGAAGGGGACTCGATTTGATAAAAAGAAATACAATGATTAACAAACGGGTTAAAATAGGCTAAAATAAGTCTAGGCCACAAATGGGCTGAACATGGCCCAAAACTGAAAAACCAGATCCAAAACTAGGTCGGGTTCAAAACTGGGCCTAAAATTGAAATTTGGATCTAAAATGGGCCGGATCTGAAAATTGGGCTTTAAGATGGGCCGAGCCCAAAGCTGGGCCGAACTGGGCCGGGCCAGTTGGCCAAGCCTGAGGTGAGTTAAACCAGGACTGGGTTTGACTGGCCGAGTTGGGTCAGATCCGTGAGCTGGACTAGGCCGAGTCGATCTGGGCCGAACCTGGTTGGGTTGGCTTAATCTGCAGGGCTCAAGAAGCTTGGCCGAGCTGCGCTTGTGTCGCCAGGGTCCAGAACTGAACCCAACTGAGTCAACTCAGTGACCCAACTGAGTTGGTGTGATACCCTACCCCTCCCTTAAGAGTCCCACATCGGTGGGAAAGAAAAGGAGGGGTGGTTTTATTAAGAAGCCACTTATGTTGATTCTTGTGTGAGGCCTTCCAACCCAGTGGGGTAATGGAAACAAAACCTTGAGGGGATGGACCCCAGAGAGGACAATATCATGCTGTGTGTTATGAGCTGCGTACTCTGATACCAGGTGAGGCCTTTTGGGCTGGGCCACGTGGGCCCGGGCCCAAAAACAAAACCGTGCTGTTTTGGGCTGTGTGCGAGGCCCAAAACGGACAATATCACACTCAATCAAGCCCTAAGCCATGTGTTCGGGTCGGGTTGTTACAAATATAGTATCAGAGCCGAGTTCAACACTCAGACTGTGTGGGCTTTCCTCCTTCCCTTGTAGTTGCTGAGTTGGACCGGATCGAGCTGGGGACGGCTCGAGAATTTAGGGGGGGCGATTGTCATACCATACCCTCCCTTAAGAGTCCCACATCGGTGGGAAAGAAAAGGGGGGGTGGGTTTATTAAGAAGCCACCTATGTTGATTCTTGTGTGAGGCCTTCCAACCTAGTGGGGTAGTGGAAATAAAACCTTGAGGGGGTGGACCCCAGAGAGGACAATACCATGCTGTGTGTTATGAGCTACCTACTCTGATACCAGGTGATGCCTTTTGGGCCGGGCCATGTGGGCCAGGGCCCAAAAACAAAACCGCACGGGTTTGAGCTGTGTGCGAGGCCCAAAGCGGACAATATCACACTGAATTAAGCCTTAAGCCCTGTGTTCGGGTCGGATCATTACAGTTGGCTCAGCACCCAACCGAGAAACAAGGAAAAAGAGGGAAAGAAGAGAAAGAGAAGAAAATAAGAGGAAAACCAGAGAGATAGAGGGGGATAGAGAAAGAAGAAGATCAAGGAGAAGAGAAAAATGTAAACCGGAGTACCTTAAATCGGCGAGCACGGCGGAAAAAGGGTTGGAAATTTGACGGCTGAAGGTGGAGATCACAGCCAGAGATCAGCTGCAAAGGGTGGTTTCGATCGGAGAGGCTGGAAATGCTTAGGGTTTTGGGACAAATGGGGAAGGGATTAGAGGAAGAAGAATGAGATGAAGAGAGAAAAAGAAATTAGAGAAATGAGAGAAAAGAGAAGAAGGGAGGCGAGTGAAAGAGAGGAGACGGAGAACAGAGAGAGAGGAGAGCGAAGAGAGAAGGCGAGAGAGAGGAGATTGAAAGGAAGGGGGTTTAGGGGCGGCGGTATTGTAGCAAATGTGCTATAGTGCTGTGAGAAAAGAGAAGGGGGGGGGGGGGGGGGGGGGGGGGGGGGGGTGAGGGAAGATACATAGGCTAGGGTTTAGGGGTTCTAGGGTTTTAGGTTGGTTTTTTTTTTTTTTCTACAAATTAAAAATCTCAAATTTCAAAAATATTTTAAAAGCTCGAAGACATCAAATGACCAAGTCAAGGGAAAACGTGTGATTTTCAATCTTTTAGAATGACAGAATATTCAATAATTTAAAATTACCAAAGTATCCTCTGAGTCTCCGAACTCAAAATCGGTAAACCAGGACCCACCATTAGGGGCCACACTCACCCCACTGCTACCAAGACCCTAAAACTCTGAAAAATCGGGTCGGGTTGTTACATAGGCTGTTTCTCCCTCTCCACAAGCCCATTCGTTCAGATGGAAAAAAACGGAAGGCAAAATGGTAATTTCATCCAATTTTTTTGAAATCGGGTGTGTAGAGAAAGAAAAGTCGGGTGTCTATATGGCTGCATTGGTGAGCCAACTTAAACTTGCTCCCAAAAGGCCTCGTAATAGAAGGATGAGGGTCCCAACTTATAGACCAAAAGAATTTCAAGGCACTACGCGATGTGGGACTTTGCGCCCGTACAGGCGAATTTTTTTCTCTTTGTAATACAGCTAACCCCCTCTCTTGGGTGGGGTATTACAAAACTGTGAAAGCCACACTAGCCTTTGGCCTATTTAGCCATTATAAGTGTATGAGAACACCTGGTCTATTTAGTCTTTCTTTTTAAAAAAAAAAATTGAAATTAGTTAAAAACTAGCCATTTATGTTAAAAGTAGATATGATGAATTACAAGTGGACCAAATTCAAACTCAAAATTCTATTTATAGCCATTTGATCTTAGTGGACAAAATCTCTAAGCATCATTAAAAATTACCTAGATAAGGATGCTTAGTGACTTTGACTTTCAAGATCAAATGACTGAAAATTGAGTTTTGAGCTCTACTTTGGTTCAATTGTAACTCATTATATTTATTTTCAATCTAACAATTGAATTTTTACTAGTCTCAAATGAAGAAGCTTGGACCTAGTATTTTCCAAACATCGAACTCAACGTACTTATGTTCAAATGTTTACCATTTATGTATTTTTTTTAATTTAATTTTAACGGCTTCATTGATTGATTTGAAGTAATGATATAAAAGATTTGACTATATAAGGAGAGTGAGATTTTACTATGTTTTTATAGACTTTTCTAGGAATCTAAATTCTGAACGTCAATTTTTTTTCTATCATGACCCATGGAGAAATGCTTTTTTAGACAAATTTATGAAACACGTCTTTAATGGCTTGACCAAATAAAATTTCAACACTTTAATCATATGCATACCTGACTTAATTCATTTAAAGAGTTGACCCTACTAAGATTAAATGGGTTGACTAGACTTAAACTAGTTACAAAACTGGACCCAATGGATCTTGACACAATTTTTTTTTATTAAATGGGGTGAACTCAGGGATAGAAATATCGCCCGAGATATCTAGGGTTTTGGACGCCCGATATATCTCGGCCGATACCAGATATATAGTCTGTACGGCCGATATTTGACAAAAAAGAAAGAGAGAGAGAAATATCGGCCGATATTCATGGGACCTAGATCTCGGGCCCAACGTTTTTTCTTACCCCTGGATGAACTCAATCTGAGTAGATCAAGCTCAATAGATCGATTTGACTGGGCTTATATATTAAGCTTCAATGCAACTTGTGCCGCGCCTAGCCCAAGTCCACATAATAAAACCCTGAAAAGAAAATGGTTTAGGTTGACCCAAGCTCAGATTGAGTTCATGTTTAGACTAAAATATTAAGCTTGACATAGAATTTGAGTCCGTTTGGTCTTAAAAAGAAAAAAATATTGGGTAGGATTAGGCCTATACTTGAAAGCTCAACTCAAGCTCAGAAAACCAATTCTAGCATAGTTTATATCATGTATAATTTATATTTAATAGAATAATATAAAAAATTCCATTTTAGACCCAATATGCTCGAGCATGAATAAGTTCGCATGTACATTTCAGGTTTGGTCCTAGATATACAATCTTGGATGCTCAGGTTTTACTAATTTGAGTTGATCTAAACTCCTCGATCTTCCCACGTTGTAGTTCTTAGCCTAAGTTGTACAAAACTTGACCCATTTGTTAAATAAGTTGATCTAACCCGAACGATCATAAATGGGCTGATTTGAACCATATGTGACTTAAATATTGTCTCATTTATTTAATGGGTTAATTCAACTCAACTCGACCCATTTATCAACCAATTTTTCTTTATATAGATGAGTGGCAAACAAATATATAAAAATTTTAAAATAAATTCCTGCGAAAATATGTTTTTTAAAAAAAATCTATTAAAATGTATTTTCCTTTGAAGTTCATTTTCTCATAAAATCAAGAAAACATGCCCTAACGGAAAATTTGTTATGAGCTTTTGTGAGTTATAAACAAATTTTCACCACTTAGACACGAGGTCATATGCAGCAGAGCAATCGTAGGAGATAAATCAACTTTCATAAGTTTACTTTACAAGACTATGAATGTCTAAATCTCATGCATAATTCATATGTCATGTCAAGTGGAAAACAATTTGAGAAAGTAAATCTCACTAAGGAGTCACTACTGTCCATCAGTAAAAGTAATTTGACAAGTTTTTTTAACTCAACTAAAAAAACTCTGATAAGACTAATTGACTTATTAATCAACTCCGATGGACTTGCATGACTTTTTGTGCTTTTATGTAATACCCCGCCCCAAAAAGTCCCATTTTGCTAGTTGTATTGGAAATTTCCTAGTATATAAGTGGTAGTATTCCTCCTTCTAGTATGAGGCCTTCTGGGAGTAACAGCCGGTTGGCTAGCCAATTGAAAGCCGTGTGGGCTGTGTGTGAGGCTCAGAGCGGACAATATCATTCTAGCGAGATGGGTCATTACATTTTAAGGTATGATTAAATGAGTCACACTAAGTATTTTTTTAACTCAACTAAAAAAACTCTAATAATACTAATTGACTTATTAATCAACTCCGATGGACTTGCATGACTTTTTTGTGTTATTATATAATACCCCGCTCTAAAAAGTCCCACATTGCTAATTGCATTGGAAATTTCCTAATATATAAGTGGTAGTATTTCTCCTTCTAGCATGATGCCTTTTGGGAGCAACAGTGGGTTGGCTCGCCAATTGACCTACCTACAACCATAAGGTCAAGCATTGATTATGAACAAACCTTCTCTCCTGTATCCAGAAATGACTCTTTCAGAATCATTATGGCTTTAGTGGCTCATTATGATTTGGAGCTTCACTAAATGGATGTTAAAACCACATTTTTGAATGGTAGTTTAGATAAAGAAGTGTATATGGAACAACCTAAATGATTCTCCATAGAGGGTAAGGAACATATGGCATGCAAATTAAAGAAATCAATTTATGGCCTTAAGCAAGCCTCCAGACAATGGTACCTTAAGTTCAATAATACTATTACCTCCTTCGGTTTTAAAGAAAACACAGTTGATTGGTGTATATACATGAAGGTAGGTGGGAGTAAGTTTATCCTTCTGATATTATATGTTGATGACATTTTGCTTGCCACTAATGATCTTGGTATGATGTTTGAAACTAAGAAGTGTCTCTCCAATAATTTTGAAATGAAAGATATGGGATAGACAACATACGTAATTGGAATAGAGATATTCCGTGACATAACACGTGGTGTGTTAGGGTTGTCTCAGAAAGACTACATAGAAAGAATATTAAAGAGATTCGGTATGTAAAATTGTTCCTATCAAGATGCCCCTATTCAGAAGGGAGATAAATTTAGCTTAAATTAATGTCCGCATAATGAACTTGAAAAGAAACAAATAAAGGGAATTCCTTATGCCTCAGCTGTAGGTAGCTTGATGTATGCCCAGACCTGCACCAGGCCCTGATATTAGTTTTGCTGTTAGTATGCTGGGGTGATACTAAATAAACCCTGGAATTGATCACTGGAAAGCTGCAAAGAAAGTAATAAGGTATTTACAGGGTACTAAAGACTTCATGCTTACGTTTAAGAGGTCCAATAATCTCGAGATCATTGGCTAGTCAGATTCGAATTTTAGTGGTTACATTGATAGCAAAAAGTCAACGTTTGGTTATTTGTTACTTATGGTTGGCGGAGCAATCATCATGGAAAAGTGTCAAACAATCTATCACTGCAACATCAACCATGGAAGCAGAATTTGTGGTGTACTATGAGGCCATTGTTCAAGGAATGTGGCTGCGGAACTTTATCTCAGGACTTGAATTGTCGACAATATTGCCAGGCCGCTGAGAATTTACTGTGATAATTCTGCAGTGGTATCTTCTCTAAGAACGACAAGTATTCGAATGGATTGAACCACATGGAATTGAAGTACTTTGTTGTGAAAGAAGAAGTTCAGAAATAGATAGTGTCTATTGAGCACATTAGTACTTTACTTATGGTGGCAGATCCGTTGACGAAGGGATTACCTATAAAGACCTTTAACGAACATGCCAATAGAATGGATCTTGAACGTAATCTATTATGATGTAATTATGTATTTTGGACTGCATTATAAATAAATGTGCACTATTTGACATTTGAGTACTCATATATGCGTTTCTGATTATTGTTCATGTTTATTATTGTTATGTATATACATTATATGTGTTTATTTTAACGCTAACAGGAATAGTCATTATGTTATGATACTTATGTGGACCATTATGAAAAATCTCTCATTTAAGGGCTATGCTAGGTAGGTCACTTGTGTTGTAGTAATGGAAGGGATCATGTCGGGATAAGATGATGTGCAACTGCTATTGCTCACATTTGTGGTTTGTTTAGTATTAACATTATGATATTGACCACATTATTTTGTTAAATACAGTTTACGTGTACACCTTATGATATACCTGTTTTAAATCCCATGAAGTATAAATGTGGGCCAAGTGGGGAATGTAAAACTAAACATGACCCACATTAAATTTAGGGCACCACATAGAGGATATTAAATCAGGAAAACTATGTTTAAATAAGGAAGGTCTATTTTGGGAGAGTTCTAAAAGGGGTTAGTTTCCTATTTTGATGGGACGTAGGAATAGAAAGTTTTAATTGCCTTAAGGGTTTTCCCTCTTCCTATAAAAGGGTCTCTCTCTATAATTATCCATCAACTTAAGCCAACCCTATTTCTAAAAATACTATTTACGAAGTTGGGAGAGGGCATTAAAGAGGCAAGAGGCAGAAACCCCAAGG
This sequence comes from Chimonanthus salicifolius, assembly GCA_013350335.1. NCBI lineage: Eukaryota > Viridiplantae > Streptophyta > Magnoliopsida > Laurales > Calycanthaceae > Chimonanthus > Chimonanthus salicifolius. The sequence goes on from CM023539.1 coordinate 37,700,703, forward strand.
TGGGTGCTTTCTTTTGTTTTTGGACTTCGGGAAGTATTGACATATTAAAGGGACGATCAGATCTCACTCTTCTACATCAATGGATCCAGGTATGTCTTATGATTATTACGTTAATGATTTTCGCATTAAGATTGATCAATGTTTCAAGTATTAATCGATTTAGATCTTATGGTTATGTTATTCGGGTATGTCGAACATTTAGTTTAATGATGAATGAATGTACGATTGATTCTCAATCAATAAACTCTGATTATTATGATGAAGTATTACACTAACCCTAATATATCTCCGTAGTCACATTTATATGACTAAGATTGGTAATATTGGAAGCAATGGCTCAACTTCGAGTTTGAAAAGTATTTGGCTTTAATCTTTGTGGCCGGTGTTGGTGGTTCATTTATGCAGTGTATAATGCACAAGGGAGAAGTCTATAATAATAATTCATGGCAGAATGGAAGATGAGCACTCTTGTCGTCATTTCCCATTGAAAATAATTTTTATCTTCCACCACTACATCTAACATTTTACAATTTCAATTTGATGTATTAATTATGATACTCCATACGTCTCATTTGAAATATTTATAATTTTTAAATAACTCTCTATATAAGACTAGCACTCAATGTAATCTCATCAATTTTTAACACACTTTATGCTACTCCAATATAAATGTGACAACTATTTTAGGAAAATTTCAAAATTTATATAACACAACTAAATTTGGACAGAGGGATATGATTTAATATATTTTATTTTTTACAGTATTATTACTCTCATAATAATTTATCCATCTATATAATTTTTATAATTATTAATTGTGACCTACCATCTATATAATTTTATATGTTGCACATTTCAAAATGTACATAATTTGATTAACTGCAATATCCATTGTACCAATCAAAATTTTAGAGAGAATAGGTGTAAGCTCTTTTTTCAGAGAAATTGTTTATTAATACATTAGTTGAGTTTTTCATCATCGATTAATTTGTTTACGTAAATTTTAGTCATGTTAGTCTTATAATTATTTTTCAACTTTAATTGTTGATGCCTTGTATATTTAAATAATTAAATGGATGGTCCAATAGGATGAGATATGTCATTAGATTCAAAATTTGTGTCATGACTTAATTATGTTGTACTAAAGTTTTCACAATACTAATTCTTTAAATTCTCAAACAATGAATTGTAACTACAGTAATCATGTTGAAAATGGATAACAAAATTTAAAAAGAAGCCTTTCTTCAAACAAATTAGGCCTAATCAGTATCAAGAATATAGAGGCATAATTTTAAACTACGTAGAATTAAACAAATTATTCTCAGAGAATAAAAAATCCAGTCCTAGCCTTTTTTCAGTGTCAGACTTTACCATTATTTAAAAGTTCAGAGTTCAAAGAATTTTATAATTTATTTATTTTTATCTTTTAATTTTGAAGTCCATAGCTATCTTGATGATGGTAATAACTCAACCCGGTATCACCCATTTTGAAGAGTTTTTTAGACTCCTAATTTGGATTTAAGAGTTGATTAATTGCGTAGATTTCGCTGGGAGCTTTTCAATAAGTTCAAGTTTAGTTAAATCTAAACTCGAAAGCTCAGATTGAGATTATTTATAAAATTCAAACTCTTAAAATTGGTGAATTAGGTTGGTAAATTAATTAATTGCATTTTAATTCTGTGCTCTGAGTTAGATTGAAATTATTTATAATTTTTAGATTAATTCCACCATCTTAATTGAAATTAGATGAATTTTGTGTTTTCCATGAAAATTAGATCTCTTGAATGGTTAATTTCTAATTTTAGATTTTGCTCCTATTTTTTTTACTTGCTTTCTATTTTTAGAATGTTTCTAAATTAAAATTAGATTTCTTAGATTAGAGAATTAATCCCATGTTTAAGATTTATTTTCATGATTTTCTAAATTTCTTAAAATATATAATTAAATGGTATATTTTTTACGGATATATTTTCCTAAGTTCTGATGGGTTCGACCTCGCACTCAATCGCTATATTATCTAATGGTTCGTGCGCTTAGCGAGTTATAAATTTAAAATTTACACAACAATAAATACATGTAAATATCAATGAATAGTGTTATAAAACTTTGAAGTTCATTTTATTCCCCATTTTGAAACCTAAAATTTTGACACTTGTACATGTTTGTATCCCCAATTAACTGAACACACAGAATTTTGAAACTCATTAAAAAACTTTATGATGTTCTCTAAAAATCAAGTTTAGTGTGATATTTTTGAAAGCCAACTTCTTAACCACATTAAAAATATCCAAATTTCCAATTTTGATAAAAATGATTTTAGCTAACTATTTTTGAATTATAGGATCTACTGAACCTTTGGATCACCAAAAAACATTTCCAATGTATGATATTTTAACGTCGTGTTTCAAAATTTTAAGATCCTAAAACCCATTTTCAACCCATTACTATTCACTTGGTTTTGAATAAATCAAATTCCATTAGATCAACCAACTTCTTGCATGTGTTTTGAACCAAGTTTTGACAAGTGGTCATATTTCAATATTCCAGATCCATCTGTGAAGTCCGATTTGAGTATCAATGGCCTTGGACTCATTTTTCTGAGTGCACTCTATAAACCCAAAACCAAACCCATTGTTACCAATCCTAATCTCTTTCTTTCCACTTTCAGAAGACTCGAAGTCTTTTTCAAACTTCAAAGACCCAAAGTCTTTGAGTGGAAAGAGAAAGGAACCAACGATCATAATTGTAATTGATAGTTTGGATGGTCGGATTTATGGCTCAAAGTATTTTTAAGGTTAGGTTGTCGATTGGGTCATGCCCAGGCTCAGTCTGTTATAAGTAAAAGTATATATTGTTTCTTTTTGTAAGATTTTCTCTGGGACTGCATAAACAGGAGAGAAAGGATAGACTGTGAGGAGGGGACAACAGGGTTGGGCCTTCTAATATTATTGACTATTTAAACAGTGGCATCTTGTGGGCCTATTAGCAAATTAATACACTTAAAAAATAGTGTAAACTTTACATTATTTTTTAATTGAATAATGAAGTCCATATCAAATGTAGGCCCCACTTTACAAATTAGACAAGATGAATGAGTGTAAAATCTTAAATTCTAAAAGTCCACTAAGTTTTGAAATAAATTATCTCAACTCTTAATCTTAGAATCCTACATTTTCGTTGGAAATTTGATTTTAAGTCGGTGTGAGATAGAGGGGGGAAGAGAGTGGGAGCAAGAGATACAAGGCAAATAAGGAATGATTATTTGATAAATATGATAATTTAAAAAGGGAAGACGATGGTGTAATTTTTTACTGATCCGATCCTAAATTAGTTAAATTCAAGTCAAAGATCATATGGTTGGATTATCCAAGATTTTCTTGATCTGGGTCTGGTTTAAGCAAAAATACTGAAGAGACCCAACCACAGTATTTTGATACAACCTATAATTACATAAAGACATATTATAAATCTTAAAGATTTATTATAGATTTTTTTTTTTGTGTGTATTAATGGCTAAGTTTTTTTTTTTTTGTGAATGACATGAACAAATCTTCATTGAAGTCCACAACTACTAAGTATTAATTTATTAAATTACATTTACGAAAAAAAAACTCCAAATTTAATATTATCTTTGAGTAAGAATTTAAAAGAATTAATAAAAATAACTTAAATGTTCAAAATTAATGAAAATTACTTAAAAATTAAATGACTTTCTTTTAAACTTTTTAAATTAAAAAATGATGAAAATTGTTAAAAAACAATTGAAACTATTTTTTTTTAAAAAAAAAAAAACTAACATCACCTATACTATACAATATTAGATGCATTATCGGCCAATATGGCCGATAAATACAGACGATTGGTAATAATCTTACTGCAGCTTCAGCTTTGATCTCTTCTAGTTGTTAGTATTGGCATCCCATCTTCTCCTTCTTTGTTCATCTTTCCTGCTCCTCCATTTCTTGATTTTCTATTTGATTAAGCATATCATTATCTAATAGCCCTCCTAATGTTTATCATAAGACTCAATTAGCCTTTGAAATGTTCAAACTGTTAGGCTCGGTGGAGCCTAATCATCCGAGATGTATTGTTGAACTCATTCGTACCGTCGTTGATAAGTGTTGAATCTATGAATGTGCTGAAAGAGAACTACGTAAATCTGCACGTTATAGCTTGCTTCTCTTTGTTGATTTCTCTTCTTTTTTTGGATATTACTCTTTATGTGGTCGAGAAGAAGATGATTTTGGCCAACACAAACATCTTATTCAAATAAAAGAAAAACCACACAACTCAGGAAAAATAAGTTTCCAACATAGAATTAAGAGTAGATAATGGGATTTATAGTTGAAATAAGAACAAAATGAGAAAAAGGGTTCCAAGCATGTAGCAGTTGAAATCTTGTTTGTTCCCTTGGATTGTGTTAGCAGCTGATTTAACTATCCTCACCCATCTCAGTTGATTCTATTTCTATCTATAAGATATAAATTCTTAATCGAGTGCATCTCCATCATAACATCTCTAATTTCTTTCCTTGCGTTTGCAGATGTCATAGAACAACATACACCAATTCTGATTACAGAAACCAAGCATCTCTCTATCACTTCTTTTGCCAAACTTTGATTCTGATTTTCATTGAGACCTTCGGCTTCTATCATCAAAGACGTGGATCAACAATCTTCATCACCTGATCAGGTAAAGCCATTCCAACAAATTGAAGAAGACTAATACCTTCTTTAAATATTTCATCAGTCGGCTTCTTTCCAATAAACATCTCCAAAGAAGAATTCCATAGCTGTAAACATCTCCATGAGTAGATACTTGGCCACTAATTCCATACTCTGTCAACAACACAGCTATATCAATTAGTTTCACTATTCAAGTCTAAAAAAAAAAAGGAGGGTGAAACAAATAATAATACAAAGGAAAAATGTTTGATAATTTTGAATATATTTAAACTATTTCACCAAATATTTTTTGAATTGAAGTACAAGTTGTCAAAAATCATAGACTAATTTGGGTATTAATTAGTTTGTTTTTTTTTAAAAAAATGACAAGTTTCATATGCCTGGTTCTAGAATTAGTAAGAATGTTGCCACTATGTCCACTTTTAAACTTTGTAGGGGACATGAATGGCAAATACAACTGAGTTCATTATTTTTCTTTCTTATTTTACAGTGTTTTTTATTTTCTAAGAGAGAACTACTTTGAATACGTCATACATTGCTACTATAAAAAAGATCATGCATCGTAATAAAAAGAAAATAAGCATAAACGCTACATTCAATGGCATCTACCATCTCTCATTTATTGTGCCGTGGCATATAGAATGTGTTTTGGATGTTTGTCTGTGATACTTACGAGGTTTTTTGTTTACCTTTTCAAATAAAAGAAACAGTTTCAATTAGTTTGTCTAAATCGCCAAAACAAAAGTTGGAAATGGGTCATTAATGGGCACTTTACTCCAATGCACTCGCACTAATTGATAGTGTTGCTAACAAGGAAAGGTCATGTGAACAAAATTAGCTGTGTTATTGTCAATACAAAAAAAATTTAGTAACTTCTTGATTTTGTTCAAGTAAGCTTTCTTAATCGGTGGTACCATAAATTCTTTAGCACACTAAAATATTCTCTTGTAATAACAACTTACTTACAATTGGTGATTTAAAAATACAGAATTCTCTATAAATATCAAAAGATATACAATGTAAGATATTGAAGAACGAAATGTCCAATACCTTAAAAAAAAAACAGTTTCAATTAAATTATCAAAATCACAAATACAAAAATTGGAGATGTGCCATTAATGGATACTTTGCTCCAACGCACTGGCACAGAATTCATAGTATTACTAACAAGGAAAACGTCATCTCGACAAAATTAAGAGTGTTATTACAAAAAAAATTTAATAGTTATTTAATTTTGTTCAGATGGGCTTTCTTAATAACAAGTTAATTACAAATGATAGTGTAAAAATTCTTTACTGCACTCGAATATTTTTTTTCAAATAACAAGTTAATTACAAATGATGGTGTAAAAATAGAATGTGCTCTACAAATATCAAAAGATATACAAGGTAAGATATTAAAAAATGAAAATTTCAATACCATCTCACAATGCCCTAGAAGGAAAGGGTTAATGAAACTTTAAGTTAAATTCATCACATCGAATTAAAAAAAATAATCCATTGAAAAATGTAAAAAGAAAATTGAACTTTAATAACCACTAAATCCATTTAGTAGTGTAGCATTCCCATTAAGTTAGAACTTTATTTCTATTATTTTCATTAGCAAAATATATCTGTTTGTATTTTTTATCATCTTCTAAATAATAACAAGGAAATGTTCAAGGCAATAAAATATTAATGATCACTAGTAAAAATAGAGAAAAAAGTAGGAGAAAATTTGTTGGTACCTGAGAGGAATATAACCGATGGTGCCTTTTATCCCAACTGAGTTCGTATAGTGATGAGAAGAATTACTTGTAGCTTGAGAAATGAACCGTGATAATCCAAAATCACCTACTCGACCATTCATATCATCGTCTAGAAGAACATTGCTTGGTTTTAGATCACAATGAATAACTGGATTCGAGCAACAATTGTGAAGATAATCCAACGCAGATGCCACATCAATTGCTATATTCAATCTTTGAATAAGGTTTAGATTTCTTTTAGATTGAGACTGCTCTTCTTGGTCAGGATGCAACCATTGATCCATATTCCCATTAGCCATGTACTCATATACCAAAGCTTTGAAGTCGTTGCCATTAAAATCGATGCTTCAGCAAGCAGTCAAGATTTTTACAAGATTCCGATGGCGAATGTTTCTCCAGGCCTTGCATTCGGCTATAAAACTCTTTGAAGCACCACGAAGTTGAAGGTTGAGTACTTTCACAGCCAGGACTGTTTCAGTGTGATCAAAAGATCCTTTATAAACAGATCCATAGCTTCCCATGCCGACCTAAATTGTCTGAGGAGAACCCATCAGTTGCCTTGACAAGATCAGAATAAGAAACTCTTAAAAATTTATCCTCGACAATGATAGTTGTTGAAGAATGATGTTTCTTTGACCTTCTTTTCCAGTAAATGGTCACAAATAATGATGATAGCAAAATTGAACAGAGAATCGAAGCAACTACTGATGATTACTCCTCTTGGAGCGAAAGGCCTTGCGTGTTTCTTAGTTCCTTGGTTGGTGCATTTAGGCAGCTTGAATTCTGGAGTACCACCACAGAGCTTTTTGTTACCAATGATTGAAATTACACTTGCATTCTTAAATATTCCTTCGTTTGGCACTTCACCCTCAAAATCAGTTGAAAGAAAGATTTAGATAATTCAAAGAAGTGAAGTTCTCAAGATACTTTGGAATCGGCCCCGAAAGTTTATTGCATGAAAGATCCACTTGTGACAAACGTTTCAAAGCATTCAAAGATGGAATGCTTCCTTGAAAGAAGTTACTCCCCAAAGTAAGGTTTTCCAACGCAAGGCAATTGCCTAGGGTTTTTGGAACTTCAGTGGACAACTTGTTATGTGATACAACTAGTAGTTTCGAGATGGATCAAGTTGCCTACTTCCATTGGCAAAGGACCATCTAAAGAATTTGACCCTAGATGAAGATATTGAAGAGTGGTAATGTTGAAGACTTGTTTCGATATTGAACCAGTAAGATTATTTCTAAAAAGAGAGAATTCCGAATAGTTGTTTACAGTTTCCCAAAGTTGAAGGAATGCTTCCCTGTAACTTGATTTCCATAAAGATAAAGCTCAGAAAGCCATGTCATATTGCCAAGGGAAGTTGGTATTTGCCCCACAAGTCTATTCCTGTTCAAAAACAAACCCTGCATCTTGTTAAGCTTCTCAATTTCGACAGGGATAGGACTTGTAAAAGAGTTAGACTCCATGCTCAATCCAAATAGGTTGAAAAGATTGCAAATCTCTTTTGGGATGCTTCCAGACAACTGATTTCCTCCTACAGTGAGCACCGAGAGATGGGTTGAGAGATTGGCTATGGAGTTTGGGAGCACACCTTTTAACCGATTGTAGCCTAGCCACAATTTTTCGATAAGGCTACAATTGGTCAAAGAAGTGATGATACCCATATCATCGGCGTCCCCCGTTCCAAGCAGATTATCTTGGAGATGAATAAGTTTGAGAGCCTGCAAGCTGCCTAGGTTCATAGGAATCGATCCGCTAATTTGGTTGTAGCTTAAGTCAAGCCGTTCAAGTGCCGAGGCATTGGCCAATGAGGCTGGAATGGGACCTGTGATAGAGTTTTTGCCCACTAGAAATTCAATGAGGTTGGGAAGAGTAAGGCCTAGGTTTGGTGGAAGGCTTCCTTGTAGTTGGTTACTGCTCATATATAGGAAAGAGATGGTCGAGACATTGTAAAGTGCTGAAGGAAACATACCGGATAAGTTATTTGCTGAGATTTGTAACAAATACAGGCTCGAGATCTTACTGAGGTCCTCAGGTATGTTGCCTTCTAGTCTGTTATAAAACAGAGAGAGATGGGTGAGAGCTGATAAGTTCCCAAATGAAGGTGAGATGCCTCCAGAGAGTGAGTTCTTTCCAAGATAGAGCATAACCAAATTTGACAAAGCAGCAAAATCCACAGGAATCTTCCCCACTAGCTGATTGCTACTGAAATCGAGGACCCTGAGTTGCTGACAGTGGCTAAGATTGCTTGGAATCTCTCCTCCAAGTGAATTCTGGCTAAGATTGACATACCTGAGTCTGGACAAGCGGCCCATCTCGTTGGGGATATTGCCATAAAAGTGATTGTCATTGAGGTCGATTGCCCGAAGGAAGCTGAGGTTTCCAATGAAGGGTGATATGAAACCAACCAAGCCCAGCCCAGTGAGGTTCAAAGTCATCACTCTCTGCTGATGCCGACGACTGCAAGTGATCCCTCGCCACTGGCAGAAATGGAGGGATTCATTCCAAGAGCTGAGAACTTGGAAAGGATCCTCTGTTATCTGTTGGTTCAGGGCCAGTAGAGCAAGTTGATCTTTTGCATTTCCTGATAATGGCAGAGAAGTTGAAGCTGTGGATTGCAGGAAGGATGAAAAGAGAAGGGTGAGATGAATGAGAAATGAGAAGAAGAAGGTGTTGCACGACAGCTGAGATGTTGGAACTCCATCATTGCTTGAATGAAGAGGCGATGACCACAGCTAAGACATGTTTGAACTCCATTTATAGCACAAGTCGTCGTTGTTGTTCATTCCGTCGCTTTTGTTTTTTTTCCACTCCAACGCGCGGATGGGGATGGGGATGGCGAAATTAGAATGTGTACAGAAGGCAATATTTTATATTTTTTAAAAATTATCTTATAATGTTAAAGATGCCAAAACATCCTTTAGTTTCAACGTTATGTATATCCGACTATAATTTAATGAAATGATCACTTGCGCATTTACTGTGCAAGATATTATTTTATATATTCAAGTATAGAGTTATCAAATGAAGTCATACTTAAATTTATTTAAAATGTGTGTCTCACTAAAAATTATTTTAATTGAATTAATCATGTTATATTTTTAATTTCTTTAAAATTTAATCAATTTAATTTTGTCGTCCTTGACTATCTTGATGATTGTAATGACTCGACGAGCTTTTCAATAAGCTCAACTTTGGCCAAATCCAATCTCGGAAGTTCAAGTAATTAGATCAAACAACTTCTTGCATGTGTTTTGAACCAAATTTGACAAGTGATCATATTTCAATATTTGGGATCCATCTGTTGAAAAGTTCTTCATTGAATATAAAATCTATTGAAGTTATTTTGATTTAATTAAATAATATTTATTTTAAAATTTAAAAAATTGAAAAACATTATTCGATAGATTCAATTGAGATAGAATTTTTGTGGGAGTCTGGGAGACAATTTAAAGAAAAAACTTCTCTAAATCTTAACAGTGAGTCATCAATTCGTTTTAATAAGAATGTAAACTCCAGTTTCTATGACCAAAAGCTTTTATATAACTGAACTTTAGTATGTAATTAATTTAGAGGTTCTATTTTTAAAAAATTTAGTTGATCGATTGGACATCTGAACTTTAGTATGTAATTAATTTAGAAGTTTTATTTTTAAAATTTAGTTGGTGGATTAGCGTCGTATACTTAAATCATATATTTTATTTTCACGAGATCACAACAATTAAAAAAATCAACAACTAAATTCTCTGTCACAACCATTAAAAAAATGAACCACTAAATTCTCGGTCAATAAATCTTTGGTAAGTCTTGATACACGTTCCTTGCCACATAGAATGGGTCGATAAGTCTCTATATACATTTAATATTTAGAGTCAAGGTCACATGCCATTCAGAAAGAAAGCCCGTTTTTGGAAATAAGTACGTTTGGAACTTTGAAATATTATAATTAGGTTGATTTTGGTATAACCCATCTTGACTGACCCATAATTGCAGAACACAAGTGATGTCATGTGCACATCATATGAGTGGTTCTAACCGTGAATATCAAAGGGAGAAGCACATCTTATCATACAATGGTATGATAGTTAAAAAATTTATAGAAGTTACCAAAACTTAACCATTTGGTATGACAAAGTTATTGAGAACAAGGAAATCTAATCTGTGATAAAATGGTTGAAAAATGTTCAACATCGTATTCAAATAGAAGGAAAACCACACAAATCAGAAAAAATAAGCTTCTAACATAGAATTAAGATTAGATAATGAGATATATAATCGAAATAAGGACAAAAATGAGAAAAAGGTTACAAGCATGTAGCAGGTGGCTTAATTTGCCTCTGAAATCCCATCCTCACACATCTTCCTTACTCGATTTTTCCCATCTTAGCAGATTCTATTTTATCTCGAAGATATGAATCTTTAATCGAGTGCATCTCCATCATAACATCTCTAATTTCTTTTCTTTCGTTTGGAGATGTCATAAAATAGCATACACCAACTCTGATTATAGAAACCAAGCATCTCTCTATCCCTTCTTTTGCACTCTTTTGATTCTGATTTTCATCGAGACTTTCAGCTTCTATCATCAACAGGCGTGGATCAATAATCCCCATCACTTCATCAGGTAACGTCATCCCAACAAATTGATGAAGAGTGAGACCTTCTTTAAAGTTTAAACATTTCATCAGTTGGCTTCTTTCCAATAAACATCTCCAAAAGAAGAATACCATAACTGTAAATATCTCCATGAGTAGATACTGGGCCACTAATTCCGTACTCTGTCAACAACATAGTTATATCATTTAGTTTCAAGATTCAAGTCAACAAAATAAATTTAGGACGGTGAAACAAATAATCATAAGAAGGAAAAATGTATGATAATTTTGAATCTAATCTGAACTATTTAACCAAATATTTTTTTTAATTGATGTACAAGTTGTCATGATGCCCTAACATTTTCTAGTATATTAAAAAAATCATAAACTAAATTAGGTATCAAGTAGATTTTTTTAAACAAAATGAAAAGTTTCAAATGCTTGGTTCTAGAATTATAGTAAGAATGTTGCCACTATGTTGACTGTTAAACTTTGTACGGGACCTTGAATTGCATATACAACAGAGTTCATTATTTTTTTCAGTCATTTTACAGTATTTTGGTTTTCTAAGATAGAGCTACTATAAAAAAGTTCATGCACAGCAATAAACACAAAAGAGCATAAATGTTTCATCGGTTCATTGAGGGGTGACATATGGAATGTTTTTTGGTGGTTTATTTGGGATATCTTTGAGATTTTTGTATTTTATCGTTGTTTTGGATCTAAGTCTCTTAGAGCTTTGTATTATACTGGCACTGTCTTTTAATTATCATACTATATTTATTTTGGTTATCTTTAAAAAAAGTTTCAACTAACTTGTCAAAATTACCAACACAAAAGTTGGAGATGGGTCATTAATGGACACTTTGCACTGCATAACAGCTCTTTCAAACAACCATTTCAGCTCGAAAACCTTTCTGGGTTGGGTGTCGGGGCCCAAAGAAGTGTTGTTAGCCTAAAAGATGTGAACTCATTAGTCATCATTATTATTATTATTTAATTTATGAGTGGAAAATCGTAGGATACCTAGCGTAAAACCCCTATGGGTGAGTCCACTACCCTTAGGGCACACCAAGATTAGGCAAGAGGGGTTCAAACCTTCAATCTCCTTCTTTCTGATGCAGGAAGCAATCAGTTGAGTCATCATTATTCTTGAATATATGTGAACTATTAGATACTAAAATCTTACAAAGACCTTGATTAACAACATGAAATTATTCTTCAATGTTCCATGCAATTGGATTTGGGTATAATTTTAATCTTTTCTTGACTATAGTCTAATACGCATTTTCTAAAGCATCTTTTCTGTCTTGTTTAGTGGCGTCTTTGAATAGTTAATTCTCTAAATAATAATAGAGATGTCCTGATGCAGAGCCCCCATTTAATTGTGTTTAACCTTTTAATTTAATAACATTAACACTAAGAAGATAATATGGATTTGGGAATCTATGTTTGGTAGTGACGACTCCATCAGGGATTAGTTGATTTAATTAACAGATCAGTTTGTTTGACTAGAGAATCCTAGACTTAATTAATTAGCAAAAGCCATGTTAAGGCATTAACCACCACAATATTCAATAGGAGGGATGGAAAAAGAGATCAAAGGCGCATCTAAGAAGGTGAGAAGTGTGATGTGACTTCATCTTTTCAAACGACCCATCATGGCATGTTTGTACGGTGTGATGGGTGCACTTGTTTGCTTGACTTTAATATAATGAAAATGAGAATTAGTGTGAGGGAGTCATGATTCATGAAGCAGTTGGGCCTTGGCATACAACACGTTTTGAGGGTCATGCTTGTGGACTTGGTTTCCTTAAAAGCATCCCATCGAGCATCCATTATCTAAAAGTAGTGCAAATCTATATTTTATTTATCATTGCCACGTATATATTAATAATAACACCTAGTTGGCAAAATGGAAGAAATGATGCATGTATCTTCACTTGCTCTTGTTCAACCATCCAAATTTTGCAATTACTTTTTGCCCTTAGGCCCATTAAGTCTAAAGTGGAACATCTCCATGATGCACGTTGGAAGTAGTTGACAGTCCACTTCGAACTGACCCTTAGGATTGGGAATGGGTTGACTAGGGAATTTGCCATTTTCCCTATCTGTGATAGCACTTGCAAGTTTTCCTATCTGTGTTTCAAACTTCAGTATAGCTTGGAAATTTGACTGCAATGCTTGCTGAGTAGACTGCATGAATTGTTGCAGTGTTTCTTCCAGAGAGGGTTTATGCCGTTGTGGACCAGGTTGATAGGACTGACTCTGGGGTGGATGAAATGGCTGACCAGGTGAATAGAATGGTTGACTAGGTGCTTGCAACTGATGAGGTCCCTGATTCATGGGCTGGTTCTTACTCCATGAGAAATTAGGGTGATTCCGCCAATTGGGGTTATAGGTCGCAGAAAATGGACTCTCCTGCTGCTTCCCAAAATTATTTAGTGCGTTAGCCTGTTCAGCTAGGCACTCTGGATTTGCGTTTAAGAAAGGACAGGTATATGTTGTATGTCCTGGGTTAGTACACAAAGCACACACCTCAGACTGTGCACCCATTGACGGACTCACCCCTTGAGTCATTGCTAAGGCCTCTACTTTTTCAGTCAGATTTGCAATTGCGACCTTAACCTCAAAGTCATTATTGACTTCGTACAAACCTCCTCTTTTGGAAGTTTGTCCTGAACTCTCCTTTTTAGAGAAATCCCATCGTTGAGAATTCTCTGCCAAATTTCCAAGAATTCCATCCTTCAACTTGACTTTGTTCCAAAAATGCCCCAGTTTTCATAGACTCGACCAAAGTATGGAGATGTAGTTAAGCCATCATAGAAAAATTGAATGAGTCTCCAAGTTTCAAACCCATGATAGGAACATTTACTCAATAGATCCTTGAATCTTTCCCATGACTTCGAGAATTGTTCACCCTCTTTCTGAATAAAATTTGAAATTTCTGTTTTGAGGGCGTTTGTTTTAGATATCGGAAAAAATTTATTCAAGAATTTATTTACCAACTGATCCCACGTGTTGATGGAATTTGCGGGGAGGGAGTTCAGCCATGATTTTGCTTTTTCTTTGAGAGAAAAAAGAAAAAGGCGAAGTTTAATGGATTCATCAGTGACATTTTGAAGTTTGATAGTGGCGTAAATTTCTAAAAATTCCTTAACGTGTAAGTAGGGATCCTCATGATCAAGGCCATGGAAAGCGGGGAGGAGATGTAAAAGACCTGGTTTTAGCTCATAGGTGTCATTGGTGGTTGGGATGACTATGCTGGAGGGTGTGTTGGCTACGACCGATGAAAAATAATCTCGAAGATTTTTCTCCCATTCTCCGGCCATTTTGGGTGATGGTGGTGATGATGACGGTGGACTGTCTATATCTATGATTGGACCTGACTGAGCCCCGGACGCAACGATCGGTGGTATGACGGACAATGTAACTCGAACCAAGCGATTAGTGGAGTCATGAGACCAATGATGTATACACAAATATGAACAAACACACTCAAACAAATCTACACAAACTATGCCCTAAAACTATACTGACACACAGATCCTAGCTCTAGACTGCTCCTAATCTCCTTTCCAGAAAATTTAAATCTCCGAGGAGAGTTTAAATACAAGCACGGCCAGGTAAGTTTCCAGGTAAGTGGAGGAGCATAATGGCAATCAACTTAAACTTCCACTTATCCTTTCACGTATTTACACCTTGGTGACAAAACTAGCCTAGACACCATGCTCGAAGCAAAACTATTCACCGGTGAAGTAAAAATAACTGAATTAAAGATGGTCCTATTGAACATGAACAACTTTAAACAATGGTTCTAAATTGATTTTAATTGGATAATGCATGAACCAATTTTACTAATATTTTTTTTGAATTTTTCTATTTTGTGAATGCAAGCCTAAATTACCAGTGGAAGATTCAAGTAAATATGAAGACAATAAGCAAACAATTTAACCTAATGCATGAACTAGCAACCAAAATAGATGAACAAATTAAATATGCAATTTATTTTTATTTTTTTATGCAAAATAAATGCGAGACAACCTAACAAGATCTATATGAATGCGTGAAAATTAAAAAAAGAAATTAAAGAAAGTGGTTTAGACACTTACTTTGTCCTGTAGTCGCTTTTGTAAATTTTTTTTCAGTGTGTAATTCAAAATCCTGCAAAAATCAACAAACAAAACCTAGTTGAAGACACCAAATCACATAAAAATATGCATGAAACCTAGATCTAGATGCAAAATTCCTAAATCTACAATTAGTGGAAAGATTAAACTAATAGAATTTTTAATTTTTTTTTTCCGTTTCAATCTCAAGTCACCGGCAACGGCGCCAAAAACTTGTTGTGCAAATTTTAAATTTATAATTACTCGCAAGCGCACGATTCGAATTGGAATATAGAGATATGTAAGTGCGAGGTCGAACTCACATGGACTTGATTTAGAATGAACTGGAAAACAAATTAAAAAGCCTAATATTTTAACCTTAACCTAGTTAACAATTTTTCATGAGAATGATTGAATTGAAATTGCAAAATTAATTAAAACAACTAAAAACGGAGATTAAATCAAGTGAGAGAAATTACTAAGGTATCGGATTCCACCACCATTAAATCCATAATATTTCAATTATTTATTTATTAATTCCCAGTTTTAAAGATTTAAACATTTAAGTTCATTAATATGGTGTTCAAAATTCAGATTTTCCTTCGCTTTTAATGATGTAATTTCTAAGCATTCAATGTATCCTATTTTAATTGAAAAGACAATGGATCAAAGGGATTAATCTAGGCATCCAATGTATTTAAATTAAAATAAAAGAAAATCATGAATCAAAGGGTCTTACTTTTAAATTAATTTGAACGCCAAACAATGATGAATCAAATGTTAATATTAACTACCACAAATACATGATATTAGTGGTGAAAATAATTAACATCTAATTAATCTAATGAAACACAATTCATAAATAATTGAACATACATATTCAAAATTATATAAACAAATAAAAGAATATTATTTCGTTAATGGGGTTTTATCTTTACCCTTAGTACAAGAAATTAGCCGGACATCATAAAATTAAAACAAAAGAGATAGAAAAATAAAACCCAAGCCATGTCGGAGATCCCGAGCAAATGCCTCTGTCTCTGTCTCTTCAAGTCTCTGTCCATCCGATTCTGCCCTCTAATTTATAGATGAATTACTTTCCAATATGAGTTAACCGTGTGGGCCCTTTCCTTTCTCATCTTTCGCCTTCAAAATTCCACCGTCCCAACCTTTCTACGTTTCCTACTCCTATTTTATTTTTGTTTTCTTTCTTTTCTCTGCATGGGACGGTGCATGTGAATGGGCAACAGCTCCTTCCTTTCTTATTTCTCTGATTTCTATTTTCCATTTTGTTCCTCAAATAGATTGCCAACGACACTTGCTGTCTCTGTTGATTCTCGCCTATTTCTTTTCATTTCTACTCTTGTTCTAAATTCGGTCACAGCAACCCACCATCCTCTTCTGATCTTCTATTTACATTCCTTCTAATTCTATTTTTTCTCTGTTGTGCTTCTCATTCTTTTTCTAAACTCTTTGTTTGTTAAAACAACAGCCACCTTCCTCTTTCAGTTTCAGTTGATGTTCACAAGACAATCATATTCTTTCTTTATTTTTTCGTTTCTTTTTCTGCTGTACACGATTCAGTACATCTTGGCCTTTCCAATGCTTATCTCTCCTTCTTTCCTTTGTATTTTCCGGTTTTAAATTGTAGATCATTTAGGAAATGTTTCCATACAACACACTCACCTGACAAGACATAAAAATGCACTTAATTAGATATAATTAATTAATATAAATTTAGAATATATAATATATTACAATAATAATATAAAATAAAGAAAATTTAAGAACTAACTAATCAAATATTCAAAGGTAAAATTATCATATTTTTGTGCTCATCAGCAAGCGTGCCCTAGCTCCCATTCTCAAATGAAAAGATGACTGCTTTCCCTTTCCCTTTCCCTCTTCCACTCCTTTCTCTTTCACTCTTTCACGTGCCCGAGTAGGATACTCCTCTCTCTTAACCCACTACATTAGAGCTAACGAAATTACGAAAATAGTCTTCAATTAAAAATATTTTATATTTAATTATCTATTTTGTAAATGGGTGAAGGAAAAGAGAAAACACAGAGCCAAGCCCCCTCTCTTCCTTGTTTCTCTCATTACTGTTCATGTTTCAATGGGTAAGGATAGCAGGCCTCTCTACCCCTCTTAGGCCTCTCGACCCCTTTCCTCTCTTGGAAGATGACCCCATCCGGCAAGCTTTGATGCTGGAGGAAACCCTTCTCTTCGACGACTGGTCGGATGAGGTAAAAATCAACTGCCTTGTCTCTACCATTCGGAACGGTGTAGAGATGCCTCTTGTAGCCTCAGAAGTCCTTGTTGCTGCGGCAAGGGAAAAAATCAGGTTTAAAAAAATGGAAGTCTTCCAAAAGAAGTTTAAGAAATGCGGAGACAGGGAAGAGCAGGTTGCTCTGATCGCAGAATACATCCGTAACAGAAAGCAAGATCGTTTCCCCCATTCGATCCTGGCGGAACTCCTCTTGCTTGGAGCTGACCGTGCTACTTTTCAGGTGAAGCAACTACACTCTCTTGGAGGGGCCTCCACTCCAACATCGCCCCCTTTCATCTTTGATCTCAAGGATTTCTATGCGGCTGACAAACAAAAGAAGATCCAAATCCTAGCTACAACAATCGCCTCCTCCAATGGCAACAATATCCCTTTAGATACGGACCCAGATCTCATCAAGCTGGCCCGTGCCAGTCTCATCGAGAACACCTCGTCCTCTTCTTCCTCTACTAGTGTGAGAGAAATTGAGGCAACCTCCAGCTCTGTAAACCAGGCGGTCTCTTCCTTTGGTGCTACTGTGCCTTGCACTCCCTCTTTCCCTTCGGCAAACTCTCCCAATCACATATCTGGTAAGCGGGTCCATCAACAGCCAATGGACCCACAACATCCTTTTGCCGATTCTGATAAAACTTCCAACTCTGTTTCACGTAACCCATCCCCCACCTGTCCTACGCCCACAACCCTACTCCTACCACTCCTACTCCCACCAACCCTATTCCTTTCAACCCTACTGCCACCAACGCAACCCCCACTAGCCTCTTTACCACCATCCCGACCAATCCTAACCCCTGTCCTGCTTCGGTCATTCCTCAGCCAGGCTCCTCTACTAGCCATGCTCAGCTAGCAGCTAGCCTAAATGGGCATCTCTTTTCCAAAAGAAACCTGAACCATCCCTTAGCCTCAACTTTGTTGAATCCGGCTCTACCTCTCCCTTCATCACTGAATCCCTCCGGACGACATTATTGAAGGAGAAGACCTTTGGAAGTCTTTCCTTGTTGGGTACTGCATTGGGAAGAAGCCTTATTACCCTCATCTACTGAATGGTGTCTTGAAACAATGGAATTCTCCTTTGGGCCTTCAAATTACCACTTTAGAAGATGGTTACTTCCTTTTCAAATTCAGCAATGAAGATGATTGTCTCCAGGTTCTTGAAAAAGGACCTTACTTCATTCATAGTAAGCCCCTTCTCCTAAAGCGATGGGATCTCTCCTCAAATTTGGATAGAGAGGAACTTCATTCCCTCCCCCTATGGATCAAGCTCCCCAACCTGAATGGTGCTTTCAGGACCACCAAAAATCTGAGCAGAATTGCTAGCCTTATCGGTAACCCTCTGTTCATGGATTCCTCGATGGCAAAGGGAACCAACCTCGCACAGGCCCGGATGTGCGTTGAGATCAGTCCTACTACCCAGCTACCAGAAATCCGCACCCTAATCACCCATCGTGGAACAATCTATCAGAGGGTGGAATATGACTGGAAACCAAAATCATGTCCCAATTGCATCTCTTTCAACCACTCCATCAGCAATTGTCCAAAGTCTTCAAGCAAGCCTAAAACTACCTCATTAGAAAAATAGCCTACCACTAAAACCACAAAATCCATCGTTCCTATGCATAAACTGCAGAGTTGTTAACCTTGAAGGGAAAGGGGGTGACTGGCCAATCAAGCCAAGAAAACCGAAGCACAATCATCGTATGAATGGTCAGCTGATAATTGGTACTCCCCAACCTGCACCTCTTATTAATCCGACCAATCAATTTTCGATCCTAGCCAATCTTCCATATGATGAAGTGCATTGTTCCTCTGCTGCGCTGGAAGTCGATCCCTCTGTTATTGTCAAGGCCAAATCCGCTTTTGAAGAACATTTTGTGGATGAAAATTGCCTTCAAATGATGGACACTCTTGTGGAGAATTATGCTTCGGCGAAGTTAGATGTTGCCCAAGCTCCAGCTGTGCCTGTCGGCACACCCCCCCCCCACCCCACCCTCCTCTGATCATACATCCTGGAATGTGAGAGGCCTTAATCGCCCTCTCATGCAGCTGGAGATCAAAGACTTGATCTCATCCTCGAAGCCTGACATCCTCTGTATTTTGGAGAGCCGGATTCGTGAAAACAACATCCACCTTCTTGCCAACAAGTTTCTTCCTCTGGATTGGCAATACACTACCAACATAGCCCACTGTTTGTCGGCTAGAATTTGGCTTGCCTGGCATGGCGAATTAAATGTGAGTATCGAGAACTCTTCTGATCAAGCAATTCTCTGCCGAGTTAAGCTTGCTGGCCTTATTTCGCCTCTGTTCATTTGCTGCGTTTATGGGTCCAATGACCCCCAAACAAGGATTTCTCTCTGGGATAACATCTCTCTCTTATCGCATTCCATTCATTCGCCTTGCATTTTTATTGGCGACTTCAACTGTGTGCGATTTGCAGAAGAAAAACGTGGAGGGGCTCCTCCTAATACACAGGCTATGGCACATTTCAACCATTGTATTGATCAAGCAAATCTGATTGACTTCTCCATCCATGGAGCTGGGTATTCCTGGTCTAACTCTGCTTTTGGTCACAGCAGAACTGAGACTAAATTAGATTGAATTCTGGTTAACCAAGATTTCCTTAACCGCTTCAATTAATCATCGAGCAAGTATTTTGGCCCTGGGCTCTCTGATCACCATGGTATTCATCTCAGCATCCAAGACCATTACCCCAAAGGTAAGCCCCCTTTTAGATTCATCAACTCCTGGTGCAATGAGAGTGATTTCTTTGAAATTATCAGTCAGTGCTGGCAATATCAAATTTCGACCACCCCCATGTATAAACTTATCTGCAAGCTAGAGCATCTGAAGACTACTCTCACAAAGTGGCATCGCAGGAAGCCTAATTCCAAGTAGCGTATCAATTTGGCTAGGGACTGTCTTTTGCAGGCCCAATCTCTTTTCGATTCTTATCAATCCCTCCCAAGCTTTGAAGCAGTTCAAGCTGCCAAAGATAAGTTGGGAGCAGCTTTGGATTGGGAACTCAACCTCCTTCAACAAAAATCGAGACTCCTGAAGTTGAATCTAAATGATATGGGTAGTAAATTTTTCCACAACTCTGTTAAAGTTAGACAGCATAGGAGCAACATTCAGAGTGTCCTTTGTGACGATGGAACCCAGTCTGATGATCCTTCCATTATTTCCAAGACTTTTGTTTAATACTTCACAGAACTTTTCAGTGGCACTCCTATTCCTTTGTTTGGCACTCTTAACCAGCCAAATGGTAGTTCGGATTCTTCTAGGCACTGAAATCCAATCCTTTTCTGGTGGCATCTTCGACATTATAGAAAAATTGCATGGTAACGACTCTGAGTTGTTAAATTCTCCTATTGCTCCTACTGAGATCCGGATTGTGGTATTTAATTTGAATCCTTTGAAGGCCCTTGGACCAAATGGTTTCAATCTTCTTTTCTTTCAAAAATGTTGGGATATCATAGGCAGCGATGTTACTTTGGCCATCACTGTTTTCTTCGCCTCTTCTAGGCTTCTCAAGCAAGTCAAGGCCTCCTTTCTGGTTCTAATCCCCAAGACCAATGCTGTTTTCAAGCTTGAGCACTACAAACCAATTGCATTGTCTAACGAAGTATAAAAGATGATTTCACGGGTCCTTGTGAATAGGCTGAAACCACACCTTGCTGGGCTGATAAGCTGTAATCCAATCTACATTCATCCTGGGCCACAATATCTCCGATAACATTATGCTGTCTCATGATCTCCTCCGAGGTATCCACCTGGATCATGGGCCTCCCCGCATGTGTATTAAGATCGACCTGCGCAAGGCTTTCGACAGTGTGAAATTGGATTGCCTTCTCCTCATCCTCCATCAAATGAAGTTCAATGATACTTGGCTCTCTTGGATTAAGGAATGCATCTCCAACCCTGCTTTCTCAGTTTTGATCAATGGTACCCCTAGGGTTTTTTTCAGAGTTCTGTGGGATTGAGCCAAGGGGATCCCTCATCCCTCTCATTTTCTGCGTTGTGATGGAGAGGCTTTCTTGTGGTATCAACAGGCGTGTTATGGATGGGTCTATGTCCTGCCCTTTCACTAAAGGCAACACCACTATTTCTCACCTCCTTTTTGCCGATGATTTGATGCTCTTCTGTGCGGCTGACCTTGCTTCGACTACTGGCCTTAAGTAGCTACTGGATGACTTTTGTGCTTTCTCTGGGCTTTCTATAAATCTGACTAAGAGCCAGATTATTTTCTCTAGTTCTACTACAGTCAAATCTGACATTTGCCATGTCCTTGGTATACCCCAGGCTTCCTTGCCTATAATGTACTTGGGTCTATCTCTTTTCTCCTAACCTCTGACTGCTCCAAGTTGCTTCTCATGGTCTAGAACAGGTTGGGTAGCTAGAAGAGCAATTGCCTCTCTTATGCCGGCCGTTTGGAGCTTCTAAAATCTACTATAAATGGAATGCATATCTACTGGGCTCATTCTTTCCTCCTACCTGTGGCAGTTTCTCTCCAGATTGAAAAAACCATGCGGTTTTTCCTTTGGGGGGATCATTCGAAGAAGACTATGCATACTGTTGCTTTGGAGAAAATTTGTAGTCCCAAAGCCAAGGGTGGTCTTGGTCTTCGGCGCATTAGGAAAATCAACCTCGCTTGTCTCATGAAGCACTCTTGGAACATCGCCTCGGGAAAAGATAGTCTTTGGTTGAAATGGATTCATGAAAAGTACATCAGAAACAAGAACTATTGGGAGATTAGACCAAAAAATACGGCATCTTGGGCTTGGCGGTCTATTTTGGCTGCTAGAGACCTTGTTAGAGCAAACATTGTCTTTACCGTTGGTGATGGCTGTAAGACCAGATTTTGGTTGGATCCCTTGATCAGCCTGGGTACCCATCTCGTGAATATGATTGGTAATCGTCAAATTTATACCATGGGTCTGAATAGGAATTGCACTATTGACCATTTCATTTGTAATGGGAATTGGTCTCTGCCTGCTGCGACCTCCCACTCTTTCGTTAGCCTCTGGCATTCAATTACCTCTATCAAGCTTCCTCTAGCTAGTATTAAGGACCAGATTCTTTGGGTTGCAGACCATAGGGGAGTTTTCTCCACTTTGTCTGCGATTGATGCTTCTTTCCCGGTCCACAACAATCCCACCTGGATTAGCAATACTTGGTTCTCTGGTTGTATCAACAAGCACTCCTTCACTGCTTTGTTGCTCTTCAATTCTGGTTTCAAGTCCAAGCAGAGGCTGATCAGGTGTGGTATCATCTGTGACGAGCTATGCACCTTGTGTTACTCTGCCACTGAGACTTCTTCCCACTTTCTTATCTACTCCTTTGTCCTATCCATGTGGGACTACATCATGAACAAATTTGGGCACCTGAGACATTCTAATAATATTTGGGATGATCATAATGCTCTCATTGCCTCCAAGAATTGTCGTCTCGAAAAGCTTGCTGCCAATCTTACCCTTCCCACCGTCATTTGGCACTCCTGGCATGAAAGAAACCTTCACATATTCCAGAACTGCTGCAGACCTGCCTCTGGAGTTTGCTCGGGTATCCTTCATTATATTCGGGACAGGTTTACTTCCTCCTATCCAACGACGACCTCAGAAAGGCGAATGGTTCTTTCCTCGCCTCTTGGGATCTTCCTCTTACATCAAGTGCTCCTGCTCATCGCCCATCTATTGGTACCTCCATCAGCATTGACCCTGCTGCTAGTTGCCTCCTCATCGACCTCTTCATTGTGGATGGCCACACCATCCTTGGTGCGTCTTTGGTCAGTAATTCTTCTCAGGGACTGATTGCTTGGCCTACCGATAACGGCGATATTATATCGAAAATCCTGGATGCTACCCAAATTTGCCTGCGCAGATTGTTGTCCCTCAATGTTGCTGTGGATAACCTTTAGATCGATTGTCCGGATTCATTGAGGCTTATCTCTCAACGCTGCCTTGTTGCATGGAATTACAGATGTCTCATTCTTACTATCCATGCCTTCTTGGACTGTTTTTGTTGTAAGTCCATCACCCAACCTGACCCAATCCAATAGGCTTGCCTTTGGAACTGGGTGAATCTCCATAAGCACCATCATTTTGTTTTCTCTGGTATTTTTCAAGGCTGGGAACCACCAGTGACATACCATCTGGTTTTGCTGCCTTTGTTGGGTTGGGTTATTTTTCTAATCTTTGCCCTTCTATATTCTTTCTCCTGGCTTCTGTCCAGATTTTTTGTTTTCTTCCTGGGCTATGACCCAGTATAAAAATTTATACACTCCTTTTTTTTGGTTACTTGCCTGGCTCGGGTTGTGGGTCTCCATTGTATATTTTGGGCTTCCCCCTTGAATGTTATCTTACTAACCTTTCATTCCAAAAAAAAAAAAAAACACAGATATATGTTTCGTTGAGAGATTTTTAAAAAATCATTCGAATTACATCAATTAAATAGTATTTTAATTTCTTTTGTCATTTTTTAAAATAATTGAAGTTTAAAATTTTTATATTGATTGAAAAAGTATATACTTAAATATGAGTCGCATAATGAGTCACTCTGAATATACCATTCAAATTATTTTTTAATAATTCAAATTTTAATCACTTCAGATTAACTTTTATTATCAAAACATTTTGCCTTTAAAAATATATAGAGCTCACAAAAACATTATTTTCTAATGGTAATATGTTTGCGAATGCATTGATTTGACCAGTCAAGTCATGTGTTTTGAGCTTTTTAGATATTTATTATTGTTGCCCAAAAATTGACCCTAGAGGGGGGGTGAATTGGGTCAATGCAAACTTTTTGGGTTTTCTTTAATTTCACAATTTAAGAAAAATAAGATGCAAACAAGTAGTAAATAAATGCCAAAATATAAAAGAGGAGATGAGAAGAGATGGAGAGATTGAACCCGAGATTTTTACGAGATTCGGCGTTCTTGCCTACGTCCTCGCCTCAAGTACACCACTTGAGGATTGAATACACTAAACTTCTCCTTCAAGGGTGGAGAAGAAACCTATTACACAGCTTGAAGGTGAAGACACCCTTCTCCTTCACAAGGGTTACACCAACTCTTCTCAAACTTCATCTCTCAAGGAATTATAAAAGATTACAATGTAAAGCTTAGGAATAACTCTCAAATGTTTACAAATCTAGTTTTCTAAGAGTTACTCAAAGAGTTGAACTGAAATGGCTCAAGGTAAGATTGCAAGAGATGGATTTTGAGCTAGAGTATGCTTGAGATTTGATTTCAATGGATTTCTCTTGATTTCAAGTGATTTAGCAGCCCATTTACTCATAAAAGCTTGGTTTTATAATTTTGTCATATTTAGAACCGTTGCCAAGCATTAAATGAAGCAAGGGGCCGTTGGAGGGAGCATTTATTGTTCAAAAAATATTACCGTTTCGCGATTCAGTCGACTGAAGTGAATATTCAGTCGACTGAAAATGCCCCGAAACACAAACAATTTATCTGTGAATAATTCAGTCGGCTGAATCTGAGAATTTAGTCGACTGAAATTGCAAGTCATGAAAATTCTGATTTTCAGTCGGCTGAAACATCATTTCAGTCGACTGAAATGCCTATACTGTGAACATTTAGTATTTCAGTCGGCTGAACCTTCATTTCAGTCGACTGAAATCACTCTCCACTGAAAATACAGTATTTCGGTAGGCTGAAAACTTGATTGAGTCGACTGAAATCTCGTCTCCCCATAATCCATTGATTTAGTCGACTGAAACTTCAAGTTCAGTCGACTGAAATGACCTTAATGATGTTTTGTGTAGTTTTGGCTTCATTTTGGTCATTTCAAACACATAGGTCTTGGGGACTTAATCTTATCCTAGGATTCCATTTAGATGCATAAGATAAAGCTTGGTTTTCCTAGGGTCCACTAGAAGGTGACTTGATCCATGGTGTTCAACAATTGAGTAACTTTACATTTTGTTCTTAATACTCATGACCAAAACTAAGAACCCACGTTTGATCTTCAATCTTCAATCTTCAATACTTGTATCATTTGCCATTTGAACTTCAAAGATTGATAAGTCATCCGATCTCTTGTATTGATCTTCAATGATCTTGCCCTTCTTTCTTCTTTGTAAATGTGATACCTGTCTCATTGAGTAATATTATTTGAAATATTAAATATCACACTTTAATGGTTTGTGGTCATCAAAATATCCATATATCCTTGGGTTGAAACCTTGGGGTTAACAATCTCCCCCTTTTTGATGATGACAAACCATTGCATACAAATCATAAATAAAGGATACACAATTTGTGATCCTCCCCCTTACTTCATGCATAGAAACAAATTTTCCATTTTTTTCAAGGTATTTTTCAAATGATAAGTATTCTCCCCCTTTCTTCATGAATGTATTTCTAATAAAATAAATGCATCATATCCATCATTACACAATCAATAAGTGCATCAAATCCATCATTACAAAATCTACTCAACTATATTAAGATATGTAAATAAAAATCATAATAAAAACAAACATTTGTACAAGTAATATGAACCCATTAAATTTGATTAAGTCAAGGACTTTACAAAGGTTAGAACTTAGTGGGTCATTTACAAAATTGCAAGTGCAATCTTTGATATTTCTCCCCCTTTGGCATCATCAAAAGGAGAAGAGGGTAAGTGTCACTCGAGGCCAAGATGGGCCATGAGATGGCTTAATTGAAGGTGCACCGGATCAGTGTCATCGCGAGAGGCATCAAGTCGGCCTTTAACAAATTCACGAATACTCTCACATTGAGTGCGGAGAAGGTCGACATTTACCCCTATCTCTGCAACGTCAATGCAGAGAGATTCAATGGCAGCAAAAACACGCTGAATGTCCTCATTGGAGCTAGAGGGGCCACCAGAGGGATGAGGAGAGTCAGGCATGCCGATATCCTGATCATGATAGGATTGCTCCTCTGCGGCTTGCTCAGGTGGTTGGATTTTCTTCAACCTTGCAGGAGTGGGTTCCCAAGAATTGCCAACAAGCCTATACCCCATATTTTAAGGGTATGATCACAATAAACATCATTGGCAGCACCAATTTCTTCTAAATCTCGTGGGCAGCGGATGTTGAAATGTTCAAATAGGAATGAAATGAGTTTTCCATAAGGCAGAGTCTTCTTGCACTTTTGGCAATCTCTCATGAAGCATATGATGAGGTAGGGAAGATTAACTAAGTGATGTTGAATAAGGGCCCAAATGAGATAAACATAAAAATAGATGACATGATTATAGGACCCAGACCGCAGGAAGAATATTGTGGCAAATAATATGATGAATCAGCAGGGCTTCTAATGAGAGTTGGGATGCAATCGGCTGAAAGGGTTCAACAATATCATTTCGTTCACAAATTAATTTGAGGGCCTCTATAGTATCAAAACCATCAATCCAAATATTAGTTTTATACATTGTAGGACCATCGGAGGGGGCTTGAATAATGGTTCCTAAATCCTCTCGGTTGAAAGAAAAAGGAGTGCCACTCACTGAGAGAAAAGGAGGATTCAAGGGATTTGCTTTGAGAGAAAAATTTGCATAAAATTGTTTTACCAGTGTAGGATAGGAGGGGTGAACTGATTTCGATAAAAGGGATCCATCCTTAATAGTCAAAATGTGCTCTAAATGGAAATTGGTTTGCAAATTGATCAAAAAAAAGAGAGAGAAATGACTTTACCGAAAACCACTTTGCGAAACATGAAATGCAGAATGTAAGCGCTTTCCGCATCTTGTGAGACGAAGTGAAGACGAGTGTCACTCCTCCTTTTCGACCGTCGTTCGGTCTCAGCCGTTTGGGTGCCATTGCGGAGACTGAGGGAGGAAGGAGTGGAAAGAGGTGATGTGGAGTAAGGTTAGGGAGGATTAGGGTGAAATGACGGGAGGAAGAAGAGAGCCGAACAAGAAAAAAAATGAAAAACGGACGGTAAAAAAAATGAAGGAGTAAAAGAAAAACGGAGAGAAGCAGGGAAGAAGAGAGAGATCGAGCGAAAGAGGGAAAAGGAAAGGGGATTTTTACGGATAGAGGAAGAGGGAAAGAGACTTGACGAAAAAGAGGGTTAAAACGAGGGTTAAAAGAACTTACCCGTGTGTTTCAGTCGACTGAAACTTATGTTCAATCGGCTAAAAAAGGGTGTCGAGAGGAGACAGTGAATCAGAGAGAAACTCAGTCGGCTGAAAAATGAGTAACTGCGTGGTTCAGTCGGCTGAAAATTATTTTAAGGCGGTTGAAAAATGGGAATCGCTGGGTTCAGTCGGCTGAAAAGTATGTTCAGTCGACTGAAATATGTCACGTACAGCAGACAGTAAAC
The DNA here is from genome assembly GCA_013350335.1 of Chimonanthus salicifolius. Classification (NCBI taxonomy): domain Eukaryota; kingdom Viridiplantae; phylum Streptophyta; class Magnoliopsida; order Laurales; family Calycanthaceae; genus Chimonanthus; species Chimonanthus salicifolius. Next base: position 37,728,435 of record CM023539.1, read on the forward strand.
AGAGGCAAAATCAGTCGGCTGAAAAATGGATAGCTTTATGGTACAGTCGGCTGAAAGGTATTTTCAGTCGGCTGAAAAATAAGGAAAAAAAATAGCCAGTGCATAGGAATATTTCAGTCGACTGAATATGAATATCAGTCGGCTGAACGTGTCCGCCCTTTTTTTTTTTTTTTATAATTCAGCACACATCCCTACTGAGATACATTCCCAAATCTTTTATGATTGTACAAAATCTATCTTCAGGAAGAGGTTTTGTAAAAATATCGGCCAATTGATGGTCAGTGCTTACAAATTCTAATTGAACATCACCTCTTTGCACATGGTCTCTAATGAAATGGTGTCTAATTTCAATGTGCTTAGTTCTAGAGTGTTGTATGGGATTTTTTAACAAATTTATAGCACTTGTATTGTGACACCTAATTGGAATGCGATCATAATTAAGTCCAAAATCTTCCAATTGTTCTTTCATGTACAACACTTGATTCTTCTTCAGCTGTGGATAAGGCCACTGAATTTTGATTTTTACTGAACCAAGATACGAGGGAGAGTCCAAGAAAGTGACAAGTCCCACTTGTGCTTTTTCTATCAATTTTACCATCGACAAAGTCGTCATCCGAACAACTTACTAATTCGAGTGAAGTGTGTTTAGGATACCATAAGCCCAAATCAATAGTGCCAATCAAATATCGGAAAATACGTTTTACGGCAGCAAGGTGTGATTCTTTGGGGCAAGATTGAAAACGTGCACACAAGTATACACTAACATTATATCCTGTCTACTAGCGGTTAAGTACAACAAACTTCCTATCATGCCTCTATAGAGTTTCAAATCAACGGGTTTGCCACAATCATCCTTGTCAAGCTTGGTAGATGGGATCATACGAGTCCCAATTGATTTAGCTTCATTCATTCCAAATTTCTTGAGAAGGTCTTTGACATATTTTGATTAATTTATAAATATCCCTTCACAAGATTGTTTGATTTGTAAACCAAGGAAGAAGGTTAGTTCACCCATCATACTCATCTCGAATTCATCATGCATGATTTTCGCAAATCTTTACAAAGTAGTTCATTTGTAGATCCAAAAATAATGTCGTCCATATATATTTGTATAATGAGCATATCATTGTCTAGAGATTTAATAAATAAAGTAATGTCAATTTTTCTCTTGTAAAGTCATTTTTAATGAGAAAATTACCAAGCCTATCATACCTGCTCTAGGTGCTTGCATTAAACCATACAATACTTTTGTCAATTTGTAAACATGATTAAGAAATTCATGATTTTCAAATCCGGGTGGTTGTTTTACATAAACTTCTTCGAAGATGAAACCATTTAGAAAGGCACTTTTCACATCCATTTGAAATAATTTGAAATTTTGAAACAAGCATATGCAAGCAACATTCTTATGGCTTCTAGCCTAGCAACCGGGGCAAATGTTTCCTCATAATCTATCCCTTCTTCTTGGTTGTAACCTTGGACTACTAATCTAGCTTTGTTTCTAACAATATTTCCTTCCTCATCCTTTTCATTTCTAAAAACCCACTTTGTGCCAATTATTGAGTGATCCTTAGGCATAGGCACAAGCTCCCATACTTTGTTTCTTTCAAATTGATTTAGTTCTTCTTGCATGGCAATTATCCAAAACTCATCTATTTCGGCTTTTTGAATGTTCTTTGGTTCGATTTAAGAGACAAAAGCCATGTTGTTACAAGCGCTTCTAAGTTTAGATCTAGTGGCTATTCCTTGAGATGGTTCACCAATAATTTGATCTTTTGGGTGATCTCTTACAAAACTCCAAGCCTTAGGAAGATCATTATTTGGTTTGACGTCCTCACTATCTTGTCTTCCACTACTATTTGAAACATTTAATTCATTGTTAGGATTGTCTTGGATAACAAGTTGATTCATCTCCTTTTCCAAAATTACAATCTCATCATCAAGATCCTTTTTTATTTCAAAAGGGTTGGCTTCATCAAAGACCACATGAATCGATTCCTCCACAATTGATGTTCTCTTGTCATATACTCTATATGCTTTGCTAATGGGAGAATAACCAACAAAGATTCCTTCATCTGATTTTGGATCTAACTTTCCTAATTGATCTTTGGTGTTTAGTATAAAACACTTGCATCCAAAAACTCTAAAGTATCCAATGTTTGGTTTTCTACCATTCCATATTTCATAAGGGGTCTTATCCAATCCTTTTCTAATGGTTACCCTATTTATAACATGACAACCTGTGCTTACGGCTTCGGCCCAAAAGTATGTTGGTAACTTATGTTCGTTGAGCATGGTCCTAGCTATTTCTGGAAGTGTTCTATTCTTTCTTTCAACTACTCCGTTTTGTTGAGGATTTCTAGGAGCGGAGAAATTGTGACCAAAACCATTTTCATCACAAAGTATTTCCATTTCTTGATTTTCGAATTCTCTACCCCTATCACTTCTAATGTTGTTGATTGCATATCCTTTTTCATTTTGGACTCTTCTACAAAATTTTGCAAAAGCTTTAGGTGCATCATTTTTGTGAGATAGATATAACACCCAAGAGAAGCGAGAATAATCATCAACAATTACAAATGCATATGACTTACCACCCATACTTTGAACTTTGCTAGGACCAAACAAATCCAAATGGAATAGTTGAAGAGGCCTAGAGGTAGATATATGCTTTTTGCTTTTAAAGGAACTTTTGATTTATTTTCCAAATTGGCATGCATCACAAATTCTATCCTTGGCAAATTTGGCCTTAGGCAAGCCATCAACTAATTCAAATTTGGATAGATTTGAAATAAGTTCTATGTGAGCATGTCCTAGTCTCCTATGCCATAACCAACTATTTTCATTTATGACAGCAAGGCATTTAACATTTTGGTTAAGCATTTTATCAAAGTCAATGGTGTAAACATTTTCATCTCTATATGCTATGAACATTTCTTTATCATTGCTAGCATTTCTAATAGAACATTTGTTTGATTCAAATACTACCTTATTGCCTTTATCACAAAGTTGACTTACACTAAGTAAATCATGTTTTAACCCATCTACCAATAGTACATCTTCAATTGAAAGTAAGGGGTCATTACCACGCAACTAACTCCCTCTCTTGGGTGGGATATTACAAAACCGTGAAAGCCACAGGAGCCTTTGGCCTATTTAGCCATTATAAATGTATGAGAACACCTGGTCTATTTGCTCTCTTTTTTTTAAAAAAAAAAAATTGAAATTAGTTAAAAACTAGCCATTTATATTAAAAGTAGATATGATGAACTACAAGTGGACCAAATTCGAACTCGAAATTCTATTTATAGTCATTTGATCTTAGTGGACAAAATCTCCAAGCATCATTAAAAATTACCTAGATAAGGATGCCTAATAACTTTGACTATCAAGATTAAATGACTCGAAAATGAGTTTTGAGCTCTACTTTCGTTCAGTTGTAACTCATTATATTTATTTTCAATCTAAACAATTAAATTTTTAATAGTCTCAAATGAACAAACTTGCACCTAGTATTTTCCAAACATCGAGCTCAACGTACTTATGTTCAAACTTTTACCATTTATGTATTTTTTTTAATTTAATTTTAATTGCTTCATTGATTGATTTGAACTAATGATATAAAGGATTTGACTATATAAATAGAGTGAGATTTTTCTATGTTTGTTTTTTACAGATTTTTCTAGGAATCTAAATTCTGAAGGTCAATCTTTTTTTTTTTTTTCTATCATGACCCATGGAGAAATGCTTTTCTAGACAAATTTATGAAGCACGTCTTTAATGGCTTGACCAAATAAAATTTAAACACTTTAATCATATGCATACTTGACTTAATTCATTTAATGAGTCGACCTTACTAAGATTAAATGGGTTGACTAGTTACAAAATCGGACACGATGGATCTTGACACATTTTTTTTTATTAAATGGGATGAACTCAATCTGAGTAGATCAAGCCCAATGGATTGACTCGACTTAGCTTCTATATTAAGCTTCACTGCAACTTGTGTCGGGCCTAGCCTATGTCCACATAAAAAAACCCTGAAAAGAAAATGGTTTAGGTTGAACCAAGCTCAGATCAAGTTCATTTTTAGACTAAAATATTAAGCTTGACATAGAATTTGAGTCCGTTTGCTCTTAAAAAAAAAAAAAGAATTTGGGTCGGATTAGGACTATACTTGAAAGCTCGACTCAGGCTCAAAAAACCAATTCCAGCATAGTTTATAAAATGTAATTTTTATTTCGTATTAATGTAAAATTTATATCATATATAATTTATATTTAATAGAATAAAATTTCACTTTAGACTCGCATGTAGGTTTGGTCCTACATATACAATTTGGGATGCGCTCGGGTTTTACTAATTTGAGTTGATCCAAACTTGGGCTTTAGCCCTAGCAAATGTAAATTTATTAAATGAGTTAGCCTAATCCGAACAATCATAGATAGGCTGATTTGAACCATATTTGACTTAAATCTTGTCTCATTTATTTAATGGGTTAACTCAACTCAACTTGACCCATTTATCAACCAGTATTTCTTTATGTAGATGAGTGGTAAACAAATATATAAAAAATTAAAAAATGAATTCCTGCCAAACTATTTTTCTAAAAGATAATCTATTAAAATGTATTTTCCCTTTGAAATTCATTTTCTCATAAAATCAACAAAACATGCCCTAACGGAAAATTTGTTATGAGCTTTTGTGAGTTATAAACAAATTTTAACCACTTAGACACGAGGTCATATGCAGCAGAGCAATCTTAGGAGATAAATAAGCTTTTATAAGTTTACTTTACAGGACAATGAATGTCTAAATCTCATGCATAATTCATATGATCATTCGAGTGGAAAACAATTTGAGAAAGTAAATCTCACTAAGGAGTCACTGCTGTCCATCAGTAAAAATAATTTGAGAAGTTTTTTAACTCAACTAAAAAACCTCTGATAAGACTAATTAACTTGCTAATCAACTCCGATGACTTGCATGACTTTTTTGTGTTTTAAAGCTATGATTAAATGAGTCACTCTAAGTATAGTGCAATTGGTAATCGCACTGGTAATCTCCCGCCTCAGGAAGTGGGAGATGTTACCATGACCTCACCTGGTGTGCCTTAAGGATAATGAGTATCACTCGTGAGAGTTTTATGGTGGATTTCTCGCGTTTTCTCACACATAAATTCGAAAAAAAAAATGGTATCTCTATAATTCAACTTACTTTTAATGTTCGTCTATTTAAATAAATTTTAATATATAATATCTATTTTTTTCTTATTTTCAGTAATTTTTTAACTAAAGTTTAAGGAATGATTTGAAGAATTTGAATTTCCATAACCCTTGTCAGTTATACACTAAGTGATTATACTTACGTTACATATGAGATTAAGTTTGCAAATGCAAGAAATCACTCATAAATCTCATATATTAGATAGACTTACAAAATTTTAATCTAAGGTCTCTAATCTTAAAAATATAAGTAAACAGGGCTTAACATTTCCAAAAGTGGTCCATGTTTTCATATGGTACGCCAGAGTCGAGTCCATCATTCTTCTCTTTTTATTTTTTTCAAATAGGACTGGTTTTATTTTTTTAATTTTATCTGAATTAAAAAAAATAGACTTTAAAAAAAAAACTGGAAAAAATACATAATATTGGCCGATATCATGGCCGATATTTTGCCTACATGGCCACATATTGGCGATATATTGGTGGGACCCAACACTGATATTTGATTTTTTTTTAATTCGGTCAATATTCAGGATATTGGTCGATATTTTGGGCGATATATCACGATCATATCGTCGATATATCGTTTGCCAGGCCGATTCATATCCTTCAAAAAATTAATACATATTCGCCAATACGATATGCATCCGCCGATATTATTACTTTTGCTCGATTACTATTAATTTTTTTAAAACTATTGTTTTTCCATAAATTGCCACCAAATATTGAATCTTTAAAGGATTCAAATTCAAACTCGGATATCCATAATGATCCAGATGCTAATATGTTTAGGCTCTTGCAATCAGATTGGATTCGAATTTAGATTAGAATTATACACAGATATGAATTATTACTCTCAGATCTGGATATGGGTATTGATTAGTGAAATCATATGGGTATTGATTGATCAAATCCGATTTTCAGACCTGGATACGAGGTTATTGGATTTGGATTCGAATTATACACAGATCTGACCTATATCCGACCCATTTACATCCCTACCATTGATCCTCATATTAAAAAAGTGGGTTCATAACTCGACTCTTAATCGTTCTTGTTGGACAAGCTAGCCAAATGTCTAGAATAGTCCTAGAGGGGGGTGAATAGGACTATTGAGAAATTTTAAAATCTATTTAAATATTGGGCACTTTAATGATTAATCAATACAAGTTTGCTCAATTAATATTCTAAATGTGATTTACAAGCAAGATTAAGTTTAAGCAAATTATGTGTGCAATAAGATATGAGCAAAAGTAAGTACACATAATAAGGTGAAGGAGATGAGAAGAGATGAAGAATTGTGACACAGTGACTTTTACGTGGTTCGGCAACCTTGCTTATATTCATGCCTCAAGTACACCTGTAACGTCCCGCCCCTTTCAACAGCCTAAACAGGTCGTGGCCCGCTTAACTGTAGACTGAACGGGCGTGATCCAACGCATTATGCATCTAACGGGTCTTACATCACAGATTTGTGGCTGGAAGAAATAAGTATATATATTTTTTTTAAGATTGTGAATGAAATAACGAAGCCATCAATTCCGTCAAACCCAATTTTTACACCTCGCATGAATCATAATGTCATTGACAATATGAAATAAATAACATCTATTATCAATATCAAATCTAATCTCACTACAGACATCCCATTCCATAAAATAAAATAAAATCAATATCCTCAAAGTTCTCAACTATTTCAAACCAACCAATCCAATCTCTCAAAATACATAATATCAAAGAAATAAATCAAATGACATGAATCCACAACTATACTAAGAAATTAAATATGCATCCTTGACAGTCTCTAAACATCAGTGGTCTCCTCCAATCCTAAGTCTAAAGGATTACCTATAATGTAAGGGGTGTGAGCTCCAAGCTCAGTGAAGGAATACAATAATTCATACCCAACATAATATCTCTATTATTCTCTATAAATATGATCTTAAAACATGATTAAATAATATGCTTTTAATATCCATGCATTATGCCATGCAATGCATAATGCTCAATGCAATGCTCAATGTCTCATTCCTCCACAACATACCCACTGTATTTGGTGGCCATCTCGCCGAAGCGATGCCTATAACTTACCACAGAGTGGTATTTTCCATATCAAATGGGGCCTATACAACGCAACTACCACAAAATATCAGTTTTTGTAATCTTTCATGGCTTAACAAACCAAACCTATCACATGTGTGGTACTCCTCATTAAAAGCGAGGCCTCAAACTACTACCGTCGTTGTCATCATGAAGAATCACGGCCTACACCTCCATACACTTCTCATGAATATGAATATGTCATCCTTACCATGCATTATTTCTACCATTATGCCACGTTATGAACCATATTTACATGCCATGAGTAAAATCATTGCCATCATACTCCAAACATGATTATAATCTCAATTTAGCATAAACATCATGTACATATTTTAAGCATCAAAACTAACTCCAATAATATTACATGTATAAAGGAATAAATTGTATTACAACATTATCATTATGGTAACAATATTATAAATCAACCTCAAGAACATCACTTGTCACACCAACATAACATTCAACCAATTCGAACATAATTATTGGATCTTTCAATAAGGCTTAATAGTCGATTTCCATTTATCCGGGCAAACTGAGTCTCCTCACGGCCATTAGAACACTTAGCCAAATCCCTTACATTACTGTGAGTGAGCACCGGACTACAAATACTATTCTAAAATATAGCTCAGTCTATTTCCCAGATCCAATATTACATTCCAAATACATGCGATACGATATTCTTTTATAATGCTCAATCATATAAATAACATAGTGAATTTTCATGCTCGGTAAAGGTACAAAGTATTATTTTCCCTCACCTAAAAAGTTCACGAAGTGTAGGTGATGAATCCACACATATTCCAACTATTGTCAAGTAGTAAGAATTTTGGGATGTGCTGCACATAAATTTATTTGAAGGTTTTAAATAATATTAACATCAAGATTATTCAACATTTCCGATTGATCTAAATTATATGTACACATGGGACGTCTCTAAGGTATGGGGTTGGTTTTTATTGAGTCTATGACTTAGTATATAATCATATACTTAGAGTTATTAAAATGGATACCAATATTAATTCAGCCTTGGGTTGGTGTTGAAGCAACAATTTGCCAAAGAATAATACTTTAGGGACTGCTATTGTCAAACATTAACCCAATATAAAACCAGCTCCTAAGTTGTCTTAAACCATGCCTAAGCCTCAGTTCAGAAACTGGTTGTAGTAAGGCATGAAAAAATACAACCTAATGTGGTTGTTGGAACAAATCCTGCATTCACATACTTTCGGCTAATAAAGAGGGATAAATGTGTGCCCATGTGAAGGGGATATATTAAATAGAATTGGAAATCAGTCCAAGGTAAGGCATTTTATCTATCTCCCTTTCTTCATCTTCTTTATAGAAATTAGGAACTATTAGTATATAACAAAGGAAAAATGTCTCAGTTGTATAGATCTAATCCAACAATGTTTTGGATTGGTTTGTAAGCCTAACTTAGAAGTATCAAATGTATAGAAGAGTAGTGGTTATAACTGGTCTCAACCCATTCAACTTTGGGACTGAAAAACAATCCCAATTCTATCGGTCCTTGATGCCAAACAGTTTCTGAGGTTTTTGGACAACAAGAAAGGTTATAACAATAAACCAATCAATTAGGTTAAAGGCCTCTAGTTTAAAGGTTTGAATTAATCATGTTAATGGAGTTAATGGCAGGTTTTTACTAGTCCAAATAGTGCTCAGACCTGAATGGTCATCGGTTCCCTTTTTCTTTTGTTTCTCAAATAAGTGTGGGAATGGCTTCTATTTGGTGTGCTTGGCTTGGCAACATTAGAGGGTTTGGCAACCAACTTATGCAGCCAAGATAGAGAAGATGGTAGCCCACCATATGTTTGATGAAAATAGACAGTGAATCTGAGCCTCTCTCTTTCTTTCCCCAAATACATCAACCCTTCCCATTCTTATTATAAAGTTTTCCTTCTTGAAATTCAACTCTTGAGCAATCTCACTTCCAATTTCGTTTGGGGATACTCATAGAAAATAAAAGAGATACACAGAGAAGATACTTACTTGTTGTTTGTCACAAGGTGGAATCACAGAAGCCAAAGGGCTGATCGAAAGATGAACAATACGAAAATGGAGAATGCTCGGCCTTGCTGCTGCTTGAAGAAGGTCGAAGGTAGGGGAACGGATATGGCTGCCATCGCAAGGATTATGTACAAAACCAGGTCGGTCCCCATGAGTTGTAGTTGTATTGGGAAAGGAAAGGGAAGAAGAAGAATTCGGATTTGGAAATCCTAGCCGAGATAGAGTTTCTATTGGTAATTTAGGGATTTGGATGCTACGGTTAGAGAAGGGGAGAAGAAAGGGAAGAAAAGAAAAGGGAAAGCCAGAGAAAGGAATTGTGTAAAGTAATAAGGGAAAGAGTGGAAAGCATTTAAGGTGTGGGTCACCAAGGGGCCCACACGGTTAAGTTATTTATTTAATTCCCAATATAAGTGAAATTAAAATTCTAATTGAAATTCTTAACTTTGCAAATTAAAATCTAATTTGACAATTAAATTTTTATTAACTCAATCTCAACTCGAAGCGGATAAATTCATAAATTTCTAATTAAGGAAAAATGTGTGTGCATTGGGGAACCTAAATTAATTAAATTCTAGGTTTTTGTGTGTTTATTTATTTTACTTTAAACAATAAAAAAATAAAAGAAAATAACACATAATTTCACACAACACAATCGAGAGGCCTATTTATTATTTTAGTTTTACCCGATTCGATTGACCCGCTACTTCGGGTCGGGTCATCACAACACCACTTGAGGATTTCACCAACATTTTCCTTCATGGGTGGTGAAGAAACCTATTAAAACTCTTGTGGTCTCTTTCACGGGTAAAGACCTTACCGTTACAACTTGGATCTCTTTCACGAGTAGAAGTCGAACCTAAGGTAAACATACACTAAGAAAACATCTTTCTTGGATTTTACAAGGGTTACACCAACCCTTATAATTATCTCAATGAATAATGAAAGTTGTAGAATGTAACAAAGAACACTAGCCTCTTGTTACTTTAAGTAGCTTTGGCTTGTTCTTGAATGTCCTCCTCTTCTTGGTTTGATATAGATGCTCCAATGAAGTCCAACCAAGATAGTAATAAAGAGGTCTAGGGTAAATAATTGTTTTCCTATGAAGATTAAGACCTTAGAGAGAATCTCCACTTAACACATTCAACTTAGAGCATAAGATGCTCAAGATATGCTTATGAGAGCTTTGAATGTGTTTGAGATTAAGATTCAAAACTTAGAGTATTTTAACTACGGAGTTTGTAAGCTATGAAAAAAGAGGCTTAGAGATGATATTCTATTGATTAATCTTTTCCTGAGATGTTTCACAATGACACATTCAAGATTGAGCCTAAGATGCTCAAGGACTTTGCATATGAGTGCTTTGAATATGCTTGAAAATTGTTTTAGAGCAATGAGGGTATAACTATAGAGTTTTGATGCTCTAAGAATGATTGAGAGTCTTGGAGAATGTTAGAGAGTGTTTGGCTCATCAAAAATCAATGTTTGAAATGTCCTAAGGTCATATATTTAAAGCCCTCTTGAAGATATTGCCATTGGAAGTTGAAATCACAAGAATAGAGCCGTTAAAAACTTCCCGTTGCGATTTCAGTCGACTGAACTTGAATATTCAGCCGACTGAAATGTCCAGAAATGACCGTTAAAACATCTGGGCACATTCAGTCGACTGAATTATAAGATCGAAGGCTGAAAAATCCATTTAGCAGGCTTTTCAGTCGACTGAATTATAAGATTCAGCCGACTGAAAACTTGGCAGTTTTGCATACCTCCACTAAAATCCCCATAACTCGAGTTTCTGAGCTCGATTTTGGGGTGCTCTTGGGCTCATTGGAAAGATAACTGAGAGAAATATCTACTCACCAAATTTGGTCTAATTTGAAGTCAATTTGATACCTCAAATAAGCTCTCAAAGGGAGGGTATATGACAAAACTGTTTTGATCTGTTTTGCACTATTTCATTAAAATGCTCATAACTTGATCTATATATTTCCAAATTGAGTGTTCTTGGACTTTTTGAAAATCTTTTTAGTGGTCTATCAAATCATGAAAATTTTACTAATACTTGAGCACATTTGATAGGAGAAAAAGCTTCTCCAAAACAGAGCAAAACAAAACTAACCTAAGAAATCCAATTTAGTTCTATTAAATTCAAAGTTATGGATTCTAAGGTTTATCCCAAAGGTAAATTTAGGTATTTTAAATCAATCCTAAGGTCCAAATACCTATGTTGGTAGGGATTCATGAAGTTTTTCCTTTTTCGGTGCGATGCCATCCAAATAACGCGTCTTCTCGAGCTTCAAACTTGATTTAACTATGCAGGTCTTCCAGAGGCGCGGTCTTGTATAAGTAGACGGTCACGAATCAATTAACAAAATTGACAACTAAGGATTCAGTCGGATGCAGTCACGGAATTGACAACTCAGTTTGACTCAGGGGAGAGAGATTTAACTTTTAAGCCAACAGTTCTTATCCCATTGGAAATGCAATTGCAAAATATAAACATGGGCCCAACAAAGTTGGGCCCATTCTTTTTAACTAATAACGTTATTTCAATCTATTAGACAGGGTTACAAATCTCAGTTGATACTGTGCATATCGGCTGTACTGGCGAGATTTCATTGAGATCTCATCAATATCGGCCGATAGACATTTATACAACCAAGATTTGTTGGAAAAAAGTTAGGAGAGAGAGATATTGGCTGAGATCCGAGATATCAAGATTATCAACAATTTTTTTATCCCCGTAATTAGAGCATTGAATTTTTGTCAAGTTAAAAATTTCAAAATCCATAAAAATTTCAGCCAAAAATGGCAGAATTCTTCCGTAATTTGCCTAAAATTTCAGCCTACTACAGTAATTTCAAAACTTATTACCATCAATACTCTCTCCCTCTCTCTAGATAAGGGCTATCAAGAATGTTATGTCACACTAGTAAACCCCAGGATTAGTGAAATCATATGGGTATGATTGTCTAAAACAAAAACTTCAGGCAGGCCTCCAGTTGGCTTTGACTGATCGGTGTTACTAACTTGGATCACGAATTTGGCCGACATGTAACGGTGAAATCCCGCAACATATCACTCGCTATAATACGTGCGTAGCATTCTGTACATAAATTCAGCTGATACGCATTAAATTTGACCGTTGCCATTTTCTATTAATTTTTTCAAAAATGGTCAAAACGGGTAAATTTTCATTAATTTCTTAATATTTATTTAATGTGAAAAATGTTAATATAATGATAAAATTTGATTTTTCATTAATTTTTTATAATATTTGAAATTATCGATTTTGTATGATTCCAAAAATTAATTACGGGCTTAAATTCAGTCATTGCCACAATTTTTTGCCTTTAACTCAAGGTCGTCTCCCATCATTTTTTGATCTTTGAAGTTTTCAAACTCTCTCATTCAAAATTTTCCATGTACATGTAATTTTTTTTTAAAACCGAATTTCATTATTATGAAATATATGCTTTATGTCTATTGCAATATTTGAAATTATCAATTTCGTATGATTCAAAAAATCATTTCAATATCTAAATAATTGCATCTTAATAATATAATTACCTACTCTTGAAGCTTAATTTTTTCTACATTTCCTATATAATTTTCAAATTTTTGAAAGAAAAAAAATCGGACAGAGAATGCGTAGCAGCTGCTGTGGGCCGATACGCTACTATAAACAAAATTTTACCCCAGATTATTAGCAGAAGGCTGCATATAAACCATTCACTAGACAAACAATTCCTCACATTTTGAAAAAAAAAAAAAAAATCTTACATTGTAAGGTTTATTTATTACAAGGCAAGCTCTGGAGCACCAAAGGCATGCCATGAGGATATAACCTACAGCGTGTAAGAAAAACTTGCCTCAATCTGCTTTCTTTCTACCTATTACCTCATATCTAATGATCCATTGTTATGTCAAAATTAAATGGTAAACAAGGAAAGCAGCAATCGTGAAGGGAAGACAACAACCAGACCAGATTAAGAACGACAGAGAGAGAGACATGGTCACTGTTAATCTCCACCAGGTATTCTACTCGTGGAGCTTCTGGATTCCAGTCCATCGAGCATAGTCAACCCACCTGTTCCAAACAGTAATAAGTATTTTAACAACTGTAGAGAAGCTTCTGTGAATTAACTGCATTGAATTTCCAAAAAAGGAGAAAAAAAAAAAGGATTGAATCTTACATTAATGATCCCAGGTATGTGTTGCCTGTACGAACGGCAAAGCACAGAGCACTCAACATAATCTTGTGGCGGTGCAACAAGGGTTCAAGAATCCGCTGTTCTATAACACCAGCCAGCATTTGGTACCTGTTGTGTTTTTTTTTCGACAGCAGAAGTTTATCAGTAACTCCTTAGCCTAGATCTGCTTCCATTTGCATGCACTCCGTTTTAACGAGAGACAGAGGGGTGAAAACAAGGGTGACCCTCATTTACCCCCATTTGGTAGAGAAGAGGAGAGAAAATCTCAAGTTTTCCCTCTCAGCACAAATCTGAAATCCCCTTCACTACAAGAGGTATAATCACTTTACCTCTCCTTCAGAGTAAGTTTTTTTTTTTTTTGCTCTTATACCTTTACAACTGTAATTACCAAACAAGATAAGAGAAACGCCGGCAAAATTTACCTCTCATCCAAACAGTCTTAGCGCAAAACATTGATTAATAACCATATGTTTGTGGAGAATGTAGACAAGAAACACTAGTCTTCCAGTGCCAGTAGCAATACAGGGGTTCATATCTTGCCTTCAACATGCATTTAGTTAAAGTTGAGGCTATAAGAGCTTCTGCTCATGAGTACTAGGGCATACATACAAAACACAAAAGGATCCTTATGTGTGTCAACAAGCTTGGACAGGTTAAAAAACCTACTAAGTTGGAGTAGCCCAAAACATGGAAGATGTGTCCAGCCAAATCCTCATTACAACAACTAGAAGAGTGAAATCTAGTCCCTCAATTTTAAATGATAATCTAGTCCTATTTCCAAACAGATAATATTGCGAATCTCATCTGAAGCTCCAAACAGTTAGACAAGAACTTTGTAAGGGGAAAATCTTTGACAAGATAAGACATTTAATTCAATCAAGTTACCCTTCTCAAGTTGGTGGAAAATGAATAGCTGTAAAATTTGTCACTTTAACCCAATGAAATCCAGTGTCAGTATTTCTTATTACCAGTTCCAAATTGTGCTTTTCGTGTCACCACATTTTGTGTATGGCAGTACAGTGAATCAACAAATGATAAATATAGGAGAGACAACATTATTATCCAGCTAGCTAATGAAAATAATGATGTAAAAAATAACAAATAAAGAAACACACACATTTAAAAGTTATAAGGTAGCACACTTGTTTTTGGCTGACAATGAAATACAGAGGCCTCCATCTTTTTAGAGTTGATAGGGGAGAAGAGAGGAGAAAATGTAGAAAGAGAGGGGAGTGAGAGAGGAAATACTCGTATTCGAGAGAGAGAACTACCTTTTCATGAAGAACTTGTTTGGAATGTGTTTTCTTCTTCTCTGGTTGCATCTTAATCGTTAATTTAATTTAAATAGCTTCAAGCAACGGCGGATACCTATTTTAACTTTCTAAAGAAAATATTGTATTAATAAAATTCTAGAGTAAAACTCCAAGGGGTTGGTGTCTTGGCCACGAATCCACTTCAAGAAGGGGGAGTCTTGAATTTGAATCACATCCCACCCTAAAGGGTCACTCCTTATAGTTTTACCCAGTGTATGGGTTGGGTAGAGAGGCTTGCATATAACCCGAGGACTAGTCCAGATCTCTAAGAGTCCCTTGATACCTCGGTCATCAAAACAAATATGAAAAAAAAATAAAAAATAAAATTCTAGAGTAACTATTCCCATAGAAAATAATTTTACAAAATACTGAACTACGTTAACATTTTTCCTTTAACAAATAGTTGCAGCTATCCTAATCTCAACGTTTTGATCCAACATGATTCATTTACCAAATCCACAAAATAAAAAAAGAGTTGCATAAATATCTGAAAACATAAGATAAAATTTTATAGGAACAATCTCAACAAAGTGACAAACCATGGATGATGCAAAAACCAACTTTTCATATTTTTTTTTCTTTTCTAGAGTATGTAGAAGTAGCATAGGACAGTTTTGTGAAGGATATTTAGCTAGAAAATTGTCCTTCCTATCACTTACTCCAACTTCAAATTTACAAAATTCAATCAAACATGTTGAAATTTCATTGTTTTAATATCTCTGTTTAATACTCCCTAATAGAGTGCACATAAAAGAGTCAAAATAAAATTTTATGCCCATGAAACCAATCATGTTCAACCATATGCATTTAAGACAAAACAGTCATGCACTCTATGAGTAGACATTTATGGTTTGAGACATGTTGTGCACAATCGAGCATACAGATCAAACAAAACTAATCCACGACGCTTTTGTATGAGGTAGTAGAGAAACAAAAAAGCATACAGCATTATAAATATTGAGTCTTAGAAAGTTAAAAATTTAGCAAATAACTTGATTTTTGCAAAATGGAATACACAAAACTTTCACCAAGTACATGTATATATACAACATGGCCCAATGTTTTCAAACTCGACTCGGATTGTGAATCTATCTAGAGGTGTGACTCGTTAATCGTAAATCGTAAATCGTAGAATTGTAAGAGTTTTAACATTTTTAACTTTTTTTACTATAATTATTATTTATTGATTTAGTTATTGATTTAATGATTTAAATTAACTGATTTAGTTTAATAATGTTAAAGGTCGAAGTGGAGTTCTACTATCAATTCTATTTATTTAATAAAATTATAAATATTGTTGAATCAAAATTTATTTCTAGAGTCAATATAGTAAAAAATTCTAATTTAATTTGATAAGATATTATATTCAATAATTAACATTTTATTAAAACTAAACTGAGACGCTGAACTTATTTCTCATAATGCATTATTAATATAGATAGTGCACTATTATTGTTATTATTTAAACTCCATTTCTTATCAAATCCCTGAAATTAATTTATTATTTCTTTTCCATAGAAATATGTTCGGATAAGGTCCAAGTAAAGTGAAAGAGTAAATGTCCCATTAAAAAAAAATAATCATCCCAAAAAAAAAAAAAGGATAAAAAAATATCAATACAAGATTTAAACATACATAATTAAATATTAAGTGCATAAATTGTTTTCTATTATTAGAAAACTGTATTTTTATATTTATAATGTATATATAAAATATGGTATTATATTTTACAGATTACAATATACTGACATATATAGTTATATAGTATTTATAATTTCAGTATTAGACTATTAGTAATTTAGTATTATAAAAAGATCTACATAATATGATAAAAAAATATTTACAGTATTACAGTATATAAGATGCAATTGATTATTGAGGTTAAAAAAATAATACTATATATATAATATGCGAATGGGTAAAAAAAATCTAGCACCGGAACTTTACTTTCACAATTTTGTCACATGTCATTTTTGCTTTCACATCAAGGATAAAAATATTAAAATATAAGAATGAAAGAAAGGAAAGGGGTTTCAGCTTTCGTTGAAAACGAAAAAAGAGAGGAAAGGTTTACGAAAACCAGAGGAGTGGTTTTTGAGGGACGACAGCGATGCAGAGGGGCGACAAAGAAGAAAAAAAGAGGAAGAGGATTCTCTGTGTCTTCCCCTTTTTTTTTTAACTGATTTTTCTTCTTTTTCTTTTCTATTTTTCCTCTTCATCGCACGATGGTGCAATTGCCGATTTTGGAATAACACAATCTTCGATTTTCGCAAAACTTGGCCGATTAATGGGTTTTTTCGATTGAACCAGCGAATTGACTCACTAGACCATCCGCGCCGAGTCGACTCGCAACTCGGACAATTTTAACAACACTGACATGGCCCACCAAAATTGAATTTGTATTACACAATTGAATGTGTATTACACAACTTTCCATTATAATGTACAATAATTATTTTATTCTAGATCATATAATTTTTATTTAAAAAATAATCAAACTTTCCAAATTTAAGCCTAAAATCAAACTTTCACCAAGTACATGTATATATACAACATGGCCCACCAAACTTGAATGTGTATTACACAACTTTCTATTATAATAATAATTATTATTTTATTCTAGATCATATACTTTTTATTTAAACTTTCCAAATTTTAGCCTAAGATCCTTTTTTCTTAACAATTTTTTACTCAATTTTCCACAAAAAATTTCGAAGGTTAGATAATAATTGTGATGACCCGCCCCAGAGGGGGACCCTGAGAGGACGCCCAACTTGACTAAAAATTAGCCAGGTTGGCATTGGGAGCATGTTGAGAGTCCCACATCGCCTCTGTGGGTAGAAATCAAGCCAGTATATAAGTTTGACTCTCCTCCTTCATAGCACAACGTGTTTGGGGGCCTCCTTTGAATGGGTCCTCAATGCAAAGCCATGTGGGTCCCGCCTGTGGGCCCAGAGCAGACAATATTGTGCTAGGAAGGCCCAGGGTGTTACAAATGGTATCAGAGCTGGTTCAACTCTCAGACGGTGGTGTGGGACTGGATTGTGTGTGTAGAGCCAGGGGCGGCTCTAGCTTTAAGGGGGTTAGGATGTGATGACTCGCCCCAGAGGGGGACCCTGAGAGCAGAGGATGCCCAATCTGGCTAAAAAGTAGCCAGGTTGGCGTTGGGAGCATGTTGAGAGTCCCACATCGCCTATGTTGGTAGAAATCAAGCCAGTATATAAGCTTGGTTCTCCTTCATAGCACAATGCGTTTTGGGGGCCTCCTTCGGGTGAGTCCTCAATGCAAAGTCGTGTGAGTCCCGTCTCTAGACCCAGAGCGGACAATATTGTGCTAGGAAGGCGCGAGGTGTTACAAGAACATGATAAATATGGCCTAAATCCTTCCAACTCACGGAGTCTAATCCCAAAATTTCTTTTTCTACTTTTTAGGTTTTCAGTGCACAAATTTCCCTTTTTCTTAAAATACTAATATGACAATGATGGGTCAAAATTTTCAAACTCATCAAACAAAATCTTAAAATTCTTCTCTATTTTTTAGCCATTCCTAAACAACCTTTTAAAGACCACATCAATCACATGGCGAAGACCACATAAATGTGGGGTGAATGAAGTTGCAACCCATCAATCACATGGCCCTTGCAGTCTCGATGATCAAGAGTCGCTGATTTTTCAAGGACCATAATTACATGGTCAAGATAATCAGATGAGGGTCAAATTTCACCCACCCTTTAAAGATGTGGTTCCTACCCATCCCTTCCAGTCATGTCAAACCCATCCACATTAGATGACTAGGTGTCTGACCCAGGTATTCTCACTAGAATTTTAAATTATGATAGCATGACAGTTGATTCAGTCACCAGTCAGAGAGAGAGAGAGAGAGAGAGTATTTGACACAATATGGAGCTTTATTTTTCAAGTTCAGATTCTTATTTTTACACTTTATATTTTTGGATTAGTTTTTAACCTTTAAAAACTTGTTTTATAAGACAACGCATTGGACCAAGTACTGGTCCTAACCAAATCATAACTCCCAATTCTGACGTAAGTATAGTCTAGGTATAGATAGAAGTGCTCCTATATATATATTTTTTTTTTGAAGTCCCGAGGTGTCCAGACATCGCACCCGACTAGTCATCCGGGGTGTGTGAAACCCCCCTATCTGCACACGAAGTGCTCCTATATATAACAAGACAATATCAAACATACTAGGCTTACAAAAGTCATGGTTGGTGCAATAAAAGGACTTAGAGGGTGCTGTAAAAGCTGAAGATTCTCTCTGACGGATCAGCCCTCAAATGCATCTCTAGCAATTATTATTACTAATGGAAATAAGAAAATCCATATTGAAACTGTTATTCTTCTTCAACTCATAACTAATTTTATTAATGACAGGACACAAGAAGTGCACTGAGGAAACGATATTGACCACAGCAACATACCTAAGATTGCTTGAAACAGCCATATAGATGCCATAAGCAACGCAAGTAGATAGCATGGGTAGATCCTCCACTTCTTCAGTAAAATCTTTGGCAACTGCTTTTCGTGCATTAATTATGGCATTTGTCACACTTGTACCAACCTGGAAGATAACTAATTCCATCACGTACCCAAAAAGTTTTACATGAAAAACACATGTGACTGAATTTTATTATAGCAATTAATTTGTTTGGTTTTTCTAGATTTTTTTACATCATACAAATTATCATAATGGCTATTAATTCTATTACATCTATCACAACAATTAAGTTCTCAAGTTATTATTTAACTTCTAATCAACTCATTATGGACAAGTCCAAAGAAATAAACTCCAAAATGAAAATAACCTACAGGTTTCAAGTTCTACCACTCAAAATAGGGCAATATAAGTAAATGAGAGGAGAAAGACATATAGTTCAAGTTGAAAATTGCAAAGTGACAAAAGAATTTATAGATGACTAGGATTAAGCTTAGATGATAAATATATAAAGATTATTATTTTTTAAAATAATCACAATATGGTTTTAATATCAAGTATAAAATATGCAATATATATTAGTTACCATAGGTCCTAGAATTTTAATTCGGGTTTTTGGGCAGGTTAGGCTCTAAGAATGCAAGGGTTGAAGAGTACATATAGCAAATCCAAGATGTGTGGACCTAGATTCACATTTCAACTCCAACCAGGGGTAAAACATAAAGCCAGTCTATTTTCTTGAGTCAAGTTGTTTGGGTACCAATTGCCATTCCCAACAAGAAGCTTGTGGCGTTTTTTCCCTTAAGATTGAACACACATGTAAACCACTCAAAATGGCATATTCAACAATATGCCCAAAATATGTGCCTGCAGCAAAGCATCAAAGGTATAGGAAGAACAACATAGCATTTTTAATAAACTACATGTGAGGCTTAATTTAAACTGCACAACCTTCTATATAATGAAAAGATTTGCCTACCAGAGATGATCCCGTCCCGACTACAAAAAGCTTTGCCCCATTTAGCTGCATAAAAGACTTAATATTATGAGTCCAAGGATTTTGTAAAAGCCAATTATGGATTTATTTTATCATTGAAGAGCTGAATCTATTGAGAGAACTGCAAATTAAACAGGCAAGTTTCTTTCCTTACCACTATTGCTCCTATTCTTTGTAAAAATGAGTAGGATGATCCAGTCAAAGCAATCTGTGTAGAAAAGTTCAACAAATCAAATGAGTAATACAGTAATTTTAATGTTGTGGATACAAAATGTGCAAGATCTAATAGATCTCTGGCCAAATGCTTGCTGATTCTGTTTTGAAGGCCACTTTGCTTTGCCTCTAGAGTGGAACATTTCAGCGTTAATGAAAATGGCTGAACATAGATAAAAGAAGTCTTGCGATTTTTCCTTTTTCCAAGTCTAATGGGAAAACATTGTACAATTAAATATAATAAAGAATACTAATAGAAATATGCAATTTTGATAAATAAATGTGCCTTGAAAAATCTAGCTGAAACAGGGACCAGAATGTTTCAAAACCTTCCCTGTCTCAGTTCATCAGTTGAATGGAATGTTTCAGCTGTTCCAGTCAGAATAAACAGAGCTCACAACCATGCTCGTTAATTCAATAACTTCTAAACATTCACCTGAAAGGCATTGTCGGGGCAGGAATGGAAAAACTTAGCAATAGCTCCAGCACTAACTGCAAGAGGAGGCCTGAGAGAAACTGTTGGAGCAGGAAGATAAACAAGCATAAAATCTGCAACTATCGCCATCACCTATGAATTGAAGTGAATTAGCAAGTCAAATAGACTAGGATGAAAAAAATCGAGGTTTTCAAAAAGCAAACAATGAATTTGCTATCTAATATAGGAGCAGTTAGCAGCAAGTCAGCTAGAGGGTTCTTTCACTTTCATAGAATGTGCTAAATGTGTTGCATGCCCTTGGTGTTTGTTGGACTGAAAGGAATAAAGTCAGTTGACCATTCAATCATTGGGTTTCTCCGTTTGCCACATTCAAAGCAAATGATTTTGAAAATTTTTCAGCTAAGAGAGCATCATGTCCTAAAATTTCTTTTTAGATTTTTGTTTGCTAGTTTATGCATAATGATGGTTTAATCGGCAGTTTGTAGTTTCCCATTTTTACAAGCCTAAAGCCTTTTTGTTTACTTTTGCTGAAGCAACTCACTTTATCTTCTTCCTTGTTTTCAATAAATCTATAATGGTGATTTAGGGGGAAAAAGCAAGTAACCAAATTGGGTATCAAATAATAATAATACTAATAATAATAATAATAAAAGCAAATCATGGAGAACGGATTATCCAAAGAATTAAACGCTCCCTTTTGTCTTTACTGCACAAATTAGCTAAAGCAGGCACCGGCAAGTAGTAATTCATCGGTGAAAATGGAATCATAAGACAGATGAGTTGATTTTCTTGGTTTTACATGTCTAAATGCCCATCTTTTAATGTCCAATACATTGTTGATTTCCTTCTCTAGAAGAAAAGGGAATTGTCCACAACACCACTAATCTAGAACGGCACAAGGCAAGAAAATAATTTTTTATTACTGAAACCTTTTGGATCATGTTTTTATTACTGACACATTGCTGCTAAAAAGCAGAAACAAGTATTCATATCCTTGAATACTTGGACATCAAACAAATAAGAGAGCAAAGCAGCCATTGATCCTTCGTTGATAGAGAAAATGCAATTCATACTAAAAACATCTTGACTATATGCTATAAATGGAAGTTAGTAATAATATACTAAGAAAAGTGTTTGCTTGCTCATTAATTCATTAATCCACCATCATGAGTATTTTCTCTCAATTCATTTTCCTTTGTTTCCTTTCTGTTTCTCTCGAAGAACTGTCAACATTTAGAAACAATATATTACAAGAATAGACAAATGAAGGCACAGTAACACCACGAAGAAGAATGTGTTTTCTTAATTCAATTATAAGAATGAGAAAATTTTGTTAATTGTCGTAAAGAAAAACAAGAAAGAATTTAACTAAATCAATTCAAGGCATCAAAAAACAGATCACTGTCGATTTGATGGAAAAGCTTGCTGCAACTGTGATAGTGAGAAAGGTGTTTGCTAGGAAATCTTGGTGACCTTAGCTGTGCATGAACTGAAGGAATCGGAGGATTTAGGTGACAAGTGTAGCTGTATTTCTTAAATCATTTAAGTAAATACTGGGAAATAAGAAGGATGTGAGATTCCAAAGAGAAATGGAAACAGCATCAAGATTCTGAAGTGGGATGGGCTGCAAGAACAAATACAACTGAGAACTTCTGGTTCCCCTTGTGCTATAATTATTCTTTTTTTATCTCTAAAACATGTCTACTGTATTCCTCCCAAGGAACTAAAATTTCATTTGGAGTACAGTACTTCAATAAGAAAGTATTATCGGAATGATTCAGAAGATACGAAGAAATACCATTTGGTAATGGAAGTAGGTGTATTGACCATTCAGTGAAGGTAGTCTCAGCATTCCTTCTATCTATTATCACACTAAAAGAGCTTCAGATACATGGAAAGCCAGTAGAGGGTGGTGACGGACTTTACTTTGTCTAGTGTCCAAAATGGGCATAAAATTATCTTTTTACAGGACATATGGGTTGGTTTTTTTTTTTTTTTTTTGAGAGTAACAAAAAAAAATTATTGAGAAAGAGAGAGAAGAATGGCCTCAATGGAAAAATGAGGCTGAAACACCAGACTTATACATTGCATAAAGCATGAAAAGCATTAAGAAAGAACAGACCAGTCTCCTACAAAGTAATCCACCAAAAAATGTTTAAAAATGTCGGTCGAAAGTTCCTATTCGATGATAAACAACCTGATCCGCAAGATTAGATTGGATGAGGAGGCGGCTTTCCCATAAAAAATTCTCCTATTACACTCAAGCCAAACTGCCCAAATGATTGCAAGAGGTACCAGCTTCCAAACTGCCCAGCCTTTTTTGTGGAAAGGGCCCAACCCCCAACTATGAAGGAGGGTAATGAAAGAGGAGGGAAGCATCCAGAGGAAAAAAGGGAGAGAAAAAAAGGACCAGAATGGATTGGCAGTTTACCCCTTCATTTGAAATACCAGCTTATTTAGTTTGTCTATAAATAAAGATGGTACAGTTGCTGATTTTGTTGGTGAGATACATAGAGGTCGAGTTTTTTTCTTTTTGCAATTTTAAGAGAAATATAAGGGATGAAGAGATTATTGTTATCTTACTATGAATTGGTTATAAAATTCTGAAGCCCCCCACTAGCAGCTCCTTTACAGTTGCATCTTTCTATGGCCAATTACTCATATTTTGAACACTTCAATACCTCCAACTTCATAGGAATCTAGTACTCCTCCAATATTAACAGCATTTTGTTGGGTTGCAGCTTTAGATTCTCGCCATTGCTCCATCAAGGAGCAAGAAATATATTATTGTGAATGCTTATTCTAAGGAAATTTAAGACTCCTCTTTCTTTGGAAGGATTATTTTTGTTAGAGCCACAGTTAATCTGTGTCTCCTGTGTTGTTAATTCCGTGACTGAGCCCTGAATCTTGCTTTTGGAAGATCGCAGCAGTTGAATCAAGGTTTGAAGACTGGAAGCAATGGATGGAAGGCTGTGCTCAAAGAAGTAAACTCCCGTTTATGGCAATCATTTCAGGTAAAAAGGACCATAGTTTTACCTTGAAAGGCCCTGAATCAATTGGACAATTTGGAATTTAATTTTTGGATCTTTTGGAGCCAAATCAGCTCTAAGTGTCTTTGACCTGAAACAGGGTGTTCGGTTCACCAATACCCAAGATTGGTCATCCGATCCAGGATCGGATGATCCTCGGTCCAACGACAAAAGATCGGATCATTTTTTAGTAGCTGGAATCTCAGTCAGAATCATTTGCTTTTGATCAATTGTCCAAAGTTTTTCATCAGACGTCCAATGATCGATTGGTCGACCGACAGTTTGCTTCAGATCATTTGTCAGAGGGGGAATGTTGAGACATGAAAAATGACATTTTTACCCCTGATTATTGGACTAGTTAGCCTTCTATTTTGTATATATTAGATACAATTAATGTTGTTTGTTAGTTTTGTAAATAAATTTGAAAAATTCAGGAAATCAATAAAAAACCAGTGGAAAATTGCAAGATTTGTTCTTAAATTGGAAGACCTAGAATTTTTAATAATTAATTTCAGACCACTTTAGGATTTTAATTGTAAATTGATTAATCTGGATCCAATTATGAGAGTCTAGATTAATTCAATAATTTTAGATTTTAAGTGGTGAGTTAATTATTTTAATTCTAGAGCGATACGCTGCAATTCAAGGGCCAGAGTCTAAATATCAAATACATGGGCCAGAAATCCACTTCCATTGGGCCAAGCCATGCTCCACATGCCAGACATTGGGCCAAGCTCAAGTAATCCATGCGCATTTCACAAGTGGGCCAGGCCAATGTGCAAGTCCAAGTCCAACAAGCCAAAGTTCAAGTCCATGTGCTCAAGTCCAATTGAGGTCCAACTACCCAAGACCCTGTGATCCAATACCCTATGTTCGAATTCCACTGTAAAACATTAAGTCCACACGCCCCTCTCTAGCCTTCTCCATACACATATCATATCCACCCTCCGTTTAGTCATCCTTTAATCCAAACCATTCATTTCATACATGACATTAGGTAAACCCTAGAGCCAACCTTTTCTTAATCCATTGCATACACATTTCATATTAGATCTAGGCCATCTATTTCATCTTCCATCTAGGACAACCTTTAAATCACAACCCGCCATGCATAATCTTATCATTTATAAAATTCATCTTAACCATTTATCCTTAGAACCATTAGATTTAGAACCAATTAATCTAAGCCATCCATCCAAAGCCTCCATAAAACCCTAGGATTAATTTAACTTGCATTCCAAGCAACTCCAACCCCATCCATTCGAATTTGCCAAGTCACCACCACCTCACGCGATTTTATCAAATCTCCATCCACTCCATGCGAATTTCACACATCCATACCCTAGCCACATCATCTCTCATTCATCCAACCATTCATTCACCTTAACTTTAGATCTCATCCATTCATATCATGTATTGCATTAAAACCCTAATCCATGTGCAAAATTCACCCATACCCAATCCAATCCCTACATATTCGAATTCCATACTTGCACTCCAAGTCAGCTTGATCTCCAAGCCACAAAATTTGACCAGCCCTAAACCCTAATCTCTTTCATTTTTAAATCACATCCATCCATATTTCATGAGATTTAATCCAAGCCTTTCAATCATCACCTAAACCAAGATTAAATCTTAGCCATCCATTTTAACCTAAGGCCTATAAATAGAGCACTGCACCATCGTTAAAATCGAACTAGGTCATGAGCTGAAGAACACATTGGAGTTGGAGCACTGAGAAGACAAGAGAGGAGCTAAATTCGAATTTTGCCAAGTAAGATATTATTTTGTAAATTTTATTTTTAATCTATGTCTTTGATGTACTTTTCCAAAGAGTTGTAATTTTTCCATTTAATAAATTTGAGATTAGCTTTTAGAATCCTAGAACATCCAATTTTCAAGTTTCCTTGATGATTGTCTGATTTATTTTTAATTTTCTATTCTTTGTTTAATTAATTGGACATAATGAAATAGTTAGATCTTGAATTTAATTGTTTAAATCTAAGGATCTAAGGTTCATTTAATTAAATTAAGGAATATGGACTTTAATTATGATGAAGGATTTGAATTGAAACTTGGACTTTTAGGCGAATTTCAGATCTAGATCTCTTGTTTATTAATAATTTTTGGATATAATGTTTGATGATGGCTATGAATGATCTACTCCACCTGTAAAATATGTTTTGTTTTGTTATGTTATTTACTTTAATTGTCAATTTATTTTCCTTGCTTTTTTTTTTGTTTTGTTATGTTATTTATTTTAATTGTTTGATTCAATTTACTTTCATTGCTTTACTTTGTTGTTTATTTATTGTGTATTACATTGTATTCAATCCACTCTCTCTCAAGATTTGTTAACTAGGTTGGAGATATGATATTTTGATCTTAAAACATGTGATTTTGAATTAAGTTGAGATGACTATTCTTTTTTCTTTTTTTAAACATTAACAACTTAGATTCATTAAAAAGGAAGATGTACAAAGGAAGGAACTGAGTATAGGAGAAATATGCTCAGAACGAAAAAGAAGAACAAGAAATATAAATACAAGGGAAAGCAAAAAAAAAGGGGAAAAGATACATCCAAAAACCACCCCACACCAAAACCAAAGGGGGGCCCAAAACCCCTAACTCCTAAGGCTGGCAAGAGGAAAAAATTCCAAAGCCGGTGTTTGTAAATGAACCCCATCTTTCGCCAAGTAGTCTGCAACACAGTTTGCTAAACGAGGAGTATGAGTGAACGTGATACCACCCATTCTGCACAATCTTCAAATGTCCCTAGCAATACAAACCAACCTCCACGGGGGAAATTTCCTATTACTAGCCCAGGAGATGGCATTAGTTGAGTCACCTTCGATAATGAGATTACCTCTCCTACACCTAGACCAAACCTAAAGTGTTCTCAGTTCAGTGTCATTTGATTCCATTGACCCTATTGATTTTAAAAAAGCTGCCAACATTCTACCCCTATAGTCATGAAGCACTTCACCAATTCCTGCCAGCCCAGGTTTGCCCCTAGCTGCGTCATCCACATTGAATTTATATGAACCTAGGGATGGCACAACCCACTTGATCGAGCGCTTGCCAACTCTACCAACCCCTTTCATACACCTATCCCAAGACAAATAAAAATCCTCTGGAATTAGGCCATGAAATTCTTTACACATAGACAACCAACCATTCACCTGCCACTTTGCCCATTCAAACACATCTCTAGGATTCCCTCTCTTATCCTCAAAGATCCTCCCATTGCGCTCTTTCCAAATTGCCCAAAAGACTGCAAACGGAACCATATTCCAAACCACTCTATGTCTGCCTCTGAAGGGCCACCCCATCCAAGCCACCAATAACTCCTCCACTCTAGTACCTAGAGCCCACGAACATCCAAACAACCCTAGAAACAAATACCACATAACCCTGGTGAAGTGGCACTTGCACAACAAATGGTCCACCGACTCCACTTCGTTCTCGCACAATGTACAAACAGTCGTAGCCACATCTGGAATAACGCCTTTTCTCCTAAGATTGTGTCTCACAAGGATCCTTTTTTTCAAAGCCGTCCATACAAAGAATTGGATTCTAGGGGGAATCTTGTTGTTCCAAGCCATATTGCAAATAGGAGGTGATAATGAATTTGCAGCATATGAAGATCGCAAGATTGATTTTACTGAGAAAGACCCCGACGACTCCACAAACCAAATCCACTTATCCCCATCCTGAATTGATGCGGTGCATCTCAGCACCTCCCATTTTCAAATTCTTGTTATTTTCGTGTTTTATTTTTAGATAGGGTTTTTTAGTAATTAGAAATTAGGATTTTCTATTTTCAGTGAGTTTATTTTCGTTTTAATCTATTTTTAGGAGTTTCTTTATTTAAGATGGTATCTCTTATAAAAGCCCTCTCTTGTAAGCATTATAGAGAACGATTAATGAAATAAAGATTGAGATTTTCGCAAGATACATGTGCAAGGTGCAATTTTCAGATCGTGGGAGTAATTCCTTGAGCGAGAGACTTGGCGTGAGGCCATACATCTTCTTCAAGTACTCTTTATCTTCCTCTATCCCTCTTCTTCACTCTATTGTCCTTTTCATTTTCTTCTTTGCTGCCCTTTGTTACAGAACTAGCTCCGTCCCTCCTCCCTGCTTCATATCCTTCTTTCCACCCCTCCCTTGATTCCCTCCTGCCGTTGTGCCTCCAAAACCCTCCCTCTGCTGTCGCCGCTTCTCCCCAGACCCATTTAGACTCTCCCGTTTAACCTAAACCCCTTCTGGCCTTGTCGTTTCCATATCCCTTTTCCGCCGCCCCTCTGCACCATCGCAAGCCACCCCTCTCCGTCTTTCTCTTACCTTCCTTTCATTCGTTTTTACCCTAGTAGCCCACTATACCCACATGCCTAAGTCATAACTTAATAACCTCACTTTTTTTCTCATTTATTTACATATTATTCCCTCTTTATATGCTATTTCTCTCATACCACCCATTTAAATCCATTTCAACTCATTATATTAATTAATTGCATATATTAATTCAGTTTTTAATTTCAGCCCATGTTAGTTTTAGGGTGCATTATTTTCATCCCTTTTAGTTTTTAGGCAACCAAATTTAGGCATTTAGGATCACCCTATACCTTGTCCTACATCATCAATCCACAGTCTGGTATCACTTAGGATTCCTAACAAAGCTTGGTGGGTGACATCCTCAAAGTCCCGCAAGGTCCTTCTAAAGGAAATTAACCACTGAGGTGAATCATTGACGTCACTATAATAATCGCTGATTAAAGCATCCCTCTTAAGGGCCACCCTAAATAATCTAGGAAATACTACCATTAATTGTCTCTCCCCCAACTAGATATTTTTCCAGAACAACACCCTCGATCCATTGCCAACCTGCAACCTAATCTCCCTTTGAAACATTTCCCCAACCATTCCTACCCCGTTCCCAATCTTCATTAAAGCTTTTACTACAGACGAACCTTCCCTAGCAGCTCTAATACCTAATCTCCATTCCCGAGCTCTTCCATGCCATACCTCACTATTAAAAACTTCCTCCAAAGGGCCTCTTTCTCCAAAGTAAATCTCCACAACCACTTACTTAGAAGGGCATGATTCCTATCTCTGATACTGTAAATCCCCAAAGTCACCCTTCGTCTTCATGTCTCTAGCCTCTTCCCGTTTCACTAGGTGGATTTTCCTCATGTTCTCCTTCCCTTCCCACAAGAAGTCTCTTCGAATTTTTTTAACCTTTTTGCCACCCCTTTAGGAATTTCGAGCAAAGAGAGATAATATGTGAGAAGATTCACCAGGCATGAATTAATTAGAATCAATTTACCCCAATTGAGAGGTAAGATTTACTCCAAGCATTCAACTTTTTTAAAATCCTTTCTAGGACAGGTTCCCAAAACACTTTTGATCTCGGATTCCCACCTACTGGCAATCCAAGGTATGTAAAAGGAATCTTGTTTTACCATTTTAATAAAAGATGATGGATTTGATTTAGATATTTTATTTTGTTAAATTCAAAGGTTAGATAATGATGTTAACTTCGATTTTCTAGATCTAAGTTTTACTAAATTAAAATTATAATTTCATGTATTAGAATTCTTTTTCACATTTAGATTTAATTCTATGTCTTAAGATCACATCTTTTTAAAGGTACCAATTTAATTTTTAAGCATATACTTTGTGATTTCCTTTGGGTTCGACCTCGCACTCATATGCTATGCTATTAAATGGTTTGTGCGCTTGCGAGTAATAAATTTAAAATTTGCACAACAGGGTTGTTTTCAATACAGTAGACAATATCCCATAATCACATCCCAGGATCTCTTGATTGCACTAAATATGAAGCCCTACACAGGTACGCTACCAGAAAGGAGTATGAGGAAAGCCACTCTCCCTATCTGTGTGCAAACACACACATTTTATTTTTGTTTGGTTAATGACTCTAGGCTTTGATGCTTACATGCTAGTCCATATAAGTTTCTATATTCATCACTCAAAAATGAGCTTCTACATGTTCTATGTGAGATTTCGTGTTTGCTTATAGTCTTCTTTTTTTTAAATGGTAACTAAAATAATATCATTAAAGGGCACAAGCAATGCACAAAAGGAGAAAACAAGCTAAAAGAGAACAAAAAACAGGGGGAATGCCCCCAAACCAGGCCCAAAACCAACAAGAGAAAAGAAGATTCAGGAAAAATACATCATGACCAAAGCTATTTGTCCTATCTATCTATGGTCGGCCCTACATTTTCACTTTTTTTTTTTTTATGACCAAGGTGTCCAATGGTCTCACTTGTATTTGGACATATGACATTTTAACCTGACTAGTCCTTGGGGCATGTGCAAGCCTCCCAATCCCATACACACAGGGTAAGCAACTATGGGGAGTGGTCTAGAGGGGTGTTGAGTGTGAATCGAACTCAAGACCTCCCTTCATGAGGGGATCTTCTTGACATTCATGGATAGATAGGACAAATAGCTTTGGTCATGATGTATTTTTCTTGAATCATGACCAACAAACATGCTCTCTATCACCCCCACAATTTATCATGTCCTATCTTGCCACATCAAACTATGTCGTTTGCTTGGAGTATGGTGATCTACTCTAATAAGGATTTCTTGTCGGAATTTAGTTGTTGGTGTAATGGTTTATCATCTATTAGATTTGATATTATCTTTGTGTATGGTAAGATTATCTATTATAATTGGCTTTGAGTTTTCACCGTTGGATCAAGGAATTGTTTTGATCCATCACCTCAAATGGTTCACCATCTCTCCTTTTGGTTTAACCCACAAGATATGACTCTTGCACAGCACCATCAGTTATATTCTCCCCATGGATTACTCTTGTCCCACGTCTGCAACATGTGCAACCTCTCCCATCCATCATGCCCTCAGCCCAGCACCACACATGCAACTTGTTGCCGCCACCACCCTAGTTTTCCTTAATCTGAAAGTCACCATTACCATCACCACGTTTTCACTCTGTTTTATCAGGCTCACATGTCTCAGCCATCCACCCCATGCTTAGCATCATCCATCTACACTACCGGCCCACCTGTGTATAGTTTTCACGATGTGCAGTTCTGTGCACCCACAAGCCTCTACTTTTGAGGGGGGAAAATAGAGATCCTTATCATTGCCACTATCACTGCCACCACCAGCACTATCTGTTATCATAATCTATTGGCTCAAAGCTTTGGCAATGGATAATGAATCTGTTTGTGGATGGTCCACTATGCACTTATTTGTCATCAAGGCTATGATCAATTTTTGTGGCTCAATTTGGGCCACCCTATCTGGTTGGATCTAATCGCTGTGATAACCATTTAGATCTTCCTTTAAGAGCTTTGACGTTAGGTCACTGGATCAATAGGGATGAAAATTTGCCCAGAAAGCTCGAAGAACTCGGACCAAGAAAAGGTGGACTTCAGCATAAATTTTCAGCCAGATTTTTAATTGGGCTTGGCTTGGACAAAAAATTAAAGAATGATTTACTAATTTGGTTTTTCTCAGGCTTACATATGCACCAACTTAAAGGCACAAGCCCAACCTGATTATATATACATATATGGAAAATGAAGTTCCATGTAACACCTGGTCCTTTTAATTTTTTTATTAAACCATTTGGAGAAATATGGAAGTCCAACTGGTTGGATTGAAAGCTCGCCAAATTAACTACATGTAGACTAAATTTTATCCAAAATTTCAAATAGAAGCCACTTGATCTAGTAGTCAAAATCAACAAGCATTTTTGTTCCCTAATGATATGTGGTGATGTTAACCACTAAAATCATGTGGCTTCAATTTGATATTTGGGATGAAATTCGGTCACAATTAGGACATTGTGTTATCTTTCAAGGCATTCAATTGGATTTCATTATTCTACCAAAAAATTAAAAAAGAAAAAGTTCTCCCTAATTTGAACATATTATCTATATACAGTTTACTTCATGTTTATTTTAATAATTAATAACTAAGTAATAATTAAGAACCATACTCCACTGAAAACATAAATTATTTAGTTTTTATTCTTTTAAAGCAAACACTTCATACAAAATACTTGTTTTTGAGCTCATATTCGGGCTCGAGCTTTCAATCAAACTCATTGGGCTTAGGCCGGGCTCAGGTTTGGCATAGCTTGAGCTCGACTTGAGCCCAGTCCATTCCCATCCTTATGGATCAACTATTTTGTTTGACCTCTCTCCATTTTATCCAAATTTATTCTGCCCTAGATCTACCTACATATATTTCCAACCAGCGAGATCATTTGGATCCTTAGATCTCCCAAACAAATATTTTGATATCTATCTCCAATAGAATCTTCACCAACCCATGACATGTTGATCCTATTGTCTTTTTTTCTTTTCTTTTTTTGAGAGGTAAAGAAGAAAATATATTAGATAAAAGAGTAAAAATACAAGGAGAAAGAAAAGGTCTAAAAGAATTAGACTCAAACCAGAAAATACAAGGAAAAAAGACTAGAAATAGAAAATACAATAAAACAAGAACAAAGTTCCTTCAAACTCAAAGAAGGAAAACGCCTGAAAAAAAGTAAAGCGGCTCCAAGCTTAGCAAAATAATCTGCCACTCCATTCGCTGCTCGGCCAATCTGGACAAAGGATACATCCATCTCCGAAGCCAACTCCCTAATCTCCCTCACCAAAGTGATCAATTTCCAGGGCGGATGTCTTTGTTCCTTTCCCCACTTGATAGCATTTGCCGAATCCTCCTCGATAATGAGTTTACAGCGCCCATACGTTTTCCAGATGTATAAAGCTCTTCTAATGCTAAAGATTTCCGCCTCATTGGAGTCTTGCGTTCCCACCGACTCATTGAAGACAATGGATATGGTCCCCTCCTGGTCTCTAAGCACCCCACCAATCCTGGCGGGCCCTAGCTTTCCTCTTGTTTCCCCGTCTACATTGAACTTCATAACATTCTGTCTCCATTGTTCTTTGGGCTTTGTTTTCCTTCTAAACCTTTCATACATTCCTTTCAAGATGATAAGAGGTCCACAAGTCTAAGGCCACTAAACAATTTACTAGACAGAAGCCATACACAAAGTCCCCATTTTGCTGTTTGAAAAAGTTCACTCCCATCTATTGATTTTCCTTCAAAAATTCTAGAGTTTCTTTCTTACCAAATGGTCCACAGGATGACTACTGGGAGTCTGGGATAGTGTTCTATGCAAGTTTAAACCTTGGAGTAAGCCTTGAGGTAAACCACGGTTCCAAAGACACAGGAATAGTTTTATCAAACATGTAGGCTGCCTTAAATAGATTCACAAAATTAGTCCAAGGCCTTCTAGCCAGTGGAAAGCCAATAAAGAGGTGATCTAAGAAGCACCGATACGGGTACGTGTATTGGATACGACACGTATCCAATAAGGGGATACAGTAAATTTTGAAAAACTAGGATACGGGTGCGACAGGATACGCCGAATTAAAAAATTATTATTATTATTATATATCAACAAAATAAATTCAGACATTTACAAAAAATATCATAAATTCTACTATGAGATAAAAATTATTAGAAAATTATATTTTTATACTTATAATGAATACAATATATATATATATATATATATATATATATATATATATATATATATATTACAAAAGATATATATTAGTAAAGATTACAAAAGATATATATTATAAAGATTAGACTATTAGCAATTTAGTATTATGAAAAGATATATATAATATGTTTAAAAAATATTCACAATATTACAGTATATAATACGTAAATGATTATTGAGGTTAAACAAATAATACCAAAAGATATATTTTTTTTTTTCCCTTTTCTCCCATGCTGCCGTATCCCGTGCCGTGCCCCGCCTCCTGTGTCCCATGTCCCGCCGTGTCTGTTGCCGTATCCGTATTTAAAAAATGTTTTATTTAATTGGATACGTATCCGACACGCATCCAAGCCGTGTCCGGCCGTATCCGTGTCGAAAATGTACCCGACACAGATACTCGAATGGTTTTGGAGTATCCATACTTCATTGGAGGTGATCAATGTCTTCCTCCTCTGTCTCGCATATGGGCCAAATGGGGTCCTCCTCGTAGAACACTCCTCTCCTTTTGAGTTATGTTCTAGTTAAAATCCTCCCTTTTAGAACACACCAAACAAAAACTTGGACCCTTGCGGGGGTCCAAGCCACATTGATCCTATTGTCTGCTTCACTATGTCACATCAACCATTTGATTATAAAAAAAAATCAATTCAAACTCAAAGATGATAATGATGATTGTTATTGTTATTGCTACTGCCATTGATATTGCTATTATTGTTGTTGTTGTTATTATTATTATTAGGAGGGGAATTAAGATAAATAGATTATTATCTATTAGATTTGATTTTGTCTTTGTACGAGGTAATGTTATCTATTCTGACTGGTTTTTATCTTCAGAGATGCAACTAGATTCTCACACTGTATTTATGCGTATGGTTGTTACCGAATGGAAAATACATTCAAGATTTCTAGCATCTCTCTTGAATCTAACAGTTTGAATGCTAGTTTGCATCAAAATGCTTCCCCTTTTTCTCAGAATGAACTGGCCATAACACCCAATTCCATGAATGACAAAGTATACAGCTGACAGGCCCCAAACCTTGAGAAACAAAACAAGACTGAATGAAAAATTAAAACCTTGATTTGAAAGAAGGCATACCACATCTGAGATAACAAAGTCCAACTCTTTGACAAAATTCTCTCTACGGCGGTCCCACTCTGCAGCAGTCTGGGAATCAGAATTCAACTATAATCAGACCATATGTAGATAGGCACTAGATGATTTACTATAACAGTCAGTAAAAGTTGTAAGAAAAAATTGCAAATATTTCTAAGAGTGAAAAATAAAAACATATCAAACAAGGAATCTTAACAATTAGTGTTTTTAGCCTTTTATTTTGGAAAAGAACGACTTAGTTTATTCAATAATTCATATGTGAGAAACATCAGCTTAGGATAAAAATAATAAAAAAACATATACATGTAAACCACTTCTATCAATATATGGAAATTACATTCACAGCAAATGATGGCAACTTGAGCAGCTTTAAATGGGTTGTCAATAATTGGTTGAATGATATGATTCTCGAACATCCGTCACTCCAAAATCCGACATATCTTTCTTTATCCATTCCCTCCATGTCTTCAAAGGTCTTCTCCTCCTCGTACCTTATAGAAGGTTTGAACACATGGCATCCCCTTAGACGCCTTCAATCTAAAGTCTAAACCACCATCCCATGCAAGGCTAATAACAAGTATGTTGGAGATAAAAGATTAGCATAATGAAAACTGGCCCAAGAATACAGATCTAACCAAGAGTACATGACTTACTATACGATCGAATGAATTAGATCATATACATGTGTGGTATGTATGCATGTATAAAGTAATCACAACACACACACAAATGTAGAATAACACAGAGACTATGGTGTGTCTTCTGTAATCAAGGAGAGACCCTATGATTCATATTTATAGAGAAAATATAATACAAATAAGGTAAATAAATAAAAGACGAAATGTCTCAAATGGGAAATATAACTTTAGTAACTAAATATATCAAAATCTAAATCATCTAAATATATCTCACCCCCTACCCCCAGACGTCCTACAGCAACATGTACCGAAACAAGGACTGGAGAATGAACGGTGGAAACTCATAAGACACAGGAAGTAATGAGAATCTGCTACAGAAGTCTGCCGCATAGAGAAACTGCCGAAGAAGATGCCGAAGTCCGATGAGGAACAGTAACATGGACAGGAACAGTAAACCTCCATTCAACGAGAGCGAAGAATAGGACACAGAGGGTTCCACTAGAATTAAAACTCAAAATCGCGCCATAACGACTGTAGAGTTGTGGGATTATAGGTTCAAATCTGAAGAAAGACTACAGATCTAAAGGAAGAAACAAAGATGGCCCTATGAACCACCCACAAAATGAAGGGAAAAAAGTCTCTAAAACGAGAGGTCAAAGGGCTGGAGAATCAGATCTGGGAGGCAAATAATGGATCGTTTGGCAAACAAAATGAAGGGAGTGAAGAGTTTATTTATTTATACAAGGATCTAGGAGAAAAAAACTGCAATAGTGGGTCCCACAAAGCAAAATCCATGCAGATGCAAGATAGAAGGGGCGATGACAATAGTGAAGCAGCAGCAAAATTAGAGGCTTGCAAACGTAGATATAGGTCCAAAATAGACCCAAACCCGAAGGTTCTGCAGCAAATCTGAGAAGAAGACAGCAAAAGTGGATCCCACAAAGCACAAACCGAGGAGGAAGCTTTATAGATGCAATACAAAGGTAGGGGCGAGTGTGGTGGTGCAAACCCCAAGTGCAAAAGGTACGTTTCCACTCAAATCTAAGGAAAAGTTCCCAAAAAAAGGGGTCATGGGCATCACTGCAGCAGGTATGTAAAACCAATAAAGGGGGCCCCACCTTTGACCGAAACCCTAAGTCAACCTTAGGCAATTGTAGGTGGGCCAGGGGTGACTCAAGTGGTGTTGATTCCAGTTGCAACAAATCCACGTGGATCGAAGCAAAAAACCCCACAAAATTGGGTGTTGGGGCGTCCTAGCAGAGGTTATGAAGAACGGTAAAATGGGCCCCACCATTGACTGAAACCCTAGGTCAACCAAGGTAGCATAGAGAGGTGGGGAAACTATGGTGGGGTAGGGCCCAGTTGCAAAAGGGCTGGATCCATGTTGATCTTAGGAAAAAATCCCAAAAATGGGTTTTTTTTTTACCAGAATAGATGCTGCAAAAGCATTGGCTGAAACCTAGATATGGGGAAGGCATGGTAGCAAATCCACCCTGCAGATGGACAGGCCTTCCAAAAACAGCAAGGGTAGGTAGGTTCTTGAAACGACCCGTCCCGCTTTGGGCCTACACACGAGCCCGCACGGCTTTGCTTTGGCAAGCCAATCCACTGTTGCTCTCAAAAGGCCTTGTGCTAGAAGGAGGAAGGTTACTACTTATATACCAGGGAATTTCCAATGCCACTAGCAATGTGGGACTTTTTTGGAGCAGGGTATTACAGTTCTGGAAGGAGATCAACGGCGAAAAGAAAAACCATTGCAGGAAAATCAGCGGCAATAAAAAAACAAAGAGGAGAGGCAGCGGAAGTTGCAGATGCAGCAAATAATAATTTTGTTTTTGTGTTGCTGAGAATAGAAGATAAGGGAAAACGAATGAGATGCCTCCCTCTGCCGGTGATTATCTCCTCCAGCAGAAAGAGAGAATGGTCATCTTGAATGAAGGCTCCCTAGGAAGGGGAGGTAAGTCTGGGAGGGATTTTGATCGCTTGGCTCGATACCATGTAGAATAACACACAGAGAATATAGTGTGTCTTCCTTAATCAATGAGGGACCCTATGATTTATATTATAGAGAAAATATAATACAAATAACGAAGTTAAATAAATAAAGAGGAAATGACTAAAATGGGAAATACAACTTTAGTAACTAAATATATCAAAATCTAAATCATCTAAATATATCTCAACAACAAACACAAGGGCACGAGTGGGCTTCAGTCATATACTAACTCATTGTTTAAGAATGTGGAAGAAAGATTTAGAAAGTCCATTTGATGGGCAGCACATTTTGAAAAGAGAGGGTATGCCTACATATAAACTACAAGATTTCCACTGGAAAAAAGGGAAAAAACAAAAAAAAAAAACCTCTACTTATAAAAAGTTTACAAAGCCAAAAGAATCTGGACCCTAAATTATGGTGATGATGGATGGATGGCCGTTGATATTTGTCCACCCTTAATGACCTACAAATTCCCCTTCCCTATAATTGGCATGCATCTTTCCTTTTTCTCTCCTCCTTGTTTTTCCTTTCGTTTTGTTGGATGAAGTTATGATTATTTTTGAGGTTTAAGTCATGATCATTTCACTACACAAACACACTTTTTGTAAGATAACAATTTTTATTCCAATGGGAAAAAAGGAAAATGCAAAGAATTGACAATCCTAAAGAGTATTTGAGAGAAAGCCAAACACCAAAAGCATAACTGGCAACAATAAAGATATTAAGAAGGCATTGCAAAATAGAACTATGATAGAAATGTCCAATCTTCACTCGAATGGATCTCAACTTCTTTATTGCCAAGGCATAGTGTACGATGGTGGTAAGGTGGCGTTTTTTCTATAATAAAATGGTTGTGGAAGAGATCTTGTTCTAAAAGAACCTCCAGTTATATTCACCCCACACAAACCACACTATGGCAAATTGTACCAATTTCCACAAAATTTGACGTTTCATCGAGAAGGGTCCTGAAACCCTACCTAATGAGAGTCGGAAACAAGATAAATACAAATCGAATGGAGAAAGAGGACAGGAAATAGGACCAAATGGAGCTCACAAAAGGACAATGGATGAAATATAATCCACCAATTCCTTGTGGTTCGGAAAAAATATTAGGAAGGGCAAAATTTTTTGAGCATAAAATTATCCAAGGTCAAGTTTTTATTCAGGACAAATGTCCACAAAACGCTTTGACTTTTGAAGTAGCTTTACTCCAAAATGACCTAATTGCATAATATTACAACTAACATTTAGTAAGACACTTAGTTCAACTACATTAGACTGAATTATGTCTACATCGCAGAAGCATTAAGCAATATTATGAACATTTTTTGTCTTTGAATAACATGAGTATCTTCATCCCAAATTGTAGGTAAGACTAATTTAACAGATACACAAAACCACCCGTAAACATTGTGGATTAGATTAGCCCAGGAGGAGTCGAATCGAAGACCTCGAGTCTAATCCTGGAAACTCAAGCCAATTGAGTTGCACATGTCGGTTAGGCATGTAGGTTCTATTTGAAGTTTAGTTGTCAATTCCATTCCGTTCCGATCGTTCCAATTGGAAGTTTCCAGATCCAATTGAAAAAGGAAATGGAATGGGTCTAGTTCTGGCACTGGGTTCCATTTTGATCCGCATTGTAGAAGCATTCAAGCTAGGAATTGATCATTTATGTTTCTATTTATGTAGATTAACTTGTAAAATTATGAAAATAATTATCTTCATCTTTTGTTATATTTTTTACTTTCTAAAATTTTTTATGTCGTCTTTCCGAAACGAAACACCGAAAGGACTGGAACACTCCCCCTCAACCTGGGGCAAAGATATCAAGTAAGCTCAGCTTGCTCAAAGCATGATCAAGTTGAGTCCGAGAAACTGCCTTAGTAAGCATATCCACAAGTTAGTCCTTGGACTGAAGAGAATGGGTGAAAATGCATTCAGCAGAGATGTATTATCAAAGGAAGTGACAATCCACTTCAATTTGATTAGTGTGTTCATGAAACACAAGGTTTGAAGCGATTTTGATCGCAGCCTAATTGTCACAGAACATGATTAGCGGATCAATAGGAACAAGGCCTAACTCAGATAGAAATTGTCAGAGCCAAAGTAACTCTACTGCAGCATTGACCATCACACGATATTCCGTTTCAGCACTAGAATGAGCAACAACAATCTGATTCTTACCATGCCAAGAGACTAAATGAAAGCCCAAGAAGAGCCGACCCAATCAGTGTCTGAGTACCCACGCACGAGTAAGAAAGACTAGAATGCATAGAACAACCCCCGGCCAGGATAAGCCTTAAGATACCAAAGAATGCGAAAGACATTATGAAGATGGGTATCCCGTGGAGCATGCATGAACTGGATGATCACACCAACAACATATGATAAATCTGGTCGGGTGATAATAAAGTAAATCAATTTGCCAACCAATTTCTGATAAAAGGCAAGAGTACCAAGAAGAGTCCCTTTTGAAGTTGATAACTTTGTGTTGACATCTAATGAAGTATCAGCAGGATTGCATCCAGAATACCCGATATCATGTAGGAGATCTGGGGCATACTTTCACTAAGATAAAGAAAGGCCTCGAAAAGAACGAGCTACCTCATATCCAAGAAACCAATGGAGTGATCCAGATCTTTAAAATCAAATGTGTGTCATAGACACTTTTTGAATGTAGAAATGACAGCACCATTATTGCCTATAAGGACAATATCATCAGCATACACCACCAGAATCATCACAACAAAGTGAAGACTGTAGATAAATACTGAATGATCCACCTGACAACGAAAAAACCATATGGGAACAAAGCACTGCTGAACTTATCAAACCAAGCTCATGAAAACTGCTTGAGGGCCATAGAGAGTCTTCTTGACTTTGCAGACAAATTTGGTCTCCCCCTGCTTGACAAATCCTTTGGGGGGGGGCGGGGGGGGGGGGGGGGGGGGGGGGGGGGGGGGGGGGGGAGCATATACACATCGTCTTATAGATCACCATGTAGAAAGCCATTCTTCACATCTAATTGATGAAGTGATCGGCCACAAGTTGTAGTAATAGAAATCAATACTCGAACAGAGGTAACCTCAACCACAGGTGAAAAGGTTTCCTAACAATCCACCCCATATGTTTACATGAAGCCTTTGGCAACCAGATGAGCTTTATATCTGGCAATGGACCTATCTGGATTATGCTTCAAGGTGAAGTCTCATTTGCACCCAACTGGAGTCTTTCCTGGAGTTAGAGGAACTATATCCCGGGTATTGTTCTTCTCAAGTAGTGTTAATTCCTCGTCCATGGCTTCTTTCCAAGACGGATTTCGAACGCCTGTGTCAATCCTGCCTAGAGATGTAAGAAAACTGTGATGGGAAGGAGAAATTTTCAAAAAAAAAAAATTGTGATAGGAAGGAAAAATAGCATGATAGGACACAAAATAATCAAGGGGATGACTGATACAAGCACGTTTACCTTTCCGAAGAACAATGGGAAGATCAGACTCATCAATGGCAGATGGATCTAGACAAATGGCAAATGAGTGGGTGGGGTCTGCGACAGGTGGAGGCGTGGGTTGCCTGCGTTGATACACCAGGTGGCTTGGAAATGCTAGAAAGACTAGAATCTGCAGAAGAAGAGGGAGAATAGGAGAGGGGGAAGAAATAGATGGTGCTCAAAAGTAGGGGGCCTTCTCAAAAACGTGACATCCATGGACACATATGTTTTGCCAGTGAGGGATCAAGACACTTGTATCCTTTATGGAAGGGTGAGGAACCCAAAAAGACACATCGCATAGCCTAGAGAGAGAGTTAATCACCAGAGCATTGGTGAACAAAGTAGACACACCCAAAGACATGTAATGGAAGAATATGGACAGTTTTATGTAAGGATATAAGGTCAACATGGGACTGGTTTTGCAACACTCGGAATGGCATTCAGTTGAAAAGGTAACAAGAGGTTAATACAACTTCTGGCTAATATGATTGTGGCACATGCATGGTAAAAGGAAGAGAACGGCCTACCTCAAGTAGGTGACGGTTTTTCCATTGAACTACACCATTTTGTTAAGGTGTAGATGGATAAGAAAGTTGGGATTCGATATCATAGTCTTGCAAAAATTTAACAAAGGAGTGTGACAAATATCCCCCCCCTCCCCCCATTATCACTAAGCAAAATTTGAATTTTACAAGCAAATTGAGTTTCAATCAATTGGTAGATCGTGCAAAAATGATCAGATACCTCAGATTTTTGTGTCATCATATATCCATGTCATGCGAGAATAATCATCAATAGATGTAACAAAATAATGAAAATCATTATGAGAAACAGAAGATTGCCAAACATCAGAGTGTATAAGAGAAAATAATGTAGATGCATGTTTATTGATAGAAGGAAGAAAATTAGGTCTACTACGTTTGCCATATTAGCAATGTTCATACTCAAAATAACTGAAAGAAAAAGAAGGAACAAGCTTCTTCAAAACAGAGTCTAAAAGATGCCCTGGCTTGCAATGCCAAAGCCACACATTTGGCGAGGAGGAGCTTGAACAAGCTTTAGAGGTGCCAGTACGTGGATCAAGAATGTATAAGCCTCCAACTTCACGACCGCCATCAATCACTTGCCTCGTGGTCAAATCCTGGAAGACACAATGAGAATGAAAGAAAGTGATTGGGCAAGTGAGAGCACTAACAGATAACAAACTGTGAGATAAATGGGGAACATGCAATACAGAAGAGAGATCCAAGGTTGAAGAGACATGGATTGTCCCTTTGCCAGCAATATTAGTAAATGATCCATTAGCTAATTTGACTTGATCACAAGAAATAGGGGAAAGGGAAGAGAAAGGTTAGACACACTAGCCAAATGGTCTATAGCCCCGGAATCAATTATCCAATAATGAGCTGAAGCATAGTTTGCAAATGGCTCAGCACCTGATGTGGAGGAGACAATATTGGAGACCTCTGAGGATTGAAGGTATTGTAGCTGATGTTGTAATAAGGCAAACTCTTATCGAGTCACAGAGGCGTTATCACTGATGATATCAGAAGAAGTAGCAACAGGAGCGGCAGTTGTGAGATGAGCTTGCTTCAGACGACCATAAAGCTTGAAGCACGAGTCAACATAATGATTCGTCATCTTACAGTATGTGCAAAACCGGGTACCTTTCTTCCATGGGCCTTTGTTGTCATGACAAGCATCAGAAGGTGGGTCCTGTTGCGGGACACAATGGGACCCAACTCAGGAGAAACTAAACTATGTCTATCTTGGCAAGTCAACTGTATAGGTGTATAATTAGGAGTAGATAAGTTGGATTGATTGTACTTTCCTTTTTGGCCACCTTAATTGGCTCTCTCTCTCTCTTATTTATACATGTACCCTCTAAGAGGAAAGACATCTCAATACAATTCTGAGAATCATTATTCTCTGATATTCATCTCTTTTCTTCCTTTCTTTATTTCTTTTCATTATTAGATTCAAGATGCTATCATCCAGAACGGATTTCTGGACGCTTTAGGAGGTGTTTTTTTTTCCGTTTTACTGTTCCTCGTCGGAGCTATTGTTCATCCTCGGCTTCCGGCCTCTTCTCCGACTCTCCAAGGACTTCTGTTGCGGATTCTCCCTCCTATCCTTCTTCATTTGCAGATCTGGCCATTTTACTGTCTCCCTGCTGCTTTCAATTTTCTACATTCCCTGCAGCCCTGAGTTCTCGGGCTTCGATCCGTTGACCGGAACAGATTTTCCAGGCGGGATCCCACCATACCCCTTCCGTTTTTAGATGGACTGTCCATCTGTCCCATTCGATCTCTGGTCTGATCAGTGTGGGCCCTCAGATCTGTTGGTTTTTGGACTGCTGCCTGGGACGCACCAATCTCGGCTTTTTCTAGTTTTTTGGCCAGATCTCCTGGCATTTTGCCTGGTTTTGCTTGGAACTAGGTCTCTTGTATTCGCCCCTACCTTTGGATTATCGCACCTGGGTGCTTCCCATTTCATTAACAGTGGGGCCCATTTTTGGTCCTCTGCATACAGCGATGACACACTCTTCTTGGAAGTTTTTTGGTTCGATCTCTTTGGATCTGACCTCCTTGCACTTCAGCTCGACATTGCTGGTTTCGTCCCTGGCCCACCTTCTTCTGCCACAGGTGGACCTAGGATTTCGGTCCAAGGTGGGGCCCATTTTCCAGGTCTTCACTTCCGCTGTCTGCACCGTCTATGACCAAATTTTTCTGGTTTTTTGGCTTCATCTACTCACTCTGCTGCATCTGGTCGAGTTTTCTCTCCCACCTGGTGTCACCTACCACTCCTACTTTCATCTTTCCCGCCAGTTACTCCATCCTTCATCGGTGGGCCCCAATATTGTCCCTTTGGTTGACAGATCAGCTTCTTACACTGCTATTCTGCCAGTTTTTTGTTGCCTCTGATCTCTCTGCCACTTTTATCCTTGCTTTCTACTACTTGCAAGCTTTCTTCTTGGGATAATGGCCTCATCTCCGGAACCACTGAAGACCTTTGGGGCCTCTTCTTCCACTGATATGGCTTCTTCTGGGCATCAGCATATTGGCAAGATTACCACTGTGCTCTTGAATGAGACCATTTACTTCCAATGGTCTCATTCGGCTAAAATGTTTCTTACTGCCAAAAAACTATCCGATTTTATTGATGGTACCACCCTGAACCAGACAAGGACTCCTCCTACCGTACCTGGAACGCTAATAATTCTTTGGTGCAGTCTTGGCTCCTTCATTCATTGGAAGATCATATTTGTGGGACTGTCTATACACTTCCCACGGCCAAGGATGTCTGGGACACCATTAAGGTCTTGTATTCGGACGGTGATAATTCTACCCGGCTCTATGAACTCTATCAAACTGTTTCTCACCTTCGACAGGGGAAGCTCTCCCTCATTCAGTATTATTCAAAGATGCGGACCTGTTGGCTTGAATTGGATCAACTTGAATCCGTTCAGTTTGTAGACCATGTTGATGTTGTTCTCTATAACCAGATTCTTAATCGACGACTAACTTTTGAGTTCTTGGCTGGCCTTAACCAGGACTTTGAACCTATTCGGGCCCAACTGCTTGGCCAACGTCCTCTTCCCTCTCTAGAAGAGGTCTACTCTACCTTACTTCGAGATGATAGGCGCCGCCTGGTTATGACTCCTATGCCGGTCAAACAGTCTGCGTTGGTGACCACTCATCCTTCCATGCCTCCTCTCGCACGTGGGTCTTCTGGTTCTTATGGCAAAGACCCTTCTTCTGACCCACATCGTGACACCAAAGGTCCCCGGAAGA
Organism: Chimonanthus salicifolius; assembly: GCA_013350335.1. Lineage (NCBI taxonomy): Eukaryota > Viridiplantae > Streptophyta > Magnoliopsida > Laurales > Calycanthaceae > Chimonanthus > Chimonanthus salicifolius. The sequence goes on from CM023539.1 coordinate 37,773,059, forward strand.
AAGGGTCTCGATTTTGCACTTTTTGTAAGATGACGAACAATTATGTTGATTCCTGCTATAAATTGCATGGCCATCCGAAGCAAGCTACTATCTTCATCGCCTCGCCGGTTACCTCCTCCCTTGATGTGGTTAGCAACGGTGCCCCAGTCACTCGACAGGACTTTAACATACAAAAACTGGATCGCCTTTAACACTCTGAGGTTTCCAATGCTGTCTCTTCTACTTCATGTACTGATTTCTTTGCCAATCATGCCTCTTCTCATTTCCGGATCATCGATTCTGGGGCCACTGATCATATGGCGGGTATGTCTAATCTCTTCTCTTCCATTTCTTACTCTTATGGTCAAGTTAAATTAGCCAATGGTTCCTCTACTACCATCGCTGGAAAAGGGACCCTCCCTCTCTCTTCCACCTTGCACCTCCCATCTGTGTTACATGTACCTCATTTGTCTCGCAATTTGCTTTCTATTAGTGCACTCACTAAACAGTTTCATTGCTCTGCTACCTTCTTTCCTTCTCATTGTGTATTTCAGGATCTGACCACGAAGCAGGTAATTGGTGGTAGTCATGAAGTTGGAGGTTTATATCTGCTGGATGGTCATGTTGGTGCCTCTACAGCCTACTCTAGCTCCTCTTCGTCTGATATATGGTTTTGGCATTGCCGGCTGGGACATCCCTCTGACTCTGTCCTAAAGAAACTTGTTCCTTCTTTATCGTTTAAACAGTTTGAGTGTGCACATTGCCAATATGGCAAAAATAAAATGACTTCTTTTTCTTCTTCTATGAATAAACGTGCATCTTCTTTATTTTCTATTATTCATTCTGATGTTTGGCAATCCCCCTCTATTTCTCACACTGGTTTACGATACTTTGTGTCATTTATTGATGATTATTCATGCATGACCTGGATTTATATCATAAAGCACAAGTCTGAAGTGTTTGATCACTTTCGCACATTTTATAATTGGGTTGCCACTCAATTTGGTTCTTAAATTAAAATTTTGCGTAGCGATAATGGAGAAGAATATTTGTCTCATTGTTTTGCTCAATTTCTGAAAGAGCATGGTGTTGAATCCCAACTGTTGTAACGACCTGACCCGCATGACTTTGCTTTGGAGAGCCAACCCACTGTTGCTCCCAAAAGGCCTTGTGCTAGAAGGAGGAAGGCTACTACTTATATACCAAAGAATTTCCAATGCCACTAGCAATGTAGGACTTTTTTGGGACAGGGTATTACAACTATCTTGTCCATCTACACCACAACAGAATGGTGTAGCTGAACGAAAAAACAGACATCTTTTTGAAATCGCCCGCTCTCTCCTCTTTTCCATGCATATCCCACAGTAGTACTGGCCTGAGGTTGTCCTAACCTCATGCTACCTTATCAATAGCATGTCATCCCGAGTTTTGCTGGACAAATCACCCATGGATCTTCTCTCACTTCATAAAAATATTCCTCTTCTTCCCTTACATGCCTGCTTTGTTCACCAATTTTCTGGTGATAAACTTTCCCTCCGTGCTGTGAGGTGTGTTTTTTTGGGATATTTCCCATTCCATAAAGGTTACAAGTGTCTTGATCCAGTTACTGGCAAATCATATGTGTCTATGGATATCACCTTCTTCGAGACAGTCACTTACTTCTCTTCACCATCTGTCCCTTCTCCAGTTCTTCCTCTCCTCCCTTCTGACTTGAGTCCTACTAGCTCTGACGTGCGTCCCACTAGCACTGCTAAGCCCACTCTAGTATATCACCGCAGACAGATAAGGCATCCGCTCCACGAGCACACCACTACGTCATCTGATCTTCCCATTGCCCTCCGCAAAGGTAAACGTACTTGTACCTCGTATCCCCTTGATCATTTTGTGTCTTATCATGCTGTCTCTCCTGTCTATCACAATTTTCTTGCAGCTTTGGACAGTACTAAGATACCCAAGCGGATTGACACCGCTCTCCGTGATCCCTTGTGGAAGGCAACCATGGAAGAACTCACAGCCCTTGAGAAGAATCTCACATGGGACATGGTTCCCCTGCCTCAAGGTAAAACTCCAGTCGGTTGTAAATGGGTTTTTGCTTTAAAACATAATCAGGATGGCTCCATCGTCCGGTATAAAGCTCGTCTTGTTGCCAAAGGATTCACACAAACTTACGGTGGACTATCAGGAAACTTTCTCCTCCGTGGCCAAGATTACTTCTGTTCGCATCTTGATTTCCATTACCACCACTTATGACTGGACGCTGCATCAGTTAGATGTGAAGAATGCCTTCCTTCATGGTGATCTCCATGATAAAATTTATATGCTTCCACCACCAGGGTTTGTTAATCAGGGGGAGCCTCAAACTCTCTGCAAACTCAGAAAAGCTCTATATGGCCTCAAACAGTCTCCACGGGCATGTTTTGAGAAGTTCAGCAATGCACTGTTGCCTTATGGTTTCTCTAGATGTCAGATAAATCACTCAATTTTTATCTACCGTCTTCACTCTGTGATCATGATTCTAGTGGTGTATGTTGATGACATAATCCTCACCGGTAATGACATTGTTGCCATAACTACCTTCAAAGAATATCTACAGTGCACATTTGCTATTAAAGATATGGGGCCATTGCGTTATTTTTTGGGTATTGAAGTCGCTCGTTCTTCAAGAGGACTCTCTTTATCTCAGCACAAGTATGCTCTTGACCTCTTTCAGGATGCTGGATACTCTAGGTGCAAACCTGCTGACACTCCATTAGATGTCAATACGAAGCTCTCTGCGGCAGACGGGACTCCTCTTGATAGTCCTTCATTCTATCAGAAGTTGGTGGGGAAATTGATTTATCTCACTATTACACGACCCGATCTCTCCTTTGCAGTTGGTGTGATTAGTCAGTTTATGCACGAACCACGAGATACCCATCTTCATGCTGTCTTCTGCATCCTTCGCTACCTTAAAGCTTATTCTGGCAGGGGATTGTTCCTTACACGACATCTTTCCTCTCTGTTCGTGGCTATTCAGATGTTGATTGGGCTGGCTCTCCTGATGATCGCCGCTCAACAACTGGCTACTGTGTCTTTTTGGGTTCTCATCTAGTCGGTTGGCGTAGTAAGAAACAATCTGCTATTGCTCGCTCCAGTGCTGAAGCTGAGTATCGTGCAATGGCCAATACTATAGCAGAGCTTCTTTGGGTCCGCCAGTTTCTTCAAGAATTAGGTTTTGCTCCACGTGACCCACTCATTATGTTTTGTGACAATCAGAGAGCTATCAACATCGCCTCCAATCCAGTCTTTCATGAGCGGACCAAGCACATTGAGGTTGATTGTCACTTCCTACGACAACACATTTCTGCAGGTCGACTTGTTACTCCACATGTAAAATCTAAGTATCAATTGGCAGATATCCTGACCAAGTCTGTTCCTCGCCACGAATTTACTTCGGTTATTGACAAGCTGGGTTTGATCGATATCTTCGAGCCAGCTTGAGGGAGAGTGTTGTGGGACCTAATGGAACCCAACTCAAGACAAACAAAACTGACTATGCCTATCTTGGCAAGTCAACTGTATAGGTGTATAATTAGGAGAAGATAAGTTAGACTGATTGTACTTTCCTTTTTTGCCACCTTAATTAGCTCTTTCTCTCTTATTTATACATGTACCCTCTAAAAGGAAATACATCTCAATACAATTCTGATAATCATTATTCTTTGATATTCATCTATTTTCTTCCTTTATTTATTTCTTTTCATTATTAGATTCAACAGGTCCGTCCCACGAAGAGAAAGAGGCTAAGAAGTGTGAGCTATCACCAAAGCAGAGTGTTCAGCCGGCATAAAAGGAGGAGCCATAACAAGGTGCACCGTTCATCTCAAAGCAAAGCTGAATAAACCTCATCCAGAGAGAGAAGCGGTCGTTTCCCGAGCAGCTGAGCCCCATAGGCTCAAAATCGGAGTTGAGCCCAGCAGATAACTCAAAGGTTGGTTGTCAGTCGAAATATTGCAAATGAAGAATAGTATCTTTAGAATCCTTAATGGTGATGGAATTGAGTTGATCCAGCTCCAACCAATAGGTCCGCATCCTGGAATAGTATTTTATAAGAGACAACTCCCCCTGTCGGAGATGAGCAACTGTCTGAGATAGCTCATAAATGCGGGCATAGTTGTCCCCATCATAATACAAAGCCTTAACCGTGTCCCAAGCATCTTTGGTTGTCGGAAGGGCATAGACGAGGCACCGGATATGGTCTTTTATGAAATGAAGAGGCCAAGAGTGGACCAATGAGTTATTTGTTGTCCAGGTTTGATATGAAGAATTATCCATGGATGGTTCTTTGGCAATCCCATCTATATAAGATGATAGTTGTTTGGTAGTCAGGAACATCCTCGCGGAATGAAACCATTGAATGCAGTTGGTCTCATTTAGCAAGACCGTCGTGATCTTGCCAATCTGTGGAGAACCAAAAGAGGTCATAGCGGATGCAGAGGACGAAGCCATGTGCGCAATAAACAGATACTGGAACCGCAGCAAGTAGCCCAAAACAATAGATTTGTGTAGCCACACGCAGAAGCAAGAACGCTGCAAATGCGGACCCCACCAAGGATGAAGATGAGCGGAAGCGTTGTAGATGCAAAATACAGGTAGGAGCGACACCACTGCTAGAAGATCGAGGGCATAGGAGTGCAAATACAAAGTGACTGAAGTAGAAACCCTCAAACAAGATTCAGAAGTCGCTCAAAGTCGCTGAAGTTGTGGGGACCAACAAACCAGGTCGAGAGAAGGTAGCAGGCAGCGTAACCCTTTTAGATGAGAAGGGTAGGTAGGGGTGACATCAAAGAGTAGCAGATGGGGAGAACAAAAGTACCCAGCTAGGAGATCTAACGGGAAACCCAAAAAATGGGTTTTTTTTTTGACGAGACTGTAGCTGGCAAGGGACTCCCAAAAGACAAAGCAAGAAGCTCCAGAAGGCTTAACGGACACCACGGAGGGAAAGCCCTGTCAAAAATGGCAGGGGAATGGAGTTCCTAACACCGGAAAAAGTGAAACGGCGGCAAAGATCCGGTCTGCAACGAGAAAAAATAGCCTGAGAATAGCAGAAAAAGGTCTAGAGGCCTGTAAAAAAATCCAGAAATTGAAGAAGGGCAAAAAGAGATTCGTAACAAAGAAACTCGAAGATCCGAAGATGATGTCAAAGTCCGATATGAACAGTAACTCCAATGATGAATAGTACCTCCGACGAGGAACAGTAAAATGGAGTAAGAATTATCCTAAAACCTCCAGAAATCGGTTCTGGCCGATACCATGTATAAATAACAATAAAAAAAAAGAGAAGAGAGAGAAAATATTGGAGAAAAATAATTTCTCTCTCTATTGTATTGTATTTAATTGAAGGAGGATATATGTATAAACAGATCACAATAAAGCGAACCTGATTGCTAAAAAGAAAATAAATAAAAGTATAATCAATTACACTGAATCATACATGCAATGACATAAATTAGTTAACTTTATAAAGAAAGAAGATTTTGATCAACTCAGCCCAAAAGTGGGTCCCACAGCAATCATTTTGTCCGCTTTAAATAGAAACTACATGCATTCTGTTGAAACCATGCCTACCCTCCTTAGGAGAAGCCTTAAAAGCTGTTAGCTGATTTCGGAAGGGATATCAACTGGACAAAAAAAAAGAGAAATATATGTTTGGATGTGATCCACGGCATCTGATTGAGTCATGGAACCCAATATTTCTTTTATTTGCACAAAAATGTTTATTTCCATTGAAATAATACATAACGCTGTCTCACCTAACGTGGAAACCTCCCTCTTTTCTTTGTTAATTTTTCTGATCAACACCTCCCCCCTCCCCAGGGTGGAGGGTTGCTGCTCCACTTGACACGTTCTCATGAAATCCAATGCAGAGAATGTCACAGACCCAGATTTCAGGTCCCTCAAACAACATCAAGGTCAGGATATTTAAAAACTTCAAAATCCATCCATGCATCCAAACTATAACAGAGAGAAACTTTTCAAAAAGAAAAAAGAAAAACATTAGAACAGAGAAGACAATAGACCTTGGCTAAGATGCCCACACCGCACTCCATACCGACTTTAGCCAAGAACAGATCATCAGCCAGGAGCCGCTCCTTGAATCCCCCGAACTGAAGCAGCCACCTACACAACGAAGATTTCTCCAGCTCAGCATACCGGTGCACGACTGAGCCGGGCATCTTCCCCGCCTTGATCGCTGCAGCCATATCAGAAGGCATGCTGTCGATAGACCTTCCTATCTCTGCAAGGGCAAGAATTGCATCTGCCAGATTCTTATCTTCGGCATCTTCTCCCTCACCACCTCCACCTCCACCTCCACCTCCACCTCCACCACCATTTGCACCATTGTCACCTCTGCTTCCACTGCCGCCCCCAGCACTGAAAGATACAATGATTGCGGGCTTCCTGCTCTGTTTCAGGGACCACGTGAGATCAAAACCAGAGATCGTGGCTGGATAAGGTCGACTGGCCGCGGAAAGAAATCGATGAGATGTACGGCTGGGATCAACTGTTGAGAAACGCAAATGGCCGTTAGGAGACAGATTGAATCCAGTAGAGGCAACTGCTGCCATGGTCCTTTGTTACTCTCTCTCTCTGGTAGTACTGTTATTGTTATGGACAATGTGCCTAGAGAATCTTGAACATGAATTGATTATACAGGAGGAGATGGGAGAACAGAGAAACCGGGGCTTGGCAGTAGGAGAAGGTATAAAAGAGAAGGGTTTTCTCTATATTTCCATGGAATCTTGGGAAACGAGTCTACAACAATGTGCATATATATACATTGAGAAGAGGACAGAAAAGTGAAAAGAGAGGGAAAGGACTATGATTTGATAGAGTTGAGAGGGAGGAAAGTGTTTTCCGTGTTTGGATGGATGGGAAATGGAAATTTGGGCGGGGCAGTGTTGGCTCCAACAAGGAGGGAGAAGTACGAGGACCGATGTAGACTGTGTGACTGAGAGACCGAGGAAGAGGCAAATGCAGAAGTAGGTTTTGGTTGGCAGTGGGCGGACCCATCAATGTCGACGGGAAAAACTTCAAAAACCGCCGGGCGGACCCGCCTGCCCCCCCTCTACTCTACCTGACGTCCAGCGACCGTTGAATCTAAATTACTAAATAAAAAAAATCTTTTATTTTAAATTTATATTTATTTTTAGTTGATCTTTATTATTTAATATATATGTATCGTTAAATTAATTATAATATATAAATATTTAATAATAAATTTTACTGTAATCAGTTAGCATATGACCTATTTATGTATCTATTTTTATAAATATAGAATGACACTGGGTGAAAATAAAAATATTTTAAAATATGTCCGTTAATGGGCATTGCACAAAGCACACGCGCTATTGGACAACATTCGGATTCCACGACAAAAATAATTTATTTAAATCATCGTCACCGGAATCTGCCTTTGTTTTTTCCAAAGCGTGGAAAATGCCCACCTTTCCATAAAGTGGAAAATGTGGATTCCACGACAGTCGTTTTTGTACGTTTCCGAGTGATTACTCTTTTTTTTCATAGGCCGATTACTGAGGACAGATTCGATTATTTGAAGGTGGCTTATGCGGAAGATATTTATTAATTCACTCTATCATTTTATTTGTTAAATTTGATATTTGCTTAAATATTTTATGTAGTGACCCGATCCAAGGTAATGGGTCAGTAGTAGTGGGTCAGGTCAATCAGAATTTGATATTGTGTATGTTAGTGTATTATTGTATTTTATTAAAATATATTTGAAAAATAAACTTCAAAATTAAGAATTTAGTATTCAAGATCCTTATTCGTAGAAAGTTAAATTAGATGGAAAGAAAATTTAAAATAAATAAGTGAGAACGGATAAATGGAAAGTAGTTGTTAACTTAGATTCTAATTCCCCTAAGTTAGAGTTTCAATTAGAAGTATTCAATTAAGAATTTAAAGTCAATAAATAAGTTTTAATTTTAAGTAACTTAAAAAAAATTGGCAAATTAAAAATAAATAAATAAATTATTTAGTTGGTTATGGTTTAAAAATATAGATATTATGAATATATCTAAAAATATATGTGATATAACTTACCCTTGATCGTGTGGGTCTTTTGGACCCACACGTCTCTCGGTCACTCATCCCTCTTTAAATCTCATTCACCGATGGGATTCCTTCTACCATAAGACTCTCCTCCCTTTCGTCTCCTTCGGTCAATCCTAAATTTCATGATGGAAATCCAAGGTTCCACAGCTGCACCTAGCATGAAGTTTTTCAAAATTGGATTCCTTCTTCCTTTCCTTTCTCGATTGGGACTTAAATCCTTTATTTCCTTTTCCAAAACGGAAACTACGCAAAATCCCAAAGCAAAAACGAAGTGTAGCTTCCGTGTTTGAGGATTGGCCGACCCTATTAGTTATATAGACTCGACGGAAGAGGGAAAATCCCTATTTACGATCCCAAGCACCGCATCTCTCTCTCTCGGCATCTTCCTCACTTCTCTTTCTCCTCTCCCGCTGCCGTGACGGAAATTCCAGTAGAACAGAACCTGCAGTGATCCGAAGGAAGCCGAGACAGCCCTTGTTGTCGTTCCCAGTTGTCTTCACCCTTATTCTACAGGTATTTACCCATCTTATTTTATTCTTAATTCCTCTCTTCCCACTTGGTTGATTTTCGATTAGATCTATAGTACCAAAGCCCCAAAACAACCCATGCTTAAACCGATCATTTCCTGACGTTTTACAGCCAAGCCAGACCATGTTTGAGGATTGACTTTCAGTCCAGGATCGGCTAGTGTTAGGAGTAGATTTCAATCTCTGGATTATTGGAAAGAGACCTCTTAATTGTTGGTAATAAGGACTCTTTTTCAGCCCCTAACTGACTGATTTTAAGACTGGTTTTAGTCTTAATTTGATAAGTACATAACACCAGAGAACCCAAGGTGCCCTTTTTCCAACCAAATGCATACAAATAGATGCCCTTTTATTTACAGTTAACTGTGTATTTAGACCACGAGAGACTAGCCAAACCATTGATGTAAGTGGTGATATCAGGGACTGTTTGTTAGTCTTCAAATCATGGATTTTGGGGATTGTTTGGGCCTTCAATCGCAACCTAATGGCTATTCTTTTTGAGCAGTGGATAGGAGGAAACCAGTCGAAGCCTTTATTATTATCATAACACCAAATAGTTCAATGTACTTCCCTTCTCAAGCGAACCCGATATCTGCAAATGTACCGTTGGTTTTATCAATTCATTAATCTCCTTACTGTAGGGTATTATTAAATTATTTAATGCAGCTTATACTAATTTGTTTAAATGAGTTATCTTACCTGAAAGTAGCCCCTCTAATCTATCTGAACTTCAAGATTTTGAAAGGACTTTATTTACTAGTTTTGTGTTATTTTACTATACCTTTATATAATAAGGGAGTTTGGAATTTCCAGTAGATATCTAAGCATAGTTTTATTTTATGTTTTGGCCAAGATATTTCTACAAGACCCCTTAGTGTGGTTAACTCATGTCCAGGTTTTATCCCCTCTCATTCAGTTTCACTTGTTTCCCTTTCTATTCTTAATGCTTATAGCATCTAATTACTACTATCTAAGCCATATATGAAAATATAAATTCTTTGGTTCATGATTTTGAATCCTCGTTATACTTGTTACTGTACAACCTCCATATATTTATGGTCAAATCTGTTTTGAGAAAAGAACACAAACTACAATCTAGAAATATTATTATCATATTACTACTAGTGTGAAATTATTTTAATTTTATTTATAGGGTTTAATGAGAGAACTCTATAAGTGGACTGTGAATTCTCAGTTGAACATCCCTTAAATATAAATCTTTTCATAGTTGAGTTTTTCTATTAAGTCAAACCATTTAATATTTTGAAACTACAACTTGAGCTATCTATTATGTATTTTATTTTGAGTAAGACTTATTCGTAACTTAAAAGAACAATTACTTAGTACTTAGGTAAGGTTTCCATTGTCTAGTGAGTACCAAGTTGGATTAGGCATGGTTCAGCCATGAGGTATATGGACTTAACCTTCACTCTTAACGTTGGACCTTAGTGTGACCTATAAACTAGAGTTGGGACAGCAACACACCTTACTTATAATTAATGTGCATTTTCAAAGAGACTTAATAATTTTCAATTAATCATACTTGAAATCTTCAAAACATTATTCGCAACAAACTTTAGGCTTCAAGGCTAATTATCACTTGGAAGCTACGTGGACTTCTCATTCGCACTACATAAACTTCTAGGTAAGGGAAATAATTTACTACATACTTTTGAACATGATTATTTATATTATGTGTTTAGGTAATGAAAATATTGTATTTTGTTGTATGTTTGGAATATAATCATTGGATCTAGAATAGACTGGGTGTATGTTAATAATGGTAGAAATCCGGTGTTCACTCACAGTAGTGTAAGGGAGATTTTAGCTAAACATTCTATTTGCCGTGAGGAGACTCAGTCCATCTGGATTGTGGAATCTAACCATTAATGTTGTTGAAAGATCCAATGATTTTATATTCGTAAATTGATGATTATTTGTATGGTATTGTTGAATTTCAATTTTAATTGGACATGTTTGAATGTTGGTTTTTATAATTCAAATAATTATGATGCTTGGACTATTGCTACGTTTATTTCAAGGTATATGCATGCTATGGCAAGTAAGATATTGATTATGATGTAATAATCTGCTTAGAATGGAAGTCATAATTCTATAAGTATGTTATGATTAATTAAGCATGTTGATTGGCATTGAGCATACATTCTCATATTCATAGCATTGGATATGAGGGTACGATCTATGATTGTCACGAAGACCACGACGATGGTAGTATTATTAGCCTCACTTTAAGTGGAAAGACCATTACGGTGGAACAGATGTGATATCCGTGATAAGTCATGAGGGCTGTTATTTGGTGGTAGGTTATGTAATACCCTGACCCGATTTAAGCATAATAAGTATGATGAATCATACTTTAACCAGTTAATCTTGAAGATTATAGTTAGGGCTTTACGAAAAGTCCAAGTTTGGCCTAATCTGAGCTTGAAAGCTCGATGATCCAACTCGTCTAGTTGGAAGGACAAAATGCTAATTCACCATTTATCGGTATTATTTTTATTATTTATATAGTTGTTTAATTATTGTTGAATAATATTGATTCCCTTGATCAAGGATTTTAATTTATAATTACAATGTCATTTTATTTTCAGAAAATATTACTTTAAACTACCCAAAAAGGACCTGGAAGTGTAGAAATAATTTTTATTAGACGATTTTAGAAACAAGAAAATTTTGAGAAAAATGTGTGATGATAAGCTTTAATGTAACTGTTTAGTTTATTTCTTCAAATTTCGAAAATAAAGGCTTTAAACCCTTTTATTAAATACAAGTTAAATTAAGTAAATAGTGTCAAAATATGGATTTTTGTTTAAATCTATGGTTTTTGATGAATTTCAGATCTCCAAAATTTTATGATTAAAAAAGTTTATAAAACCCAACATTTTTGTTAAGTTGGATTAAATTAGTTAAGTTATTCAAATCATGTTTTTAGTTAAAAATTGATTTAAGACAAAACTGGACTTATTTGCAAAACCTGCTGGAAGGACTTATTTGCAAATAATTTTTACTGTTTTTACTATTATTGCTTTAACATGGCTGTGCAGACCCATGCAATCGCCTGTGGGCTGCCGGTGATGTGTCCATCACCTGACCATGCTGGAGGGTTATAAATTTCTACCCTCTCCCAGCTGGTTTCACCTCCCCTCAGTAGAATTCAAGCCAGTTAGAAACCAAACCATCTCCCTCTCTGCTTTTCAAAATTTTCACCGTAAGCTTAAGAAGGAAGATTTTACAAGTTTCGGATTTTCAACCTCAGAGCTTGAGCGAAGGTAACCCCAGTGTTCCTTTTTCAAATTCTAACCCATTTAGAATCAAACAGAAGTAAAATTGATCATGTTTTGAGTGTGGAAAATGGATTTGAAGTTTTCAGAAAATCTTGAAAATTCTTGTGTCATACTGGTGTTCATGCTAAAATCAGAGATTTTGAATCAGTGTTAAGGTTTTAATTTATTCCCTATGGCAAGAGGACTCACAAAGGAGTCCATCTGACCATTTAGATGTGAAAAACAAACCCAAAAAATCCACTATTTTTGGATTCATATTTCACATAGCTGTTGCCGTCATTGTCTACTGTTGCAGACAGAGGAAGAATTTGACTCTCGGAAGGTCTGAGAGTTGGAATTCGGAAGCTCCAAAGCTAATACCTTCAGAAGTTTTGAGCTTTGATTCGGGGTTCTGAAGTGTCCAGAGGCTAACCGTTTCTCCCGCCTCTGCTAAAGGGATGTTCTGAGACTGTTGGGAAGATCCGAACTGATCAGAAGTTTCGAGCTTTCCTTGACAAGTTTGAGACACACCAAAACCCACAGATTATTCTGTTTTCTATTTTTCCGCTCGGAAGCACCCTTGGAAGTTCCGAGACATGAGCATCGGAAGTTCCGAAGGACAGAACCCTGTACCGAAGGTTCTGAGGACCAGTTTTAGGCAGTGGCTTGGAAGATCTGAAGCCACAGTACCAGGTTCCGAGGCATGTTCCAAGGAACCTAGTTTTGGTTTGATTTAAGATTTCTTATTTTAGACTATACGTTTTAATGTGATGTTTAAACCCCTCTTTGATAAATAAAAATGATACTAACCCCTTTCTCTAAGTACTATAGTGTATATAGCTATTTTATTCACTTCCAAGCTGATACTCTCTATCTGTGGCTGACTCAGCCCGATAGCTATCTGTAGCTGTGCAATTTCCTTCGCTGCTCTGTATAAAAGAAGGGTTCGGGCACTGAGTGACCTCTACGCCTAACTCGCTATAAGAGAAGTGGCCGAGCACCTTATACCTCTAGGCCTAACTCAATACATCAACCTGGTCATGTCTAGAAGACAATATGAGAAGTGGCCTGAGCACCCTATTATATATTGCTGATTTTTGTAACTTAAAATGGTTAGAAACCAATTAGAAGACTCAGCTCCATTTCCCCTGGAGATTTCTGGAAAAATATGATTTGAAATACTTTAAGTATGTATTGTTTTGTATGCTATGTTTATTGACTGATCATTATTTGTATATCTGTTTGTATGCTTGGCAGATACTTCGATGCCACACATTTTCGATGAGAAGACTTAACACTGCAGTAAGAGTAAATCAGGTTAAAAAGGATCTAGTGCAGTGAGTGGTTTCATGGATCTGTTTTGATGAACCTACTTACATGCCTAAACACGTTGCACTAATGTGAAGAGTGCTTATAGATATTTATGATGTTGATCATCTGTGATGATGCTTATGAGCTGTGATGATGTTAATACTGCTTTCACCTACCCTTAACTACTGAACTATTACCGGCCTTGGGGGTGTCGATTTACGTCTACTGGACCAAGTGGGTCAGTTGCTAACTTCGGGTGTGTCAGTACCGGTTTTGGGTGGGCCGGAGATGTACTTGTAAGATTGTATTTTGACCGTGTCAGGATTTAATACTAATGGTCTCAGCGTAGTATCTAGGTGTTACAGTGGATGTCAGCAGTTATGGAATTATGATGAGATTTTGGACAGGATGAAACTATTATGTTGATAATATTGATTTTGGCTAACCTGATGTTCAATAAACTGCATTATTATGTTCTTTCACTGGGCTAGTTAGCTCACACTACTCACATTTTAGGAGATGTATCCAAGGAGGAGGAACCTCCATATCGGGCTTAGGAAGGATAAGCTTGGCGTTGCCCTGGGTTTCCCACGGATGAGAACTTGTTGTTGATGTTTGGTTCTTTAGAACCATAATTTGTGTAAAGTACCGTATGTGGTACTTATGATGTGTTGGCTGTATAAACCATTATGTAACCGCAGTTACTCTAATTTGATTGAGAAATATTTCGTTTATGGAAATATGTAATTGTATGTCATGTGTTTGCTTGTGCGTATGCTTATGGTATGTGTTTGAGTCCACATGTTGAGAACATATGTGGCTTTTATTTTCTGGGCCCAACTTTTGACCCAGCCCAGTTAGAAGTCTTTGAGATTAGTTTGAAAAAAAAAAATCAGTAGCGTTCCGGGCCCACTTCCGGGTTAGGGTGTTACAGGTTGTGTTATCCTTACTTTAAGTGGGAAGGCCACTAAGACAATGTTGTGATATCCTCGATTCGTCAGGAAGGCCACCAAATATCAGTAGATGTAAATAATGGGTTGGAATATGGCATTTTGCATGGAGCATTACAATTTTGCAAAGGCATGAGCATGAAATAAATTGTTATTTATGTTTACTTGATATATCATGTGAGAAAGTAGGGATATCATATGCTATATTTGTGTTATTATTTTATTCACTGGGCATGGAGCTCATCCCTTACATTGCAAGTAATCCCTTAAACTTGGTCTGGACGACAATCAAAACTGAGCTTAGAAAGCGAGGAATCGATGAAGAATACTTGAAAACACGTAGTTTATTGAGGAATTTAGTATTTAGATTATAAATTGGATTTTTATTTGATTTGAGATTTTGTTTATTTGTTTATTTTGGTTTGTGGAAACTTGGATAATAAATTCAAGTATTGAGTAAATTTGAGAACATTATGTTTGTTAGTATGGGAATGTGAGTAAGTTGGTGCGTTTAGAAATCCTTTTGTGATTGATATTTTATCTCTCTAAGTTTACCAAAACCTGATCGTAGAAAATGTCACACGTGTTTTTCACACATGGACTCAAACATATACCATATGTCTCCATATACAACCCATATCACACCACGAATATTTTTATTTGTCTCATCAGCGTTACGCACGAAAACATAGTGGATATAATGTATACGACATTAAAACTTACAGACGTAAGTTTCTTATGCCACATGAGGCATATTTATTACAAATACTCAAACATATTTAAGCAAGCAAATGGTTTCCACGTGCGGAAAACCTTAGGAACTTTTAAGTTCCGACTTTCAACGAGGCACCATTGGTCCCTCCAATCCCTCCTCTGGTTCAGATCCTGCATTGTAAGGGACGTGAGCAACAACCCAGTGGGGAGAACTCACCATAAAATCCAATGATTGTAATGCGTAAGCAATGCATGTCATACAAAGGCATGTTATTAGCATATCTCATTTTCACCCTAGGATCATCTTCTAAGGTTTTTACTCAGATTGTATTGTTAACACTAGGGTCGGTCCCCAGCCATGTTACAACACCGGGGTCAGCCCCCATTTAAAGTTCCAACCAGAACTAATATTAATTCCTCCAAGGAAATAATATAGCAACTTGCAAGTGCATAAGGTCTCCACGACCCGGTCTACTAGCCCATCCAACACCAACGATTGATGGCCGTCGACCACAGCCTACTAACACGTCCAACCCAATGGTTCGCAAACGGTGTTCGGCTAATCTCAGCAATTATAGCCCAACGGCAAATATCAAACTTTACAAAGTTATTATCTTCCACAGATTTAACTTATGAACATAATTATCACATGCAAATGTCAAATGCATGATTTCTAGTGCCCTCCTTACACATGAACTTATTCTGAGAGAACCACCATATTTCAGCCTTACCATTTGGTGTATCAAATACCAGTACAAGAAATCAATAAAATAAGCAATATTACACCAATATATAAAACTGGATTTAATAACACGAATGCCTTCACCCAGTTTTTACCCGACAATTCCAAACACTCCATGGGTCCATACTGCGTTAGAGACTACAAGTCATCGACTCCCCGACACCATTTTAACGCCTACGTTCTAAACAGTTAGAACATTTACATCCCTTACATGTAAGCAGTGTCACGTCTCGTATTCTGGACCTATATAGTCTTTTCCATCTTTAAATGACCATGGGTCCCATTTCAGTCTGGTGTTAGTGGGTTTAATATATAACACAATACAAGTGTTGGTTCGAGTCTCCTCACCTTCTCCGGTTGAGTTTTTCACAAAAAATCTGTAAGATAGAGTAAAATGTATAAATTTTCTATTTGTCAGTATATACGCATAATAATTTTCCAAACATCGTGCTATTTTTCCAGAAAACATGATATGTGTAATGAGTCACCTAGGCTCTTTCTACTCCTTTAAATTATGTCAGAAAGTTAGTTGTCAGCCATTCAAAACATTACAATAAAATGAAAAATATAAAGTACTCAGTGCCTTCTCTCGTATTGTTTTCTAGAGGAAGGACCATGGAGACGTATTGTGAGAGGCCCAGAGGGTACAGAGACAGTAAAGTAAATAAAAGTACTCAGTGCCCTATCCTCATATTGTCTTCTGGAAGAAGGACCATGGAGACGTATTGAGAATTTGGCCCAGAGGGTACAGAGACAGTAAAGTAAATAAAAGTACTCAGTGCCCTTTCCTCGTATTGTCTTCTGGAAGAAAGACCATGGAGACGTATTGAGAATTTGGCCCAGAGGGTACAGTATAGGAATTTAAACACAAAAGGCAGAAAAATAAACACACAATAGTCAGCTGGGGTTAATCTTTTCCCCGATTTTACTTACGGTCAAAAATTATATTTTGAACGTAAAATAATACGAATCTTGAGGGTAAAATTTAAATTTTAAGAGGAAATCTATTTTTCCTCCATTAAAAAAAATCTTATTTTTTTGAATCCCAATATTAAGCTATTTTACTCCTAACTTGTTATGGAGTTAATAAAAATAAGAATAGAATTATTTCGATACCTTGGGTGCAAAATTCTGTGTAAGATTGACTAAATTTGAAAACCCTTAAAAGAATGAAGGAAACCAGAACATTCGGCTGCTGCTGGTATGGCCAAAGCAAGAGAAAGAAGAGGAAAGAAAAGAAAAATAGGAGAGAGTGCTTGCTGTTTTTTTTGAAAGAGGGAGAGAGAGCAAAACGGCAGAAAACTTTGAGGAGTTTTTTTTTTTTCCTTTTCTTTTTACGTTCTGGCTTCCTTGTCGATTACTCCTATTTATAAGCAACCGTATGGATTTTTTAACCATACAAGTTGCCTAAGCTATTCATTAGCTTTATAGGTTTTTTAATAACTATGCATTTATTATTATGTATTTTATAATTATTATTACAACTGCAACCCACTGCATAGGCATTTTACGGTTTTGTAACCTTCCAGCACGACTACAAGTTACAACCGTAGCTTTAAAACTTATCATTCATCTGGTTTATGATATTATTTTATAATATAATATTAGTTTATTCTTTTTACTATTTACATCTATGTCCTTTCTTTTATCGGGGTATTTCAGAGTCTCACTAAATTGATACAATTGGTTTAGTAGGTCAGGTATTAAAAACTGAGAATGGTATTAAAATTTGGAGTGAAATCTATCTAAAAAACCCAGTGTTTTTGCTAAAAATCACTGTTTTAACAAAATCTTCTAATCTTCAAGATTCTTTTTGAAAGTATCCAACCTTATAGTTTGATAGAGTAAATTTGTTTTATAAAAACATTCTAAAGTTTCAAAATGTTTTGAAGTCAAAAATCACATTTTCCAAGTGAAAGAATATTTAACGGCCCATATTTCATGGCTTAAAATAAATATAAAAAACTAACTATTTTAGAGTGTGAAGAAATAAACAGTTTAGTTATAATACGGATGAGTACTGAGTCTCTCTTTATATTTTTAAGACTTCTTCTACCCTGTCAAATTGGGGTTTTACCATTTTAAAACTTAGGGGTAAAATAAATTAGCGAAATTATAGCGAGATTGGCATGTCATTAGGTCCGGAATTTTAAAAATAATGCATAATCTAATTTTGAAGTTCAAACTAAGTCAAATGACTGAGTTTATACAGAAGCTAAGGTTTAAGCCTGAAATAATATTATTATTATATTCATAACTTGTCCATATACCTTTGGAATTTAATTAAAAGAGTTATCGGATTCGGATCGAGTCAAACTTAGATCCGTTGAAGAACTTATTTGATACTCTTTACGATTAGAGGAAAATAATTCATAATTAACGGATAAAAATTTATTTAATTAATCATAATTAATCATAATTAATTCTTAAATTGGGATGGGGTATTACATATATGGAATGATGAATGAAATGTTATGTCTTTAAGCAGGTTGTGGACGTGAGGAGTTTGGTGGCTTGCGAATGTAGTTATATTTGTTTGAAAGAAAAAAAATATAGCCACGGATTTATGATGTAAGACCCGTTTAGGGCAGCAGGTGATCTAAAATTGTGTAGTCAGATCACGCCCGTTTAGGTCTTGAAAGGCAGGGCGTGACATTTTAATTATATGTTAACATTTAAAATTTTAATTAAATGACATTTTATATATTAAATTTAAAAATGAAGATGACTCAAATGAATGTTTCAAAAGTCTTCATTCTAAAATAAAGGGTGTTCATGGAAAGCAGGAAGGTTCTATAGTTAAAATGGAAAAACTTTTCTCGTTAATAGGATCGGTAGATTTTAATAAATTAAATTCAACTCATATTAAAAATTATTAAGTTTAATCTGACTCGACCCAAGTTGTTGGCCTGAATTGCTCAATCCGATCCGACTCGAATTGCTAGCCCGACCAACTTGGACATGCAAGCCAAGCCACTTTTAGCCTAAATTTGAAAAAAAATCAACAACGATTTTTTTAATTTCCTGAAACTTGGGTTAGGTCGGGTTAATTATTTTAAGGTTGGATTGATTTTAAATTTCTGAACTCAGCCCGACCTTAAATTCATACATAGATAAGTTCTTAAGTCGAGTTAAAACTCGGCCCAAGTTTCACTTTGACTTATTAATAATTCCACGAAAGCAAAAGTGCAAGACAAATACTATCAGTTATAATTTGGTCATGATGGTCATGAATTGATAAAAAAATAAATTAAAATGTGAGTAATAAAGGTATTGAGATGGTTACATTTATGGATAGTTCAGTCAAATCAGTAGTTAAAATGGTAAAAAGTGGTGTTGAAATTCGAGAGGGTGAGGTCAAGTTTTAATAAACTCAATTTAACTCATGTCAAAACTTATTGAACTCAACCCAAGCCAATCCGAATTTATGGCCTAACTCAACCCGAGTGCTGGCCTAACCCAATCCAACTCGAGTTTCAACACTTATTGCTATTGTTTTATATTTTGGTGGACTACGTAGGGTCAGATTACAATTGGTCGGGTCATGTTGATTTTAAATTTCTCAATGCAATCTGAATTAAATTTCATGCAAGTTTTTTTCCCAACCCGACCCGATCCGAAATATATAAATATATAATCCAAACCCACTAATTTCTCGACTCATGTCATATGGGTTAGATTAAAACCCAACCCAAGTTTCACCTCTAGTAAAAAATTTGACAATGTACATACATACAAGTACTATATCAAAACATTTTAAGAGGATAAAATCAAATATTATCAATATCTAATAATGACTAAGGGGGGTAAATAGTTAAAGAAGTTACTAGGGGTCTTCCACACAAACTGCAGATTTCACATCAAGAAATTAACCCATATTATGAATTTTACCGATCAATAACCATCATTCAACATGGAATTAAAATCCATTTACATCCGATGTATAAACATGTATAAATAAAATAAAACATTTAATAGAAAAAGTGAAAAGAAAAAAAAAACAAAAAAGGGCACATTAGGCAATAGCAGTCATTTTTCATAAAAGAAAGAAAATAATCCTATATCAAATCATCACACAAGTTACCTGTGAAATGTGGGCCTAAGGTTTGGATGATAAATTTTAGTATTGGCACCAAGTGTCTATCAAACTTGTACATCATTCACAATTAGAATGCTTGACTCGTTGAATCATGAAAAAAAAAAACAATTTAGCGCCTCCACCAAAAGAGGAAAATGCTGCTAAATTTACCTAAACAATAGAAATGAATCCAAGTGAAAGACTAGTCAAGACTGAAGACCATGGATGGATATAGGAATAAATAAGCGTTTGATTAGAATTAATACAATCAAATCAACCCACACTTCTATTATCTATAAATCTTTTTTTTTTTTTTTTCAGCAAACAAGTGAAAAACTAATGAGCTTCCAAAGTGCTAAGCTGGGATTATCATATTCGGTATTGCATTGTTAAATGGAGTTCTTGATCTTTTAGTTGTAAAAAAAAAAGAGATATAATAACTTAACAGTTTACGTGAAAAAAATTTCTATTCTAACGGATCAAGACTCATAATTGTAGTATAGAGAGTGTGAGTTTAAGTTACATGGGCATTAGATGGAACAATTTATCTATGAAAAGATAGAAAAGTCGGTCTCTAAAAAGAATTTGTCGGATCAAAATAAGAAAGTCTACCCAAGATTAATGAGATAAATGACTAGATGATAAAGACGACGTCGTTAATAGTTTACGTAGAAAAAGAGTAAGAAAAAAAATATAAAAGGAATGGAAAGTCATTTTTTTATTTCTCATATGAAAAAGAAACAATTGCATACCACATTCATGCACCAAATTCAATTTTACAAACCCCCTTTTTTAAGTTGAATAATTCATATATTTGTAAGTTTTGAAGAAATATTTATAAATATAGTTATTAAAATAAAGCAAACAAAAATCCTACATGTGTAGGATACACTCCTCGACTAACGAGCACTCACCCTCTTAAAGATGCGAAAGATTATATACTTGTAAATACAAGAGAAACTCATGTCTAAAAAGAATCATACTATCTTAGCTTGACAAAATAGAAATTTTATTTTTCAAGAGTGACATTTAGTAGGCTAACTAGTTTTACTCTATTGGAAATAGAATTATAGAATACCCTCTATTGGAAATAGAATTATAGAATACCTTAGTACAAAACTGCGATCAAAATTTATTTTAATAAATTTAATTAAAATGCATTTATATTATCCATCATCTCATTTACTTATTATTATTATTATTATTATTTTATATATATATATATATATATATATATATATATATATATATATATATATATATATATATATAATTTACGTGTGAAAAATTGCGGGATACTCACACCAAAGTTAGGCCATGGGGGCTCGAACTCATAACCTCCCAATTCCTGAAGCGGGAAGCAACCGGTTGATCTACACCCATGTGGGTGTTTGTTACTTCTTTTTTTGAACAAATAGGTAAGTATCATTCAAAGGTAAAAAAATAGGGGAAACACCCCAAACATTTACAAGTAAGTTAAGGCCACAACATAGGCAAACACTCCACCCAGAAGGCAGGGAGCAAAGGAGTACCGCTCACAACCCGGGCCAGGCAAACTACAAAAGGGAACAAAAAATGCCATCTCTGCTAGTGTCATTAAAAGGTTTGTCATTTGCCCAAGCGTTAAGAAGGATGGAAATGTGGTTAGAAGATGTGGAGATAGTAGTGCGAAGATGTTGCATTAGAATGCATGTAGCATTGATGTGAGTGCAAATCCTCCAATTGGCAGAATTTGGGTTGGATAATAGACCAAGCACTCCAGATGGGATATAGGCAGCCTGCGCTCCAAAAGGAAGATCAAAGAGTTTTGGCATAAAGTCATCACACATGCAGCCAAGGAAAATGTGGGAGGGCCAATGAAGAAACCATAAAGGTGAGGGGAGATGCCCATATAAAGGGAAACAACCATGACAGAGTTTTTATGGGACAAACTGCCAAAGAGTAAAGTATGAGTGGACTAAGGATGGGTCACAACATGGGTGATTTGGCAGGGGATTGGAGCAGATGGTTGGGGGAAGTCTCAGCTAACAGCAAATAAACCATTGACCTTACGGAGATTAGCACTCGAAGCCAAGAAAAAAATCATGTTTCGGATATCAGAGAGAATCTTGTTCTTGATTGTTAAAGGGGGGCTGAAGGAGTTGGCAAAGGATCTTAAGTTTCTTTCGATCCAAGAATGCCAAACCAAAGCAGGAAAAAGATGCTTTGCAGCAAGTTGCTCAATTGGGTTTGACCTTGAGAGAATGAGGGAGTCGAAATCAACAAGTACAATGTTATTAGACCGCTGGTAATGAAACTTGGGTAGGAGAATGTCCCAAATACACTGAACTAGACTGCAATGAAGGAGGTGCTGAGGAGATTCAGAACAGCTGTTACAAAGGATGCAACAAGGGTTAACATTTAACCAAATCCTACAAAGTAGATCCTCAATTTTCAACCCAGAAGCGAAGAGGAACCATAGGAAGATCGAGTGCTGCGGAATTCAGCCAGTAAACCAGACATATGGAACAAAGCAGGCTTCGGGATAGGCCTAAAATGACGCTTAATAGCTGAGGCAATGGAGAGGATGCCATAATCATCACCAGTCCAGAGAATCACATCCTTAGTATCGGCAACAGGTAAGGGGATAATTCTAATCAAATTCCATATTTCAGCAAGCATCAAAGAAGGAGGTGGGGGTAGATTCCAAGACCCATCAGTTATGAAGTGGCCCACTTTGAGATCCCTGCCAAGCCCCAAATCGTAAATAGGACGATGATCGAACTGCTCGAAGAGAATGTAGCCAGGTCGCAACCAAGGGTCTCTCCAAAAGTTGGTGTTTGCACCGTTGCCAATGGCGTGGATGGTGAGATCTTTGACCATATCGCGCACGGATAGCAGTGATCGCCAAGCCCAAGAAGGGGAATTTTCAAGGCCAGCTTCCCAAATGTTTCTGCCTCTCAGATACTTTGCATGAATCCATTTGATCCAGAGATCATCTTTGGAATTGGAGATGTTCCAAATTTGCTTCATCAGGCAAGCTTGATTATTGAAAATAATGGGACGTAAGCATAATGTAACGACCCGAGAATTTGACCCTAATGCCCGATGTATTTTCTGATTGTATTTTGAATGAATATTAGTGTCAAATAATGACATTAATGGAGATTGTGATGATTAAAAAGTGAATAATCAAATTGATCAAGTTGTGTGGGAATTTTGGTATTGAATGGAATTAATGTGGTTTATGAGAACTATGATATTTATTTTTAGAATTTTAAATGGTTCATTAAATAAATTAATGAGTGGAATTAGTTGTGTTTAAAAAAATTAAACTAAAGTAAGGAGGTGTCAAGTGGGTCCCATTTGTGGTGACACAACTTGCTACATGGCAAGTGGGCCACACTTGAGGTAGCAAGACCCTTGTGCAACTCACCAACCGACCCCCATGTGCTACCCTATCCAAATCCCATTAAAATAAATAAATAAAAATACAACCCCTCCCCCTTATGCGATGGTGTCAGCTAGAAAGAGGGAAAAAAAGAAAGAAAAAAGACCCATACCATGTGCTGGAAGGAGATAAGGAAACCCATCCTTGTGCAGTCCTCTTTGTGATAGAAATCAAGTGGAAATGGCAAGATCCACCCTTGGCGCTGGTAGACCGCAGGAAACTCATCTTGCATGTTGCTTCTTATCCTCCCTCTCTCCCAGCCGACCCTCTCTTCACTCCCTCACCAACACCGGCTCCAATAATTTTTCTCTTTTGTTTCCCTTCTTCCTTCTCACTCTCAAATAGCAAGAAGAAATCAGAAGAAAAGAAAAGGCAACAACTCATTCTCCTTCGTTGATTCATTCTTGGGAAAAGCTTGTGGAAAAATCTTTGGAAAAGCTCTACCAAAGGTTGGCTTTCTCTAACTTAGTACTAGGATTTAATTAAGAGCTTAGAAATGGTTTAGAAACAATCTGATTTGAATTGGGTAAAAAAGAATGGAAGCTGGAAAGAAATTGGGGACTGATTTTTTCAGTCCATAATCAGCTGGAAGTTAGGAGTAGACTTCGGCCCCTAGCTGGTTGGTTTGGGACTGTTTTTCAGTCTCAAAACCATTGAAAATGGGACTGATTTCCAAGTTTAAAACCACTAATTTGTAGGACAGTTTGCTGGTTGATTTTTGGACCAGCTGATGGCTGAAATAAGTATTGTTTGCTGGCTGAATTTAAGACCTATTTGCTGGCTGAAATTAGGATTCATTGTTGACTGAGTTTTTCATCAAATGGTTGCATGGTATGTCCATGCAGTCAAAGGCCACCTAATTGGGTTGATTCATAAGTAACATTATTTCTTTTACTTTAATTAGTTATTGATTTATATGGGTGTTTGATACATATTTTATTTTTTTTTTAAAAAGGAGAGCTTATAAATGAATCTCTCATCTCCTCCCTTGTACTTGCCCACCCACTGTTTGAGAAAATGCCAATAAGAGATGATGGCCTACCTTTGGCTGATTTCCAATTGTAAATGAGTTTCTAATATTATTTTCTCTTTACATTTTGTCTTATTCTTACGTCTTGGTGCCTCAAAAAACAGTTAGGAATCTACTTTACCACTCCTAGTATGTTGCTGTATTTTTTTATGTAAGACTTTCCTCACCTACCTTCTTGATCAATGAATATCTTATTTGAGTCTAGCATATAAGTTAAGCCAATAACATTGCTTAAACTGGTTTAAATGAATGTGTCTTGTTGTCCATGGGCAAACTCAGTTGGACTTGACTAAGTCCAAAATCTTAAGACATGTTGCTGTTGGAAATCCCATTCATAGTTCCTATTACTTCAGCCAAATTTAAACGGACTTGGGCTTTAAATTAAATCAAAATGCAGGACTGTTTTTGCTGTCCTTAACACCTAACAACCACATTTTTGTTACATATCAGGCCCAGTTTTTGGACAACTCCTAAACTAAGATTTATGTCCACTATAGACAACTTAGTGGGTGAATTTCATAAGCTGATACACTTAGTTTTAATCACTTAATGACTAACTCTAAACTTTGAGCAAAGACCTTATTAATGAGACAGTGGTGATGGATGGAATATCTGGGAGATTACGATTTCAGTTTGTCCTATCACTAGGGAAAAGCTAACGTACTGGCCGACGCCTTAAGCAGGAAGTCACATGGCAATGTGGTTAGTATGGCATCCTTGCAGTGGAAGATGTTAGAAGTCCTGTCTGATTACGATCTGGAGCTGATCGAAGGGAGCGGGTCAGCAAGAATCCACAATTTGGTTCATCAGCCCGAGATAATTAGATTGATGATGGAAGGACAACAGAACGATCTAGAAGCAAAAGAGTTGATAACTCAGCTTTCAGGCTGAGCAACCCTAGAGGATTGGAACATCAAGGCTGACGGAGGTCTGACATTCAAGGACATACTTTTCGTACCAAAGTCGGACGAATGCAGGAGAAAGGTACTCGATTATTTTCATCGTTCTCGTTTTGCAGTACATCCTGGTGGTACAAAGATGTATCACGACTTGCGACGACTGTTTGGTGGAAAGGTAGGAAACGAGAGGTAGCAAATTTCGTATCTAAATGTCTGAGTTGTCAACAAGTTAAAGCGGAACATCAACAATCGGGTGGAAAAATAACCTCTTGAAGTGGTTAAATGAAAGTGGGAGCACATCATCATGGACTTTGTCACTGGATTTCCAAAGTCTTCCAAGAAAAACGACGCTATTTGGGTAATAGTCGATCGATTGACAAAATCAGCTCATTTTCTGCCAGTTAAAAAAATTGATTTATTGGCTACCCTGAGTAGATTGTATATAAAGGAGATAGTCAGATTGCATGGAGTACCTGTATCTATTGTATCTGATCAAGATCCTAGATTTGTGTCAAGATTTTGGCAGTGATTACAGGAAGAGTTGGGGACTAAGCTATGCTTCAACACTGCTTTTCACCCTCAGACGGATGGTCAATCAGAGAGAACCATTCAAACTTTAGAGGATATGCTAAGGGCATGTGTTATGGATATGTAGGGAAGTTGGGAAGATCACTTGGCATTGATCGAATTTGTATACAACAACAGCTATCATTCCAGCATATAAATGGCACCTTACGAAGCTTTGTATGGTAGACCCTGCAGGTCACCTCTTTGTTGGACAGAAGTGGGAGACAAAGCACTTTTGGGACTAGATCTAGTGCGCGAGATGTCTAAACAAGTTGAAGTGATAAGACAACGTCTCAAAATAGCCCAAAGCAGACAAAAGAGTTAAGCGGACAAAAGGCGGAGACCTTTAGAATTTGCAGTTGGTAACTGAGTGTTCTTACGCGTGGTACTACGTCATGGAGTACAAAGGTTTGGGCGCAAGGGAAAACTATCACCTCGACATGTTGGACCCTTTGAAATCTTAAAGAGAATAAGGGAAGTAACCTATCAATTAGACATTCCTCAAACTATGGAAAGAGTACATAGTACATTTCATGTGTCTATGTTGAAAAAGTACGAGCCTGATCTGTCGCATGTGATAAGCTATGAGGACATTGAAGTCTCAAAAGATCTAACTTTTGAAGAAGTACCAATAGAAATACAAGGATTTCGGACTCAAGAGCTCAGGAGAAAGTCTATTCCTCTGGTGCAAGTGCTGTGGCAACATCGCGACGTGTAACACGTGACGTGGGAACCAGAGTCAACGATGCGGAAGTTATACCCTAGTCTATTTACGGCATAAAAAAGGTATGAGTTTTATTTTAAATTTCGGGACGAAATTTCTTTAAGGAGAGTAGGATGTAATACCATGACCGATTTAAGCGAAATAAGTATGATAAATCATACTTTGACCGGTTAATCTTGAATTTTTCGGTTAAGGCTTTATGAAAAGCCCAGTTTTGACCTAGTCTGAGCTTGAAAGCTCGGTGATCCAACTCTTTTAGTTGGAAGGGCAAAATGGTAATTTACCATTTATCAATATTATTTTTACTATTTAAATAATTGTGTGATTATTGTTGAATAGTATTGATTTCCTTAATCAAGGATTTTAATTTATAATTATAAAATTATATTATTTTCAGAAAATGGTATTTAAAACTACCTGAAAAGACCCCGAAAGAGAAGAAATGAATATTTTTAGATGATTTCAGGAATAAGAATTTTTTTAAGAAAAATATGTGAATCTAGACCTTTTTATAACTGTTTAGTTTACTTATTCAAATTTTGAAAATAAAGATTTTAAACCCTTTTATTAATCACAAGTTAAATTAAATAAATAGTGTTAAAATGTGGATTTTGTTTAAATCTATTGTTTTTAGTGAATTTTAAATCTCCAAAATTTTATGATAAGTAGAGTTTATAAAACCTAACATTTTTGTTAAGTTGGATTAAATTAATCAAGTTGATTAAACCATGTTTTTAGTTAAAAATTGATTTAAGACAAAACTGGACTTATTTGCAAAACCTGCTGGAGGGACTTGTCTGCAGAATATTTTTACTATTTTACTGTTGCCATCCCTACGTGGCTAGCAGCTTGCGTCGCCTCCATGCAGCACCCTGGGCTGCCGGTGAGGTGTCTCTCACCTGGCCATGGTAAAAACTCTATAAATTCTACCTTTCATCCCAGCCCAGTTGTGAATCTTGAGATTTGTTTAAAAAAAAAATCAGTAGCGTCCCGGGCACACTTCCAGGTCGGGGCGTTATAAATGATCTTGGTATCATGTTTGAAATAAAGAAATTTCTCTTTACTAATTTTGAAATGAGAGATATGGGAGAGAAATCCTACGTGATTGGAATAGAAATATTCCGTGACAAAACACATGGTATGTTAGGGCTATCTCAGAATGCCTATATAAAAAGAATCTTAGAGAGATTTAGTATGTAGAATTGTTCCTCTCAAGATGTCCCTATATAGAAAGGAGATAAATTTGGTCTAATGTAATATCTTAAAAATGAAATTGAAATAAACAAATGAAGGAAATCCCTTATGCCTTTACTGTAGGTAGTCTTATGTATATATAGACTTGCACCAGACTAGACATTAGATTTATCATCGGTATGCTGGGCAGATATCAAAGTAATCATGGAATGGATCACTGGAAAGATGTAAAGAAAGTTATGAGATATTTACAGGGTACTAAGGACTTTATGATCACTTTTAGGAGGTCCGACAATCTCGACGTTATTGGCTACTAGGGTTCGGACTTTGTTAGATGTGTTGATAGTATAAAGTCAACGTTTGGATATTTGTTCCTTATGGTTGACGAAACAATCCCATGAAAAGGTGCCAAACAAACTATCACCGCACCAGCAACCTTGGAAGTAAGATTTGTGGCATACTATGAGGCCATTATTTAAAGAATATAGTTGTAGAACTTTATCTCAGGACTTGGAATTGTTGATAGCATTGCCAAGACGCTGAGAAATTATTAGGATAACTCCGCAACAGTTTTCTTCTCAAATAACGACAAGTATTCTAATGGATCGATACACATGGAATTGAAATACTTTGTCGTAAACGAAGATTTTCAGAAACAGACGATGTCTATTGAGCACATCAACACTTAGCTTATGATAGCAGATCCGTTGACAAAAGATCTACTTATAAAGACCTTTAAAGAACATACCAATAGAACGAGTCTTGAACGTAACTCATCATGATGAATTTGATGTTATTGATGTATTTTGAACTGCTTCATGTATTTATGTGAGATATTTGACACTTGAGTACTCATGATAGCATTTCTGATATTTTATTCATGTTTATTATATTTTATTTGTATACATTATGTGTGATTGTTTATCACTAACATGAATAGTCTTTGTATTAAGACACTTATGTGGACCATTATGAAATCTCTCACTTAAGAGTTATGCTAAATGGGCCACTCATGTTGTAGTGATGGAAGGGACCATATCAGACAAGATAATCTGCAACCGCCATTGCTCGTATTTGTGGGTTGTTTAGTATTAACATTATGATGATAACTATATTATAATTATTTGAATGTGAATTATGCACACGCCTTATGTTAACCTTGTTTTAAGTTCAATAATGATGATGATGTGGGTTAAGTGGGAGAATGTAAGACCGTTTCTCTTTATAACACATCTTTTGAATTTAAACTCAAGGAACTCACATTCACCTCCTTGCATGTAACGGTTAGGAGAGTAAAAGAAAGGGTCAGTTACCCATTTTGATGGAAAGTGGGTTTAAGTTTTTTTTTAACTGCTTTTGGGTCCTCCTCTCTACCCATGAAGTTTCCTCTCTGCAACTTTTGAATTCCATCACCTAAAGAAAAAAAATACAGCGCTGAGACTAAGGAAGGGAGAGAGAGAAATCCAAGGGCGATTGGGTATTATCTTGATCGTGTATTGCAGGAAGATTAGCACATCAATCTTGAGTCTGTGCTTGGGAAAATGATCAAATCAATGCAGCTAAAGACAACTGAAGCATACACTTGATAAGCAATGGATTCAGGTATGTATGATATACATTTCATGATATTTTATTTCCTCTTTATGAATATTATTATTGTCGTAAGAAATATCAAGTGATTCATGGTTCTTGGGACTGATGTATGATGGATTGAAAATCATATATAATTTGGACGTATTATGATGTGAAACTAAGAAAATAAATAAAGAATTATCATGCCCAAATTCCATCCCATTATGAAAATTATCTATCACATTTCACTTTTGATGGCGTTTTGAGTAAAAAGTTAATATAGCTGATTGTTGGCTGATGTAATTTTTTCTTTTTAATCCACAGCTGCACATTGCATGGATTTAATTAAGACTTAATAATGCTGACAGCAGTGGCCACTTTCTTTTTGAAAGTGAAGGATGAGGTAGAGGTTTCCACTCATCTAAGTTCGTGAAATTTTGAAGTTCAATATACTAATGATTCTTTTATGGCATTTATCTTAATCTAAAGTAAATAAAATATAATTAAAATAAAATACAATTTCAACCACCTATTTCACTTGTATTAGATTGAATTATCAAAAAAAATTCCTGTAAAGTCTAAATCAACTTTTATATGTTGACACGTCCTGAATTTCAAGACATAATTTAAATCTAATACCCTTCTGTCACATCTCGAATTTCAAGACCTGACTTTGTTGAGGGGAAAATAGCCTAAATTTCTTTTTTCCTAATTCTCTAACATGATATTTTCCAATAATAAAATATTTCTACCGAAATTAGTAGAATTTCTTGACTTTGGAAAATGTTGAGTAGACAACTAGAAAAAAAATCTTAGACATTTTTTTTTAACATAGTAGTGTTACAGACAAGGACAATAGGGATATTGGTTGATATAGTCGATATATCAGCCGATATTCATTTTTTATCATTTTTTTCAAAAAAATGTTATCAGTTGTGGGCCTAGGCTGATATCTCAGCTACATTCGCTCATATCAGGCAAATATCGGCCTAGATATTCATTAATATTGCTATCACGGGTAAAGGGTAGCTGACTTGAGTTTTTAGAAATAAATTAAATATCTCAAATTTAACTATGTCTAAAGTTACTCGATAAATGAGGGTTACAGATGATTTCATATATCTGTGATTAGTCTCAGTGCCATATCGAGCAGAGAGATCATCAATACATGTCAAGAAGCACATGTTTTGTCTTTGCTAACAAAAGCAGAGTTTTAAATATCAAATTAACTATTTAAACTGATTTTGAATGGACTTCAAATCATACCCCATTATGCTAGTCTCAACCAACAAAACTTGATTAAAAATTAAATTTTAACTTCATTTAAAAAAAAATTTAAACGTCTTTTCTTATCATATAAAATGACTCACTATCACTATAACTTGTCAATGTCTATTAATCTAAGTTCTAACCATTGACATTGTAAGTTAGACTAATATCAATGAGAATCAAATAGTTGGCCTATTAAAGGTAATTTGCCAATTCAATTATTACTTAAATATATGAGATAAATAATATTAATGTTGATGATGATCTTAATACAATCGGGACCGCTCTATGAGTAGTTATCAAAAATCGAACGACTTGTGATAATTAAGATTTTAAAGTTCAAATCATAAAATTAAATCAATAGATGAGTTGAATTTTATTTCGAATGTTATCGTTATTTGTAATATCACAATTAAAGATTGATCACTTACTCAAAGTTTTAATAAATTATTTTTTGTAAATAGATATTCTCATAGTTTTAATATACGTATGCGAATGCATTACTAGTGGAAGGCAAACAAATTTGAATCCGATAAAGGTTTGTGGCCGTATTTTCAAAGTTGGAAAGGTGGAAAGGTGTGTTTGCCATGCAAAGGAAATCAGAATCTATGGAAGTATTTCACATTCTTGAAATATGCTTATGTGCAATATTTTTTAATAAAATAAAATTTATATTAAATTTTTTATTATTATTTTTTGTGAATCTTCTTGTAGAAAA